>JANZLQ010000037.1:10459532-10499308 GCA_026212715.1 Elanus axillaris | reverse complement strand
TTCTTTAAATAGCCTTATTTGAAAAAAATTTTCAATCTTTTTTTTTTTTTTTTTTTTTTTTTTAGAATGAATTACTTGATACAGAAAACAAAACTCAGGCCCTCTCTGCACGAACAGGTAAAATTTAATCTGGAACAGTATTTCCCAGAAATTATACTCTCTTCTGATACTCTAAGATTAGAACAAAATCAGTAAAATTTCCATCTCTACTTGTACTATGTTTAATTTCCTAGTACTTTTTTTATAATGCAGCTACTGCATCCCCAGAACATTTCTCATATACCTCAACATCACAACTTGGCAACTTAGAGACACGCAGGTAAAAGCCTCTCCATTCCACGACCGACACAAGCCATTTCCAAAAACCTGTGTAACTACGGCCCACTGTGGTGTCCAGAGAGGGCAGAAAGCCGTGTCCCCTGGCCTGACCTCAAACCCCAGGCAGTCCAACCCCCAGGCAGTCCAACCCAGCTCTGCAGCTGCCACAGTCAGAAGGTGGCACTGTCAGTGCTTCAGAGTCACAGAGCTGCTCGATGGCTCCCCGGGGGACCGCCCACCCCAGGCAGGGCCCTACTGCTCCTCAACGTTAGACTCTAGACTCGGCTGGAAGTTGCCTTACCAGCAGATACCTAACATACTTCAACCTTTCACTAAACACACACTTAGCAAGCCACAGGAGCACCAGAGCAAGCTGTGACTGAGAGTTGCTTCCAACTTCTATCAGAAATTTTAAGCATCAGTTTGTGTTTGTATAACGCACCAGTAATTTTACAAGTCTCAAGAGTTTTCATCAAGATTTCCTAGAGCCAACAGTGCCTCCAGTCTTCTGGAATTTCCCAGGGAAAGCCAGAAGAGCACCAGCTTTTTCCAGGAAACAGTTACATATGTACAAGATCCTGTGGTGACAGCTTTTAACAGCACCACAGTACATCAGCATTACAAGAGCCACTCTTTCCAAGATAGCATTAACATTCTGTGGCTGCCTTCCTAATTACCCCTGATGTAGAGACACTGATTGGCAACTGCAGCAATTCAAATTTAGAAAGTAGCTTGCAACATCCCTTAACCTCAAACACCTAGTTAGTCCTAGTCCTCCATCAGGGTTGCATCAGGAGTTCCTCCTTGTAGATGTTTATGCTATAGAAATGACTCTAGCAAGAAGCACCTCTAACACAGACCATACACAACACCTTGTTTACCCAGCACATCTTCAGGGCAGGGAGCTCATTAGTAGCAGCTCAACTTGTTTGCTTTTTCATATACCCAAGTGGTCTGGACATTACTTGCACATGGTGCTCCACGTTCACTTGGCAATGGAATTGCCAAACACGGAATTGGACAGGACTACTCTTGCTACTTTACCATTTCCTGAAAAAGTAAGATCTGGCAGCAAATCACTCAGTGTAACTTCCCATTCAAGAGACAAAAGAGCAAGTTTTTTTATAGCTCTGATATTATAAAAATATTAGTTATGCAATATTTAGGCAGGACAACAACAGGACCTGGAGCACAGTTGTAACACCCATCAGAAATGCTTTGCACAATCTCATTTGTAAATACCTTACTTCCATAAACAACCTCAGAAGTATGTCAAATTGGTTCCACTTCCTTAGAAATAAAAACTTTAACCTAACACCAACAGCTTCCAGTGGCATTGATGTTGACTAGCAGAAGCACAATACAGTTCTTCACTGCCTTTCCTCTGATCCTACACCCAGTTTGTTTTCAATGCTCTTTGAGCAAGAAAAAGCACAGAACAGCTGGGTTTAGGCAGTTTTCCCAGATACCAAACACATGCCCACTGTACCCTGCCCTTTTCCTCCTACGTGCTTTTATGTGCCTTTGGTCAAGACCTTTTGTTCAAAGGACATATCAGGAGAAAAAAAAAGCAGATGTACTACTCCTTCCTATGTCAAGCATTTTCAGAGAAAAAAATGACATAACTTGAAGGAAACAAAACCTCATCTAGACACAGCAACAATAGCTTGAGCTCTGTCATTCTTACACTAAGCAGCAAAAGATGTTTAAACCCCAAATCTGTAAAACCGAAGTGACATGTACAGACAGCTTATTCTCATTCATGTGTGACAATGACCGTGAGAAGAATACCGCAATGAACTCATATTTTCAGACTTTTTAATATTAATCTCAAGTGCTGGCATTCTTTGGAAGGTATTTCATGTCATTACAGATTCTTGACTTAGTCCCATATGTAAATGCATTAACAAACACATCCTCTGGAGAGCTCTCAGTTAAGCAGCAGGTCCTTCCTTTGTAACAATCTCAAAAATAACACCTCTTCCCAAAACTTTGTAATAGTAGAATTACTGATGCAGAGCTGCCCTCCTAACAAATCTGTTAAAACTGGGTTTTCTCAAGTGTAGACTTTTTACTTTGGGTGGTCAGTATCTGCTGCTCCAAATTGTCATAAAACAGCTTTACAGTGACAGCAATAGCAAGGCAGTAAAGCCGCCTGCCTGTCCTTTTCTCAGTTTGCTGGCTAGTGCAAAGAGGAAGCTGATGGGGTAGCTACCTGCCAAGCAGAGCTGCTGCAGGATGCTATAAATCCTGCTGAACCAGACAAAGCTAAGGCCCTTCCTGAGGTTCCAAGGGAACAGAGGAATGGCACAGCTAGCCAACAGGACCAAAAAAGACTATCAGTGATGCATTAGAGAAGCCAAAGAGGAAACTGCTTTAGCCCAAAGAATACTCAGGAAGAAATGAATACCAGCTAAGAAAGGACATAGGAAGATGCAAATATCAATGCGGAAAGTGTATGGTATGTTTGTGAGAGCCCACCACCTGTTTCATGCATAAAATTGAAAAGGTACCTCAGGTCTGAGTTGGTAAGTCATCACAATGCTCAGAGAGAATGACCCTTCACAACTGAAGCAAAATAAACACACTTTAAGAACTTACAATACACCTATGAAACTGGAATAATGACAGGAATTTTACAAGTCCTTATGTGAGCAAACTATATGCTTCATTACTAGTATTCTGTTACTTTACAAATAGCAAGGTACATACTTTGAATCGAAGAACGCAAAATACAAAGCAGAGGATGTAACATCAGAATATTAATAACATTAGATAATAACATCAGGCTCAAAGCTCTTGCACAGCTTGTGCATTTTCATCATTTTGATGAAAACCAATGCCATTCCTCTACACATAACACTATTTCATTAGCGAATTTGCCCAGTCTAACATTGGTAAGGAATTGCTTCTAACATTAGTTGCTGCTTGACTCATGAATTGAAAGTTACTCTGGTGTGTTCCACTCCAAAAATTCTTAAGTCTAGAATAGAGATACTCAAATCCTCTACAGGCAGGTCAGCTGCCTTAAAACAGTATCAGAAATACAGAATTACATTTTAAAGATGAACTGCATATAGATTAGGGAGCAAACCCCATACAATACTTGTTTTTCATTCTTAAATGAACACAGAGGTCTTTTTTCTGTCATCACAACTGTTTTAATAGGTTCCTAACCTTGAGGCTGCATTATACCTCTAAATATAATGCTAAGTCCCACACTAGGATACTTTTGAAGCCTTCTGTATCTTCAATAGTAACAATATAACTAAGTTTAAGCAATAAAAGCTACAATTTCTAACTTTTTTTCTCATTACAGTACAAATGCAGAGCCTGCATAATAATGTGCTCAAATGAATCCTATGGTTTTGGAAAAAGCCTTAAGTGCAGCCTTAAAACCTGCACAATTACAGGAAGCAAACACTTATTCTTGTAACTAATTTTAAGGAAAAAGTTTATCTTCAGTACAAGAGTGCATTGACAGTCTCTCAATTCTCAGATTTTTTTTTGTAAACAAAAACTTGTCCCCTAAACAGTAAGTAATGCAATTTTAATACAGCAGAGTTGATACTTTTCAACATCTTGGGGGAAATAGTGTCATGATGTCAAGTGGGGGGGGGGAGAAGACATCACCCAGGTGAGTGTATTGTTTTTTAATTGTCTCGTTTTCCGTTTTCCCTCAATGCAAGAACAAAATATGACACAACATGCTGTAGGTCTTTGCAACACTTGCTAACAAATTTGGCTAATGTCTGGAAATACCCAGACTCAAAACATACAGAAAACTACTCCACTGAGCTTACTTTAAAAGAAAGACTAGACTGGAAAAATCCCTTCTTTTTCATTAAGTATAACCTTAAACCAAGTGGTTGTGATGGTTAAAAAAAAAAAAAAGAGGATGCTGAGCTATAAATTTCTACACACATCAGGGTTATTTAAGCTCTTCTGCAGCAAATTAATCAATGTAACAATCATTAAGTTATCTCCACATGACTTGTACTCAGATGAGTAAGCATGAGGTTTTGTACAAATACTTAGCAGGTACACTTGCAAACCCAAGAGTAAAATACCAAGTCCTCCACAGCTACGTATTAAGACTACATGTGCATTCCCTTTCCAAGCAGAAATACTTTTGCTATAGCCTTCACTGATAAATCATGAGGGTGATGGGAGTCAGGCATCATCATGATGAATCTGTCATAACCACCTACAGATACAAAAAAACCAAAAAAGAGCAAATTATTCTTGTTGAATGTAGGGTGCTTGGGCTAGACCAATAAAAGAAACAATCTGCTTGTTGTAAGTGCTGATATAATGTAGTTTTCTCCCTTTTTTTTTTAATCTGTCCTTATTAAACAGCTGGTAACTGCAGCACCACATCACTGTAGTTAGAAAAATGAAAGTAACTTCTCCAGATAAAAAGAAAAAAATTCCCTTAATTAATTTACTTAACCACACAAAACAGACTGAATCTAGGAACCCAGAATTATACATGAATTCATGCACAAAGTTGCTACAGAACACATTTGCAAAACCCTTTGGCAATGTGACAGAGCTAACTGGATAGCAGTCTTAGCTCATCAAGGTAGAAAGGTAATCCTATTTCTAACATTAGACTGTGAACAAAAGATTCCCACCAAGAAAGAATGCATGCTTATTATCAGGTGGAAAGTATGTATTCATCAGTTCAATAAATCAAAACAGCAGCCCTTGCCCTCCTCCATACCAACTGCAGAAACTCCCTGTATCAAGTTGTATACATTTTTCTTGCTATATTATTTGGAGGAATTTAACAGTAAAATTGAGTAACATCCACTGGCATTAGGTTTTAAGAAAATCTTATGCTCTGTGCCAGAGCTCATCTATCACTGGCACATGACAAGCCAAACACAGATGAAATAGTATTTAGTTGTTTTAAAAAATGTTCCAACATTTTTGTAAACATTTAACAGTTTAACATACCTTCAAAAACATTAAATAATTAAAAACTCTTTAGGCAGTTTAAAACTGCGGGAAAACATCCTGAAATGCCCAAGGTTCTTCTGAGGACTGCAGGTCAGGTATGTCACACCTAAAGGTACTACTCCTCCACATCTTTTTCCCCCTCCACTGAAAGGAGAGGGAGGACAGTCCAACACTGGCTACAATGGCAAAGGACTCCCAAGTGCTACATTCAAGATCCTGTTCTGCTGTTAACTTCTCAACAGTATAAGCCAACACCCTTAGAGATCCTTTTTTTATAAAAAGAACATCAGGCCTTTTCTATCTACTAAGAATTTTATCTATAACACAGAAATGAAAGACAGTGCACTGAGATGCTGAAAAATTTATAGAAAGATGCACTCTTTCAGCACAAAAATTTTTTTAAACTAGCAACATGTTTATGCTATCTCCTTTTACCCTATAAACGTGGAGTTCTAGTTCTGACTTCATTTAAATATAATCCAAACACAGTAGTAGTTACACGCAGGTTACAACATGTATTTACACCTGTAAATTTAACAATACAGCTGCAGAGCCACCTCTTGTAGCAAATACCAAAAAGACTTTTGAATACAACTTTAATGGATGAAACTATGAATTACGGAACATTAGGCATAACATACTGAGGGAGCAAACTATAACAAAAAAAATTCTGAAGTTGCACAATGTTCTATTATTGTTCTTCATGCACAACCATTACCCCTATCTTCCTTAAACCAGTTCTACGTTACCAGGAGAAACTCAGTTCCCCACTCCTGTTGTCTGGGAAAGCAAGGTAAGTAATCAAGGTGGTCTCCAAGAGCTTCTAGCTTTTTCTTAACAGAAGCACGCACAGCAGCCCCTCAGACACAATTTCATAAACTTCAGTGAGGAGGTTATGCACTTAGTACAGCTAAAATTTCAAGATCCCAAAAAGCAACAGCTTTCAGCTTTCCCTACACCATTTGTAATCTGTAAGTTTAACAACTATATAAACAAAGCTCTGGAAAAATGCCAGAGTTCTACTTCTCAAGTAAAAACTATTTTATCTCCCTAGAACTAAAATAAAGCCAAGTTACAGGTTACTAAGCATATTCAGCCAGAAAAGAGCATTCAATTCTGACCCATGCAGTTTTTCCAGGGATTGTGTAATTTAAGAACTAGTCTCTTTTCCAAGTAAAAATGCCATGGAAACTAAGAAACCTGAACCACCAAAACTAAGCTACTTAAACTTCCTATTTAGAAACAGATCCATCTTAAAACAGTGTTCTGGCACCAGCAGCTAAAACCACCAGTTGCTATAAAAAGACAATACTGCCCTTTGTCGTGGAGAAACCAAAATAGCATTCAGCCTTTAATCTTCTGAAAATATGACAGCAAGACCTAAATTGTGTGGATTACACACGTGAAAGTGTTATTCAAGATACCAAAGCCCTCAGAAATTCCAGCATTAAGATTAAAATAAATCCAAGGCTATGCCTTTCTCATTACCATGAATTTAACAGCCTGGGAACTTTATTTCTGGCCACTCAATAGAGGAACATGGTACCTTTGTGACTGGCCCCTGAGTTGTGACCAATCTGCCATATATGAGAAGTTGCTCAAGAGGACAGCTGTCAAGTCCTGTTTGAAGGTCACATTCACTTTACATAAAGATTTTCATTGTCTGTATTCCCTTCAGAAATTCCAATCCCTAATAATTTTTAAACCATTAAGAACTAGTGGCGCACAGGACAAGATCATTAAATTTAAGCTTAGATGCCCAAATCCTACAATCCAGTTTAACTCCTTAAGCAAAAATTTCCAGAGGAGCACAAAGCAAAGATCATCTATAAGTAAACTATTACAGGAAGAATGGTGCCCAAAACGCAGTTACATGTTTCATGTATCCCATTCATGTGTATATTCTTCTATACCATCAACATACTTAAAATCAAGAAGTTCAGTCCCTTTTTGTAAAAGATGCTTAAAAAGTAGCCCGAAGGAGATAGTCATCAGACTTGAAATGCCCATCCACATTTTTAACTATAATTCTTCAAGTGTAGGTTCCAAGACTTTACTTCTGATGATCATGATAGATGAGTTTTTGCTCCAGAACAGCTCAAGTTCATAAGGTGCATTTAACAAACCTTTTAAATTTGTATTTGTGTTTCAAAACACTTCAAACTACTGAAAACACATCTCAAATCAGATAACACAACCCAGACTTGTATCTTAAATGGAAGAGATTATATGATCCAGTGCCCTCTACATGCTCTTTCCTAAAAAGTTATGAAAATAACTGGGTCCTAAGACCTCGAACATAGAGCTCCTTCCAGGATGACTGAGCAATTATAGAAGTTCAAATGCAAAAAGCAGAAAAGAATAATTTCACTGTGCATCTTGCTAAACTGCAGCAGATTGGACGTTAGCAAGTAAGGACAGGAGAAGATTCTTACAATACAGACTCTGATGTGGCACAACAAAACCAGCAGGAAAGAAGGCATGAATGCTTCCTCTGGTAAATGCAACATTTCAAGCAGTTTCTCCATAGGAAAAGGGACAAGGACTTTTTGTACAAGCACAACTGCAATGCATTTTTAAAAAAATACTATTATTTACGTATTTCATGTTTCATCTTTCAGTGATCTCATAATACACCATCTGGGATCAATTACAGCCTCACCATAATAATCACTGTCAAAGAATTAATCCATTTTAAGCTCATACAGTTTACATATTCAAACAGCAGTACAAAACCACTTGAAAAAAAATCTTATCAATTCCAGTAATCTGTAACAGGGAGCTTTTGCAGGAGCTTGGCTGTATTGCTCTTGTCCCTGCCGCAGGCTGAAACATTTAATGATGCAAAAGAGCTAGCTAGTTTTATTAGCCCAGCTAAAGGGACACAACTATAAGTCTTATTCCCTTAAACACATCTGTTGCTTTACAGGCAATTTTTATAGCAGTCAGTGACTCTACAGCACAAGTAAGTGTGGTTTGCACAACTGCCTTCAAAGAGAAACCATCACTAACCAAAAAGGGAAGACTCAACAGGATTATTGCCAAAATCCTATTTTCTCTTCAAAAACCTGCAGTATAGCACCATGATCAACAGAGTGCTCATGTTCCAATTCTGTATTTCTGAGAAACAGTATACTGTCAGGAAAAAAAATAATTTCAAGTCATCAAGCTTATGAAAAACCATTTTATGTTTTGGAAGCAAACTGTGCACAGTGATGTTAAATCATTATTTGCGCTTTAAAACAAATATAAATGCTGAATGGTGATTTCTTAAATACATGAAAGGTTCTGTTTCAACAGAGCAACTGGAAGACAGTCCTCCTCTCACCATGCAACTCACTGCAGCTCTATCAGCATTTACTTCATTTATCCCTCATCCTTGATAGACTATTTATTTCCATGAATTCTTAAATGATTCTCCAAACCATTTTGTTCCCTCCCCATCTTGAGCTATACCCTCAACTTTAATATTCACAAATGTCTCTTCAGAAAACTGACTGGTTCCATTAAGCCAGATCCAATTTTCTCCCATGTTAGCTTGAACAGATTCCCAGTTACAATGCTAGTTAATATCAGTATGAGCACATCCACATACCAATTTAACCTCGTATCTCCAGTTAAATTGAATCAACCTTCTGAAAGAGCTAGCACCTCAGAGACATCAAGATGATGCTTATCATGTCAGCAGTTTCACTTCTCATCTTTCTAACAAGGAACTACATTAATCTAATCGATGTCACCAACTGATGTCTTCTGGAAAAAGACACAAAAAAGGAAAAGAGCAAATGTTAAAAGAAAGAGGTCATCTTCAATAAGCATGAAACTAGGCAGCACCCACAATTCCTGCTAAGGTTTCAGGCACTGTGGAAAATTTCTGCATCACAGCCCTGCACAGCTATTTGGGTATGCTCAAAGTCCTCTGTGCTTCAAGAAAATAAAATCAACATTTTTGCTGTGCTCATTCTAATACAGATTCTGACATAAACCCCCCCAAACCCCTGCTGCTTCTAAGTGTGATTTTCTGAGGAAAAATAGGCTAAATAATCACATCTTCTGTCCTTGAGCTTGTCCATCATAAATCTCAACAACATGCAGCATCATTAACCAGTTTCAGCAAGACATCTAAATCTTTTATTTTTTTTTCCAGTTTGGAGGTTGACACAGTAGGACAGAAGACAGGGACCAAGAGAGGCAGTACAGCTGAAAGGCCACTGCGTGAATTCAGTACTTACCTGTTCTGTTTGGGCTATTAACTGGCTGATGAGCACTTACACAGCTACAAACCAGTCACTGCCTGTGCTGTCTCTTGCCCAACGATTCATCATGGCACATGCAGTTTGTCTTCATAAAGCAAGACTCCCAGTAGTCAAAACCATTTTATGAGCAAGCCTTTCTTTTTCTCATAAAACAATGCAAAACTGGGTACTAACTGGTTCCAGCTATCTCCAATAGACAATCCTCCATATGTGCCAGCAATCCAGACACAGGGTCATCAAAGACTGCAAGTTAAATATCTGATAACCAGAAGCAGGAAAGAGTACTTTCTGTACCTATTACAAAGATTATCATCACCTTATTCTAACACAGCCCATCTTCCTAAGACGGAGTCAGGACTTCAGAGACTTAGTGCTACACAAGTCAAGAAGTTGCAAAAGATTTCAGTAATGATTTCAAGCTCCTAAACACCTGATTAAACACAATCAACGTTAGACCTTCATCTGAACAAACAATTTTGCTTATGTTATGTCTTCCAGTATTTCAGACTTTGCAGGAGAAATTTCTAGCTACTTACAGCACATGAGATTGTGTCATACAGCTTTTTGCAAAAGGGGGGGGAAGAAAGAATTATTTTGAAACAGAATTATGAGAGGCACTAAAATAACATTCTAGTAAGATATTTCTAACAAAAGCTATAGAAACACACATTTGCAGTTATACCTTAACACTCTAAAATGCAGCATCTTAATATTTGAAAACTATCCCTATGTTGTTTCAAAGATACAACCACCTTGGGCAAGACAGAAAGCCAGATAAAAGAATTAGCGAGAGGAAAAATCCTCTCCCTGCAATGGAAAATTTTCATCTCTTCAAGCAAGGCACAGAGATGCTCAACCGGACCTGCGTTGCCTGGAGACCAACCGCAGCTTCTTGCCAACAGGGACGAGCTAAGCATCAGCAAATTCAACAACTGATAAGTGGATGAACTGAATGAGAGGCAAGTTTTTTCCACACACCAGTGTAAAAACCCTACAGCTTTCAGATAATGGTTCTAGCCCATGCTCACCAGATACACAAGAATTATTATCAATGTAAAATGTCAGCCTAATTAAGCTTCAAACTCCACTGTACTTAGCTCTTACCTCCACACTTCTGGGTACAGCTAGAGCAGGAGAGTGTATTCAAGTAAAAATTTTTAGTCACAACTCAATTTCTGCCTTTTCAATTTTTTGATGCAGTACCTGAACTTTCGGAATACGTTCCTACCCATTAAACAACTTCTGTTTTTAAGCATTGGTGCAGAAATGTTAAGAAAACCAATTAACTACATCAAAAAGGAAGAAGCTACACCTCAGCTTAGCATTAAAAACCACATCAAATCATCCTTCACTTCAAAACCCCGCCTTTGCCCCTAGCCTTTCCCACCTGACGTGCAGCTCCCCAGGCAGGACGGCATCAGAAGCGTTACCGAGGAGTCACTTGTTTTGCCTATTCTGGACCTGGAACTGCTCCCAACCTCAGGCAGGCACCAACTCAGCTGTGGAAGCAGCACTCCTGACCTCCCAGAGAAACACCTCAGCTGTCTCCCAATCTCTAAACAACATCAGATGAGACTCATTGAAAGTACCTGATATTTAATACCAGTTACTCCAGAATTTCCCCAGACCTTATCTAATTCAATTCACTGCAAGTATTTAGACACTAAAGCATTAAAGATTTTTAAGAGTGACTTCTATTTAATTTAACCCTGTAGATGCAATATCCTTGTGGAATTTATGTCGCTAGTTAAGTATGCCTTCCACCATCAATATGATAGCATATATTTCCCTGCCTCCACCTATTCCTAAACCAGAAGGGCAGACATTTGTGTCCCTAGCACCATAGCTGACAGACTAAGACACCCTTCATTCCTCAAGGTTTACAACCTTCCCCTACCCTTTAAAAGAAAAAGCATCCCAAAAATATCCTCTCATGCTCCCCAGCTATCAGAGAACAACCAAAGTACCACCATACCAGTGACCTGGCTGGAAGCCCATCCACTGACAGGCAGCAAAGAGTTTCTTTAACATCTTTTCTCATCCTATTTTTTCAAAACTGCATGCCTGACAAATCTAAAGTCTTCCTTGCAAGCAACTAGTAAGGAAAGAATTTGAGAGCACAAAGCCCAGCATTCATATGACTGACTCCTTCCCAAGTTACCATACCACACGGTGGTGATGGCTCTGATCTACCTTTCCTCAAGAAGCAACAACAACATAAAGCTTACCTTACTTGTATGTCCACAGTACACAGACAAGATAACAGATTACTGCTTCAGAAAGGTATAAACAGCAAAGATAGTAAAGGTAGGAAAACAGCTTTTCAACTAAATGAATTAATATAAATTTATGAAAACTGCCTGTCCAAGTTTAAGGTCTGAAATTTTTACAAACAAGTACATATGAATGGCTGTAATCCTTCTCTGAAATCCTTCCCACAACCCTTAACCAGGAGACACTTCTGAGCTCTTAAGATTACTCTTTTTTAAAATAATTTTTTCTGAATTCTGGCAGTTAAATCACTGGGTTCTTCCTCATTTAGTAATATACTTTAATCTCGAAAAAAAAGTAACAACAAGCTGGAAGATGCTAAACAGGCCAAATATAAACAAATTAATCAGTCCATTTTTAAAATACACATATTCGTGTGCAGATGAATGTGTATATAAACCCAGTTTCCATTCCTTAATGTTATCATAAGTCCTGAAAATATGCAAATGAATTTCAACCTAAAGACAATTTTACAGTTTCAAATAGCTTTTATCTTATATAAGCAAAGTTATGAATAAAGATGCCAACTCTTCGACATTTAAAAGGCAAAATAAGCCTGACCTTGTTATTCTCAAGTGTCAAATTTGAGCTGTTCTACTTTCACTTCACTGTTACATGTTGATTAATGACCAGGAGCACACCATCTGACTGAAAAGTTAAAACAAACTCACATTAGCTTTAATGTTCCATAACTAAATATTAAAGCAAAATTCCAATTACAGTATTTGACACAGAACTGCTCCCTTACATGTTTGTGAGTCTAAAAAACCATATGGGCACTGCATGCATTTCTAAAACACCTGAGTATATGGGACACATAAAGCATTGTGTCAAAAAAATAAAAAGACAGGCTAGAAAAAGGGCAATTAAGTTCCAGCATGTATCAGGAATGATACCAGGGTTGAACACATGTACTCTTCACAGTGGAATTAAGACCAAGGCCGTATCAGGGTGTAACTACCAACAGGCTATTATTCTATCGACAATGATAACATTTATTTTCTTAAGCGGTATGCCGACTTCCAAAGCCTCAACCGGAAGTTTAAGAGCCTGAGGGCCCCAAACCACCTTAACAAGATATTATAAACCTATGATGCTCAAAACAGCTTGTAACATCCCCCAGTACTTCCGTTTTACACAGAAAAAGGGTATTCGTGAGCAGCACGTCCGATTATGCAACACATCCCGAAGCACCCTTTTTTCATTTTGTAGTATTACCAAGTGTATGAAACAGTCGTCAAAACTGCAGCACATCCATCACTCAGACAAAACGGAAACCAACGTCTTATGACTCAGACATATGAGAACTGCTGAGTAACAGCAAGGGGCGACAACCAGCTCTGGGGTCACCCAGCCACGTAAGACCGCGTAACTGCGGCCCCCCCGCCCCGAGCCAAGGCCTGTGCTGCCGAAAGCCTCCCACCCCGGTAACCCCCACCGCCGCCCTGCACAGCCCCGCGGGGGAGGGCAGGGCTCGGCAGGAAGCTCGATACGGCCTGCGAACGGGGATGCTCCATGAACGCTGTCGTCGTCCCTCACGTCCTGGACCAAACCCGCATCCCCCGGGGGTGATGCCAGGCCGCAGCCCCCCTCCCCTCCCGCTGAGCCCGGGTAATGCCCCTTCCCCTACCGCCGCCACAGGCCTGAGGCTGCCGCCGAGCATCCCCAGCGGGAAGCCGGGCAGCCGCCTACCCCCCGCCTCCGCCAGGCCAGGCCCCGACCTTCCGTGGCGGGCGGGGCTGGGGCCTGCAGAGGCAGGGCCCCGCCGCGCCTCACAAGCCAGCGGCAGCCCCCGGCCGCCCCCTCAGAGCCGACCGCCCCGGGGGAGGGTGGGGCCGACGGCGGGTTCGCCGAGAGCCCGCGGCGCCGAGCGGGCCTGCCGATAGGCCCGGGAGAGCGGCGGGACGCGTCCGTTACCTGCTGTCAGGCCGGCGCCGGCGGCGGCTTCACCTCTTTTGTTCCTCAGACGTCAAAATGGCGGCGCAGAGCGGGGCCGGCTCTCCCCCACCCCTGCACGCCCCGCCCTCCCACCGCCTTCCTATTGGCTCGGCCCGCACCGCCGCGCGCTGATTGGGCGGCCGCCAGCGCCGCAGTTGCTAGGGCAGCCGGAGCGGGCGATGGGTGGGGGCCTGGGATGCCGCAAGCCTAGGCAGCGCTTGGCCCCTGAGGCCCTCGCTGCCCTCGCTCTGCAGCCCGGCCCGGCTGCGCACCCCTTCCGCGGAAACCGCGGGGCGTGGGGGGATGGCTCGCCTGCTTCGTAGAGTCCGGGTCTGGGAAGCAGGACCGCGGGGAGAAGGAGCCCCTCCGTGGCTCCCAGCCTGTGCGTGGGACCTGCCTCAGCTTTGTGAGGCAAACGCAGGATGTGGCCTCCACGTTTGTGAAGCGAACACCTCCACCCGAGCTGGCCCCGCTGTGTGCCCTGCCTTGTCCCCCCCTTGCCCCCAGCCTGGTGCCAGCCCTGTGCGGGGCGGGTTGGGTTTCCTCTTCCTGCCCCCTCAACGATCTCTGGAGTTCCACCTCCTTGGCTTGCAGGCCACAGGAGCCATAGGTAGGGCTCTGGTTAACTTTGCTTCAGTGCCTGTTTGAAAACAGTGTATCTCTGCTCATGTGTGACGTGTGCCATGAGTCGGGATGTGAGCAGGGCCTGGCTGCAGGGATTTTTGCTGGTCACCCCGCTGAGGAGGTGGAGGAAGAGCATCTGTTGAGTCCTTGAAGCAGAGGAGGCTCATGGGCCTCTACGCTTGAGCTCACCCATTAGTTGTGCATTTCTGTTCCTGTACCTCCAAAAATCTTGTTCAGGCCTACACAGCTGAAAGTCCCAGAGGCTCCCCCTACTCAGCTTTACCCTGAATGACTTCTCGGAGCCTGTGACCTAATGTTTTAAATGCCATTGCAGTTGTCGGGGTTTGCATGCAAGCCCACGAACGCGCCTATAACAAGAGAACCACCAACAGAGCCACTATCGTTGTAAGGAAAAAAGACTGAATAATGAGATTGTTGCAGTTTAAATTACTAAGCAACAGTCTCTCTGACAATGAACTTAGTAACTCTCTGCCATCTATTTAATCACACTAATGAGAGAGAACAACTCCACTTAGATACAAATTACTCTGCATTTCATTTAAATAAAGGTCAGAGAGCTAAAAGCCACACAAGCCACCACAATTCTGCTGTACAACACACCCAGCAAAAGGCATCCTTTGTTTCCAGAAGGGACCCAGCCTTTCTGGCCATGGGCTGCTGAGGCAAGGCTGCGCACACAGAGCATCTCACTCAAACCTCCCATCTCTGCTCCCCGACTGCCGGCCCCGGTGTGGGCCCAGGGCCTGTCTGGCTTGGGAACAGCTCCTTGGTTTGGAGAGGTGAACACTGGTTCACCAAAGAGATTCAGAGGGTGAGAGATCTCTGATTTCTCCTTGTTCTAAAGTACAAGCACGCATAGTCTTGTGTAAGAAACAGTTATACCCCTTGGTTCTCACTGCTTAAAATATGCCTCCCTTGTCCATCAAGCTGTTAGTTGAAGCCAAGCAGGGCTGCCTGTAGAGAGTCTCCTCATTTATCTGGCTGGCTCCATCATTATTATGTTAATTTAAAAATCTGTTTTCGTATGTGCCTCTCACCATTTAAAACTGGTGACTTTCTTTGGATATTTAAAGATTTTGTTTTAAATCCATGCCTCTTTGGGCTGAAGCTGGTCGTGAGACAGCAGGTCTGTAATTTACTCAAGAGACTGGCAGTTATGGCTGGAGATTATTAACACACACTACTAGTTTTAATCTTCATTTGAAAGCCCAGAGCTGGTCCAGGGCTCACGTCTGATTTATGTTCCCCAGCCACAGGGAGAGGGCAGGTGAGGTGCCACCCCACGGGTCTCCTCCCCAGTGAGTGGCTGCACGATCCCTCCAGACACTGGGAATATTCCCATGTGCTCACAGCAGCATTAGGTTTCCTCAAGCCTTGCTCCTTGCTATGCTTCTTTCCATTCCTCTTAATTAGCGGGGGAGCAATTCCAAACTATGCCAGTCACTCAGCCATCTCCTTCCTCACCTGCAATCAGCTTCCCTGATACCATTCATGCCCATAATAAGACGTCAACACTGAGCTCAGCTTGGCAAGCCTTTCATTCCCCCACTGCCCTTGCCTACACACGGCTCATGGTTGCTTCCTAAACTTCCAGCCCCCCATCCCACTGGCTCTAGGATGAACCTCCAGCTAACCATGCCCCCAGACATACAAGCAGGGCTTATCCTTTTGCTACCTGGCATTCCAGCTGACCCCTCACCACCTCTTGAGAACATTTCACTCTGAGTGATGACGTGAGGCTGTTGAATATAAGACGCTTAGCTCTAGGAGTCACTGCAATAGCAATGCTTCTCAACACTCCTCACCGAGACAAAGGAGATGCAGCTTTTAAGCTGGTGAGGATCTGCTCACACAGGCAGTCAGAAAGGTGCCTATTTCTCCCACTGCCAAAATCATTCACAAAATAAATAGGCAGTAAACATCATGCTTCCACAAACACCTTCCTCTCACTTGTGTACATTGTGTATGCATGTGTATATATATATATATATATAAAATTTTAAAGAGCTGGTGGAAAGTGCCAGATTGACAGGTAAAGGAACAAGCACTTCCCGTTATTTACAGAACAGGTACAATATATGAAGCGGCAGAGCATACTTCTCCCTCTTGGGCTATGTCAAATGCATGATCCACAGAAAAGACCCTTGAGCACAAAGTTCATGTCTATTCATTTTTTTCTCCCCTGATAAGGGTCTAGGAATTGTTCCTTTTACAGGGAACAGGGGACTGTTATGAAGTTCCCTAGTTCAATATCATTCTTGCCATGATGAGCATTGCAAAAATTTGTTTATATGAAAACTGAGACTCTGAATCAAAAAATATAAACCCTCCAAAATTCAGCCACTTCTCACCTAATCAGCCCAGTTCCAACACAATACAGTTTTCTAACTGCATAGTCCTCACCCACAGTCTTAATCTTGTGCTCTGTCTGCATGGTGTAGTCCATGCCATTTTTACCGTGCCTGTGGTAGTTCAAATTAATGCACATGGTTCTAGTTATTATTTACTTGCAAAACATTTCATCAGATGATGTGTCTGATTCAGGACTCAAAAAGCCAGGACAGCACTTAATTTAATGAAATAGCAGGGAAATGTCATGCTTTAAAGATGTCTTGCACGGAAATAGATTCCATGCTCTATCCTCAGTCCTTTCAGGGTCAAAAATAATAATTATGAGAATGGAGCTGGAAGAAGAAGGATAATGATGAGTTTTTTTCATGCGGGGCAGCAGCAAAGCCAGCTGCCTGAGCCCCAGCAGTTCAGCCGCCCACCAGGCAGGCCTGTCCCTTGCCAGGCACTTTCTATTACTCCTGAGCAATTACAAATTGATGGATGAGTCACAGAGGAAAAACACAACTGGACTTTGTTTACTGGGATGGAAGCTCAGCTCTGGGATTTCTCGAGAGCTGCAGAGATGGAGAGCTGACAGCTGCTGCTTCTGTGAGCCAGGGTGTGAGGGATCACAGGTGAAGGATCTGTGCTTTCCTGCAGAAGTCTGTGATTAATGGAAAGGTTTTTCTCCACCCCAAGTTCCTTTTAACTGATCTGACCAGACCCAGGAACCACAAGCAAAACCATCTGTAACTTATGGTTTAAGGCTTAATTTGTTGGTTATGCTTCAGGCAAGCAGGGAGCACACGTGATCCACGATGCACTGAAAATGGGGACAGCAGCAGTGCCCAGCCAGGCAGGCTGCCTACCTGCTGGGAAAGGGCTGAATGCTACGCTGCTGCAGCCTGCTCCACTGCCCAGGGAAGATGCAGGAGAGTAATCAGAAAAGAGGGCAGCAACAAAGAGCTGCCTCTGAGCCAGCGACACATGCAAACAACACTCTGGCCTGTCCCAGGGAGATCTTCAGCCTCTTCAGAGAGGAAGGAGTCTTGTCAGACCCATTCCTGGGTGTCCTGAACGAGCCCTCCAGCCCCAGAAAGCCTGCCTTGCCCACTCAGCCATACTGAGCCCTGGAGATGGTGTCCGTTGGCTGCTAATGGAGATTCGGCTTGGGCTCTCAGTAACAAAATGCCAGTTACAGCTGTGTCACCTTGCTCCTCTCCCTTCATCAGTCCTGTCTGCTGAGGCTGTAACTCTCCAGTAGGACTCTCTTACCTAGTGAACTGCTGCCACAGCAGAATTCATGTGTTATTGTAGGATAAAACAACCACTTGCCAAAAAACACACGAAAAGAACAATACATAGATAGCAAGTGCCCAAAGGTTAGGAGAGGCCAGAGTGTTTTTTTCCACAGTCTTTTCTAAGTTTTCCTGCAGGGCAAGGCAGAGCCTGTAAATATTCAGGCACAGCTTCCTGTCGGACCCCACCTCCCAGCACACATTGAAACCACTGGTGGTATGAAGCCGTGGCCACTCCTGCAGGTGGCATCACCCATATGTGGTCTTCCAGCTCTTCTGGGAGAGGGTGCTGAGAATCTGTCAGGCTGGTGGGATGTGTGTTTGGGGCAGCTCACAGCCCTGTTGCAGACTCTGCAGCCAGAGTGAAAACCCAGATCCACAGGTTTGGGTCAGCCCCTGGCTCCTGCCTTCCATGGCAGTGCTGCCATGCTCCATGGGTGACCATCTCAGCAGCAGCTGAAGCCAGAAAGAGCCGGCAGTTTCGGTTTCCTCTTGTGCTCATAGGCTGCTGCAGCTCTGTTCCCCAGCACATGCCCTCCTGCAGCTTCACTGTCTGATTCTCCTTTTTCTGAGCCTCCCTCAGGCACTCCTTGGTGAATAAATCCCTTCACTTCTTTCCCCATCCCACAGTGCCGGGCAGCTGCATAAGGGCTATTCCATCAAGCTGGAATAATTATCTCTATTTGTGCCACTATTTGTGGAATAAGTATGTTTATCATGGTGGTGCTTAGGATGAGACTCCCATGTTTGGACTGCGCTTTCCACTCCAGGCTTTGCCTATAGACCCTCAGTCCTTGTTGGTGCACCCAGACCTCTCCACAAAGCAGCTCGTGTGCTTGCCCCAAGGCACTGCTCTCTGGATTCTATACAGTCACAACTTCATGGCCTCACCTTCAGCAAAACACTCCAACTCCCCATCATGCAAAGAGGAGCACGACTCAGAGCTGAAACTCCTCCAGGGAACATTTTGGTAACTTCCCAAGCCGGGTGATACTGGGGTTTGGTTGGCATCCCGCAGTCACACACCCTGCCACACCTACCCGCCTGGCATTGCCGAAATGTCACCGGTACTGCTCAGCACAGTGCACCAGTGCAGACTATTTAGGACAGGGAAAAGCCAGTTCAGATATAAATATCAATCAAAATAAGTCAGCTTGTCCTTCAGGTGCTTTAAACCTACCACCCCTAGCCTTCAATTTCCACTTTCACTTCTACAGCCACTGCACAGTCTGGTTTTGCCCAGAGATACACCACAAATCCTGCTCCCACTGCATTTCTGTGGGATCAGGGTCAGACCCTTTGGGAGGCATTTGCAGGCGAGAGAAGGTCAGAAGCTTTGGCTCGGCAGCTACAGACATCCCTCATTTAGTCCCCCTGGGTGAAGAATGGGTTACAGAAAACTCCTCGTCCCCATTCAACAAATTTAATGCTTGCAAGATTTTGTACCAGTAAGTCAAACAAGAGAAATAAATGCTGGCAAAAATAGCGATTGGGAGGGGACTGTCTGTATTTCACACATCACAGGCGCCTTTTGTGCAGGAAGGAAAGGGCTCGTGATGCCTCACTGTCATCCATCTTGCCACAGATGGGCCAGGCGCTGTCTGTGATACCTGCTTTCTCACAGAAATCAAGCATGGCTCTGGCTTGTGATGCCACAGGCTCACTGGCAGCTCCATTCCCTGCCCACCAAGCCTGCAGCAACTGAATAACCACAGGCTCCTGCTACAGATACTCCAGTACTAACCCCCTGGCACTGGAACCAAGGCCTCCCTCCCTTTCACCCTCCCTGGTCTGCCCCTGGAGGCAGCCCCCCATTGCCCTCTCATTTTATCTCCTGTGGAGAAGCTTGGATATGTTTTTCCTCCTGTTCCTTCCACTTGCCTGCTCCTCCTGTTAGCTTTCCTCTGAGCAGCCACCTACCAGTCTACCCCTTACTCCAGCCATCAGAGAGGAGATGATGCTGTGGAAGTCAGAACATAGCCCCATGTATCTTTTAGCTTTGTAGATGAGCCTTTTCATTCCATCTGGAAAGGAAAAACTCTACCAGGTTCTGCCAAACAAGGAGGTCCATCTCACCTCAGAATAAATCCTCTTTAATCATGGAAGAGCAAAATCCTTCCCCTTGACAGAGCTGTCCCCACTGAAGAGCTGACAGTGCTGGTGGCAGAGCCCGCGGTGCTGTGGGACAGGCTGGCAGTGGCTGTGAGCTCCAGGGCTACAAGCCCCCTCAGGGCCATGGCCATGCAGGGAAGCTCAGTCTCATGTGATGGGCACCATGGAGGAACTGGCTCAGCTATTGCAGATTTCGTAGTTATTTCATGGGGGACTTCTTGAGCAGATTGCTCTACTCAGTAACAGACCTGCCCTCTGCCAAAAAATGCTGTAATGTGTGTGTCCATGGCTGGGACCTGCACCCTCCTGCCCCTTGCTGCAGGCTCTCCATCCTGCCCACCACCTGGCTATAGTTTTCCCCACCAGGTCTCCATGGCTAAGGGTGCAAACCAGAAGACCCACACGAGAGTTGGGAAGGATGGGGATGAGCAGTGCACTCTCAGCAGGGATGAGCATGCTCCATCAGGTCTCCAAGGCCCAGGGAACCAGCAGCAGCAAGTGTTCCTGGCCCATTGCCCCTGAAGCACCAGGGCTCCGAGCAATGCCAAGATGACAGGCTGAATCAGCATTGATTGGGAATGTAATTTCTTGTTAATTCAGCCCTCTCATTTATCCCTTCCCTGCAGTTTCTCCTGATGCTTCAGGGACTCTTCCTGAGGCTATTTTTAGTGCTGGGTTACATCACTGCTAGCTTCTGCTGCTTTGAAACAGGCACTGGCTGTGAACATCCAGGCATCGGCAACTGCAAGCTGCAGGGCTGTAAGGATGGGAACATTATCACTCAGCCAGCAGATGACCAGGCTGCACTTGCAAGCTGCTGGATGGAACCTGGTTTGGGAGAGCAAACGAGGAGTATCTCAGCTGTGCTGGTGCCCGATGGGGAGAAGGAGCACGCTACTGTGAGAGCCCCTGCTTCCCCTGGGACCGGGGGATGCTTTCCGGCAGCACTGCTATTGCTTGGCTGTGCAATACCAAGCAAGTTAATTAATCCTCTGTGCTTCTCCTCTTTCCAAAGAGAGAGTTTATGCTGACCTACTTCTTACATAGAAATTTGCAAAGGGCTTCAATGTCTATGACAAGTAAGTGGCACCGAAAGCACTAATTATGCTGGTTGTTCCCAGTACCCAGACCACTGCAGAGCTGAAACAGCAGCAAGCAAAAGCAGAACATCACAGCTCTGTACCAAGTAACAGAGAGAGCTTCTCCTGCAGGAAAGTCACGATTTCTAGCCTGGCAACTGGCTCTTGCTTTTGGGCAAGAGTGACTCACGTGTCAACCAGCCACATGGAAGGGTAGCTCTGGCCATGAGATGGCACGAGCAGCCATGTGGCAAAGAGGAAGGTTTGCCTTGCACCTCTTTGCAAAGGCACCGTGTATCAGGCACTGGGGTGCCGGCAGCCCCTGGGTGGAGAGCTGCGGGCAGCTAGCGTGGGGTGAGCGATGCAGCCCTGGGGCAGCGAGGAGAGGCAGGGGATCTCTGTGGCCAGCCCTCGGCATGCCTGCAAGGCTGCAAATGCTTCCCCAGGCATTCTGACACTGTCACTGTATGTACCAGCACCTCCAGGGGCCCGCGGGGGCTGCCTGAGCTACAGCAAGCTTTAACCTCCCTTCTCCCCACCTCTCCATCTCTGAGCCTGCCTGGTAGCTGGGGCTACAGAAACCTGCACAAGAGCTGTTAGCAGAAGAGAGGAAATAGGGGGATCCAACCTGGACGACCACCCTTCCCCAGCAGCATCCTGGTCCCCACAGCCACCCTCTGCCCTCCCCCTGCATCCCAGCCGGCCAAAATCACTCTCCCAGAAGACTCTGCCCAGAACAAGGGCCGGAGCTCTTAAGGAGGAAATTCTGAGTTAAATTCCTTCCTCCCGAGTCATTTGCAGAAGGGAACACTGTGTGCTCCCAGCACAGAGATGACGTCTTGCTGGCCTCCCGCCGCTCCTCGGCTGCCTGTCACCACAGGGCCAAGGCTCTCCCAGCGAGGCAGCAGGAGGGTTTGGCGGGTGTATTCGTGCCCGGGGAAGGCCTGGCAGGGGGTGCATTGCAGTGGTGTGGGATGAACACCTCGCCAGAAAAGCTCTGCATCCCCTGGGGGCAAGAGGATGCAGAAGGTCACTGGAGAGCTGCAGAGATCCCCTCCATCCCCCAAGGGAAAAGGAGTAGCAGAGTTACGCTGCAGATTATACGAGAGCCCAGCATAAAGCAGTTATTAGTGAGGGCTCAATAACCAAACCCAGGATTAAGTAGAAGGACCAAATCCTCATCCGGTGCAAATGGCCACAGCTGTGTGGATGCCCTGAGCCCCATACTAATTCATCCTCAGTTCCTCAGCAGGAACAATGGAACAGTTAAAGCAGCCCAAGGAAGCTGTTCATTTCATATTTGCATTGAGCTGCTTAAAAAGTAAACACAGCATAAAGCCAGGCCTGCCAGCAGCTGTCACTGACTTCAAAATCAAGGATGTTGTGGGCTGATCCAAACAAAGTAGGGCAGGCTCGCAAGCAGAGCGGGCCCCGCAGCCACGCTAGAGATGGGAGGAACGTGAGCTGTGCTGAGGCTGCTGCCCCCCTCCTAGGCCAAATCTGTCAGCGGGGTCACAGAGCTGGTGAAGTTATCTGAAAAAAATATTCCTGACGATTTTCTCTCTCTCATCTCAGAGCTGAGGCGAACGCTGCCCTGATCTGGGCAATCTGTGTAGGGATTATTAAACCAAACTCTATCTGGGCCAAGGTTAATGAAAGCCTGCGAAATCCTCCTGGCCACAGTGTTTTGGTTCGCTGATCGCAGGCGGCTTGGCGCTGTGCCGGTGGGGAGGCGCGAGGCCGGCAGCGGGCACGTGTGCCATGAGCCACAGGGAGCCGGCCAGGGCTTGCGCTGGGTTTCCTGGCCTCACAAAGGCCTTGTGAGGCCGGCAGAGCACCTCTGCTGACAGCTGGCAGGGATTATTGTCATCTGTTACCATCCTCACCTGGTGAGGACATGTGCTCTGTGCTGCTCAGCGAGGGCTGCAGCCCCCTCGGAGCAGCTCCAGCCCTGCTTGCCCCATCTGGGGCTTCTGGGGCAGAGCTCGCACCACCCTGCCGTGGCCAGTGCCACATGGGAGAGACGCAGCTGATCAGCATCGCAGGCTGAGCTGGACTGCACCCGTGTGATTGTGTGTGTACCCATCCAGGAGAGCTTACCTCACCTGCCTGCAGAGTCCCAAATCCTGCATCTCTACTTGGGCAGCTTCAAGGCAGCCTCACTGCTGCGGGCTGTCCCAGGGAAGATGGGAAACATGTTCAGGCTCTTTCCCCACTTTATTTTAGGAGAACAGAGAAGTTCTTCAAAGTGTGGGTTTGTGGTTGTTTGATTTTCCTGCCTTTCTTATCCCCAAGGGCTTTGGAAATAGAGACCTGGGGGCATCACAGCGTGAGCTCACACATACCTGCCCTGACGGGCTCCCTATTGCTGGAGCAGTTTCCAGCATCTCAGCCCTGATGTTAAAACCATTAAGTCTCTGGCCATCAACACAAATTAAAACTAGAAACCAGGGCACAGCATAGTGAGGGCAATAAGGTTTTCTGCTTCCACCAGCTTGAGGCTGCCCAGATCTTGCTGCCTAAATCTGTCAGGAAACCCAGCCTCTCTGTCCCAGCTGCTTCCCCAGGGTGCTTCCTTTCCAGTGCCAGCTCCATAATAAATACTGGTTGTTCCCATCCCATTTCCCTCACACTGGACAGTGATGCCAGCCCTGCTGGCAAGTGATCAATTCCTATTCACTGGGTCACACGAATTCATCAAAAATCACCCCAGATCCATGAGACAGGCTCCTCAAAGTGTCAGAGGAGATTGAGAGCAGAGCTGCAGCGGTGGCCCATGGTCTGGAGATGCAGCCCC
Source organism: Elanus axillaris (assembly GCA_026212715.1). Classification (NCBI taxonomy): domain Eukaryota; kingdom Metazoa; phylum Chordata; class Aves; order Accipitriformes; family Accipitridae; genus Elanus; species Elanus axillaris. Next base: position 10,475,298 of record JANZLQ010000037.1, on the reverse strand, counting down.
GTGCAAGAGACTTGGCACCAACCATCCGTCCTCATCCTGCATGGCAGAGCCAGAGGGAGCTGCTGCAAATGAGAGGACCCAGAGCCCATACCTCATCTTTTGTCTCTTCAACATCCACCCTTAATTATCTGTTTACTTAAGAGCAAGGGTAATTAACCACCCAAATGGTGACCAAGGAATGCGAGAGTCACAATAGTCCCTATTATGGAGCAGATCCATGGATCTCCATGGAGAGATCATTGTTCTTCCTGGCCTTAAAAACCTGGCAGTGCACCCCAGCACCTTCACCCATTGTGGACTGGCACCAAAAACACACAGGAAATTGGTATTCCTCAAGGACAGCACTGGGAAGTGAGGCCAGCTGGGTCCATGTTCTCTGTGGCAGGACCAGAGCAGGGCAAAGCTGCCAGCTTGCAAACATTTCTGTGCAACATAGGAATCGTGCACAAGGTTTCCCAGCCCAGCAGATGACAGTGCTAATTTGAATGCAGTAAATATTTGACTTTCATTTGCAATTTAACCTTGCCTGCCTTCAGCTGAGAGTAATTTCCAAGTAAATGGCTGACTTCACTGTGCCTCTGGGGATGTGAGCTGCATCACCAGCACCCAAATTCCAAAGTCTGCAGAGACTGCTACTCCAGCAAACATCCCCAGCGCCCCAGGGCTCATGGCTGGGGTCAGTTCAATCCCTGCAGGGATTTTCAGTGTCCATAGCTTCCCAGGGCTGGATTTCAATGGAGGAGGAAGAGGAGGCTGAAGGTCCCCGTCAGCCCTGTGGACTCTGACTGCCATCCCAGCAGAACTGTAGGCTCTGCTGGCACCTTCATCCTGCTCCCTACCTCACAGCCATGCTGGGGGTATTTGTGTCACAGGGCCACAGTTGTGGGATGCCAGTTGTATCATTGAGCTGTATTTCAGGAGGGACCCATTTGGCAGACACTGCAGCCACCTGTGTTTACCCACTCCCATCTCGTGCTGGCATGCACACGATTACAGCTTTCGGTTTCAGCCTCACATCTATTTATATCAAATGCCTTTGAGTGATGTGCTACCACCTCTCGGGAGCGTTGCTGTGCTGGGCCAGCCTACCCGGCACCTTGTCAGAGATGGCTGCAGGGTGACTCGATCACAGCCTGAGAGCACCTATGCAGGGAATAAAGCTCCTATGATGGTCTCCCTGCCATCCCTGGCACACTTACGGGGCTCTGAAGCTGCTCTCAGGAAATACATTTGATGTTGCTGAGATGCAACCAAAGCATGGGATGCCAAGTGGCTGCATCATCCCTGTCCCCAGGGACAGGGACCTGCCATGCTGCCCAGACACCCATAGCTACTGTGCAGCAAGGTCACAGCACTGACAGTTCTGCTCTGCAGCACTAGGACAGTGGTAGCCAGTGAGCAGTGCCCTGGTAAATGGCAGCAGGATTTTGGGTCAGCACTTAGAAGGCAGAAGAGATGTGGGTGAGCAGCAGAAAGGGATGCTGCAATGAGATTCAGAGGCACTTGCAGAGCTATTGTCATCACAAATAAAATAAGGAAGTAGCCCCAGACAAGCCCACCCACCCACTCACATTCCCACAGCCATAACGAAGTGTTATGCATCCCTGCCAGGAGGCTATCTGCTCACGTCACGCCTGGGTGAGAAATGGTAATAGTTGACCACATGTAATCAGGAACAAACCCTATTTATAGCCCCATATAATAAGCTGCTTCTGAGAGAAGATGAAAGGGAAGAAGATGAGTCAACAGGGTAAATGGGGCTGAACTTTCCCGCTAGCAGGGCAGTTGGTTCATGTAAAGAAAGACATTACTGGGAGAGCTCTCCCCAGCAGCACCACTTACAGTGGATAAAGGCTGACAGCCACATCCTATGCAGGACACATTCAGCTCCCACAGAGGCAGCCCTCGGTGCACCCCTGGGGAGACAGGCTAGGGCTGGCAGCCACACAGTGCGGTGGGCAGACCCAGCTACCGAGTTACAGCCCATTAGCGTCAGCCTGCTCATCAGCTCCAGGCTTTCCCCTTCCCGGTGGTTGGAACAGGCAGGGGGCTTTCAGCACCCCCCACTTGCACTGCCCTGGCTGCCTTGTGTGCTCCATGCCCTTAGCAATGGTTCCATGGGGATTCTCCGTGTCCCCACCCAGGCAACAAGGGCTCACACCAGGAGAGGGGACGTCTGCCCCAAACACAGCATAACCAAGCCTAGCTCTGCAGAAAAGCAACCCAGAGCTCAGCGCATGAACCAGCCAATGTGTGCCGGTGTGGGGAGGGTTAACAACTGGTGAGGGTCCCCATGGTCCCATCCCCGGGGACCACCAGGTCCCATCCCCAGCTCAGCAAGCAGGCAGCCCCTGCCCAGCCCAGAGGCTCATTCAGCCAGCAGCTCATGCGGGGCTATTTTTAGCCTCCTCGCTCAGCCTTTCATTTTAAAGCCACCCACGGGAAACATTTCCATTTTATCATGAAAACAACTCTGCTGCAAAAATAAATTATAAGGACATCAAAGCACTAAAATAAAAGGGGAAAAGAAAGGGCTCCTTGCACTGGGGAGTGGGGACAGTGGAGGGGCAGCCCTGCTTCCTCCCAGCAGGTCAGATGCAAAGTGACCTCCTAGAGCTCTTTCAGAACAAAATAACAATGCAGCAAATGAGAAAAGAGAGGAGAGCTGCAGTGGTGAGTGGACCTCACAGGGGAGCTGGCTCTCCTCCATCTGAAATGCAGTGTGCCCTCCCCAGCCACCTATGCCAGGATTTCACCAGATTGCACCCCAGGGAAAGCCTGGCTGCATGTTACCGCTGCTCCAGGTATGGGCTCTGGGTCCCCCAACAGCTAATGAGGCTGTGGGACCACCCCCAGGGTCCTCAGAGCCCCTCATGATCTGGAAAGGTGCAAGGGCTGGGGGAAGTTGCTCTCGTTAATCTGATCGGTCCCAGTACCTTTGCTAAACCATGGCTTTGGGAGCACAAAGTTTCTGGGCTGTAAAAATACCCATGAATGTGCTGGGAATGGGAATGGCCTGCAGCCAGCACTGCCATCCTGCTGCCGTGCCAGCCAGCAGCACACGTTCCCTCCCTTGGCTGGCAAAACAGGGAACACCCTGAGCATGGGGTGATGCCAGGGTCACCCCAACCTCCGTGTGGCCCCCCACACCTTGAACTGGAATGCTAGAGGATGTCCTGGAGACCCTCTGTGCTCCTTCCCCATCCCTGAGACGCCAGGGAGGATCTTCTGCACCAAAAAGCCATACCAACACATGCCCGTGCCAAGCACGGGGCAGGCAGCAGAGATGCCCTTGCTGCCCTTACAATGGCTGCGGGGAGCACAGCCTTTAAATGAGGGTGGGCAAGCCAAGAGCCTGACCTCTGTTTGACATCATGGCGGGTGAAACCCAAAACTTGACCAACAGTGTCTATTACCCAATTAATAGATTATAATATACCCGAGGAAATGAACCTTTCCCAGCCCAGTGGCGACAGCTCTTGCAGGGAGGGAGGAGGAGGCAACTGCCCACATCCCCATGCTAGTATTCACTTGTGCATGCAGCCCAGCTGGGCAGGAGCATGTTCTGGGTTTGACTGTGCCAGTTTCAGCAATTCAAAGCCTTCAGCCCCCTGCAGAGACCGCACAAGGAGAAATCCAGAGAGGAGCAAGGCACAGGGCAGCCCTTCTTCTCTGCCTGGGCTCTCAAGGCAGCCACCACCACCCTCGCAGTACCCGGGCAAAATTGGCCATCATCTGCCAGCACACCGGGGACAAGCCACAGAGAAGTCACCCCCGGGCTGGTGACGCACGGAGCAAAACCCAAAGCCTCTTCCCTCTCGCTGGGCACACTCACAACTCCTCTTGGTGTGGGGTCCTGCGCATTGGGAGCCAAGCGGGCTGCAGGGACCATTTAATTGTGGTTTGCGAGGCGTCCCCCTGTGCTGATGCCGCGGGAGGCAGCGGTGTCCCAAACCCAACCAATGTGCCATCACCTCCCCACTGTACAGCTCAGGGGGACCAGGCTGCGCTTGCTTTCCCCAGGGAATGACTTAGTCAAACACTTAATGATTTTCCAGGAAAAAAGCCCTGCACTGATGCTCCCCCTCCACAGCCATCTGGCGCTGGAGCCAGCCAATGGCTTCCCTAAGAGACTCACTCACCCCAGGGTCCTCTGTCCCGGGCAGGGCTGAGCCACACTACTGCGGCAGCAGCTCTGCATTATGCCTGCTCCTGTTCCAGTGGCAGCCCCAGAGCATCCCATGGGATGCATTGCTGTTCCTTGGGCCTGCTGGGCAGCCCTGGTGCCAGGTGTGCTCCCTCACACCCCACGCTGGGGGGGATTCCTCTCAGGGTCTATAGGAACAATCATCACCTCGAACGCTGCCATCGGCTCTTTGCTGGCTGTGGAGCCATGTCAGCCAGTGCAAACCCAGGCATGGCCAGCTGCAGTAACCGCCCTGGACAAGAGCTGCAGTATGTCCTCCCCGGGATGCCCACAGCTCTGCCATCCCCCGGGGGTCGACGCTGTCCCCCTCTCTGCCAGGTGACACTGGCATGTGACAGGGCTTGCCAAGGATATGCCTGGGACAGGCAGCCGCACTGCTCAGGCTGCCTGGCACAGAGAGGGGCTGCACCACCATCTGGTGTCCCCCCCACATCCCAGGAGCTCTTGGGGGCTGTGCACCAACTGGAGAGGAGCAGCAAAACCACGAGCGCCTGGCATAGCCGTGTGCCGCCGTGGGTCTCCGCTGCTCGCTCGCAGCCTGGCACGCAGGGCAGGGGCAGCAGACAAGTCCCCATGCAAGATGCTGTGTCACTGCCATAGGAGGGATTTGGATTTGGTGCTGGTGATTTAGATAGGGCTTGTCAGCAGAATGGGTCTGAGGACAGTCCCGGTGACATCAGGTGGGGAATGTGCCCCGTGGGTAAATATTGTCAGTGGTCCTGACCCAGGGGCAGAGGCAAATGGGGATATGAGAACAATCCAAGGGACTACCCTGCTCCAACAGGGAGCTGCTCCCAGGGCTGGGACCCAGCTGGGGGTTGGCTTCAAAGCGCTGATGGGGTCCTCAGGGGTGGACACAGGCTTGTCAGGTTGGCCCCGCTGCTGGCAGGGCAGGGAGGAGTGGGCAGCCAGCGCTTGCTGCAGGGAAGAGCCCTGCTTGGAGGCCAGAGCAGCATTTTGTGGGCCTAGCAGCCCCCTCTGCTTTGTCCCCCCACTGTTCCCTACCCCTTCCCTCGTACCTACCTCCAGCTGCAGCATTTCCCTCCTCAGTTGTGCCATGACCCTGCTTTCAAGGGGTTCATCAAGAGCATAGCCAGCATCCTCTTTTTTTTTTTTTTTTTTTTTTTTTTTTTAGTAGTGTTGCCAATTTACCTGATGGGAAAGGAATGCTGAATTATCCTGGCTCCCTCCCTGCATCAGGGCTGGCACCCCACAACTCCCTGCTCCTGTTAGCAATTGACTGTAGGTATCTCCTCAGCCCAATTTTTCAATTAAAGAAATACCCTTAGGGGTAAAACCCATGTGTTGTGTCATTAACGATGACATCAGCCTACACTCACTCCAGGTGAGAAAGTCAGGGTGGCACAGGCAGCCATTGGAGCAGCATGTGTGGTTCGGCCTTGCAAAATGTTTTGGTTCGTGGCGAGATGGGTGAGGCGATGCTGCAGCTTGGCCGGCATGCCTGCACGGCTGTCCTGGAGCCTTCCCCTTCAGGATCACACCAAAGAGAAACTGCCTTTGGTTTAGTCTCCTTGCACTAAACATGCTTGCTCTGTGGTTATTTTAAGAAGCTGGCACGGACAGATGCACACAGGCTTTCTTTGGAGTACTGAATTGTGCCGGCCACCCCGGGAGCCAGCCAGCCCCATCATTAGCAGAGGTGCAGATTTCGGGGGTGTGGGTGGCTTTGTTTGCTTTGTATTTTGCATGTGCACTTGTTTTCCTTGGTATTTGCTCCTGCAGCTCCAGGTGGGCATTCACCTGGGAGCCTAGCTCAGCCAGCTACCCCAGCAGTTCTGACCTCCCCAGTGCTGCATTCCCCTTTGCTCCAATTTCAGATAATTCCAGGCTTTGCTCGCTAAAAAATACTGACAAGCCATCAGCCCCTTTCTGTGAGATTGCACTTTTCCCCCTCTGCAGAAAGCAGGTGGGGATGTGAAGCCAAACCATGCTGCCCTGGTTTTGGCTACAATAGAGTTAATTTTCTATCTAGTAGCTGGTATAGTGTTATGTTTTGGATTTAGTATGAGAAAAATGTTGATACACACTGATGTTTTCAGTTGTTGCTAGGTAGTGTTTATAGAGTAAATCAAGGATTTTTCAGCTTCTCATGCCCAGTCAGCAAGAAGGCTGGAGGGGCATAAGAAGTTGGGAGGGGACACAGCCAGGGCAGCTGACCCAAACTGGCCAAAAGGATATTCCATACTATGTGATGTCATGCCCAGTATATAAACTGGGGGAGAGCTGGCTGGGGGGCAGTGGGCACAGACTGCTTTTTGGGAACTAGCTGGGCATCAGTCAGCGAGTGGGAGCAATTGCATTATGCCTCACTTGTTTTGTATATTCCAATTCTTTTATTATTATTATTATTGTCATTTTATTGTTGTCATTATTATTTTTCTGTCCTATTAAACTGTCTTTATCTCAACCCACAAATTTTACTTTTTTCACTGTGTGGGTGGGAAGTCGGTGAGCAGCTGCGTGGTGCTTAGTTGCTGACTGGGGTTAAACCATGACACAGGCCAAGTTACAAAACACTGACAAGTGAGAAGGCGAGAAGGTGGCCAGCAAGGCAGCACATTTCTGCTTGAAAACACAGGGCTGAAGTTTGCCCTTTCCTGGGGACATGTGCGCTGTAGCTCAAAACCCTTCCACCAGCTGAACCCCCATTCCTGCATGGCCAAGGCTCAGCTCCTCCATTAATTCTGAAAACTTAGGAGGATAACAATTTCTAGTGCTGCTGACATGGGGTTTCTGTGGCCCCTAGCGCTTGGTACCCTGGTACCCCACCATTGCAGGTTATTTAGTCCTGCCAACAGCCAACACCATGGGCAGGACCATGCCTGTTTCCCAGGAGGGTACAGAGGAGAGGCTGGGTGCTGTTATTAAGTACCTGGCCCCATGGGCAACTTTTTAATTGCTTTTGGCCACAGGAAAGCTGCAGTGGGGCTGGAGCTGAGCAAGGCCAAGCCCAGCACCCTCCCTAATGGAGAATATTCTTGCAGGAGCATGGAAGCAGCCCCAGCAAACCCACTGGCTCGCCCTCCACCCTGGTCCTGCCCCAGCAGACACAATGGGGTCCCATCCCCTCTGACATGCTGAGAGGGCTTCCTTCAGTGTTTTGCAGCACTGGGGAGTCCCTCAGCTCCTGGTGGGGTTGACACTGGGGGTGTTTGCCAGGTGTCCACCACCTGGAGCATATGGAAACCCACCAGAACAGCTTGTCTTTGCAGCCCAGGACAGCCTGCGCTGTTCCCAGAGCAGGTACAAATGTCATACACATGCACCCACTCCTCTCTGCTGCCCAAACAAACACATCACCACACTCATAAAAGCAGCTGGTTTTCTTATCTGGCTCCCTACGGTCTCACCTCTGCACACAGCGGGTGCCAGCGGTGCAGTGACGCACCGGAGGCCTTTCAGGAGCTGCACGGTGACGCTCTGCATCAGAGGCGGTGATTTCTGGTAGCATGGGGAACTGGAGCAGCATCTGCTTCAGCTCAGCTGCCTGCTCTGCAGCAGCATTTCCCAGCTCAGGGCTTCCCTAGCTGCTCGAGGTGTGCAGAAGAGCTGCAGCAGAAACGCAGCTGAAGGGGACTCCCATCCCGCAGCAGCAGCGCTGGACCCCTCCCCATGGCCCATCTGCGGCCAGGCTGGGGTGCCACCACCCCACGCCCTCCTGCAGCCTTTGCACTGGGGTCCCCAGGGCGTACCGACCCCCGAGTCACCACCACCAAGGGCAGTGACAGGTTTCCAGTGCCAGCATCCATGCCAGGGACACCAGCAGCCGTTTAGGGTCTCATGAGAGATGGGGTGATAGGAGGTGACGCTTCACCTCTTGCAATCCTGGCTACACACATTAGCTCCTGGGTTTTTTTGTGTCTCATGCAATGGCCCTTTTGGGTCCCCAGCCTAAGTCCCAAGCAGACTGGGCAGACACATGCACACACATATATATATATATATACACATATATATATATAAAAAACCCCTGTATACAAACACAAGCAGACCACCCATGCAAGCACCTCAGCCCTGCCCTGCCCTGCCCAGCCGGGGACACAGTCTGGCCTTGGCTGCTGGCACAGGGCTCAGCATGGGGTGACGTTATCGTTTATTGCCTGACGCTGGTGCGCAGTATGTGCACCTTCTTCCTGCTGCCCTGGACTTCACCCCACCTTCCCTGCCCTTCCCCAGCTCCTCCACCTCAAGCTGACCAGCATCCATGGCTCTATTTTAGCATGAGAGACCGGTTGTTTCCCTGTCAGAGGTTCATGTTTTTATTTAACTCCCTTTCAGCTTCCCAAATTAGCACGGGCAGGCTCCTACTCTGTTTGCCTTGGAAGAAGATGTGTTGCCACAAATTATTTTTGATTCAAGTAAACAAAGCCTCTACCTCTCCTTTTTTTTCCCCTATCCTCTTTGATGTTGGTGGCTAATTTCAGTGTTCAGTGAGGCGAGTGCAAGGGCACTGCCTGGGGCCCAGCACAAGGCACCAGGGACACCATGGGCTCCCTACCCTGCCACTGCTGCAAAGCCAGCGCAGCCCCAGCCCTGCTGCAAAGGGCTGCTTGTGCCCCAAAACAGCCCCAAGCTGAGGGGTCACCCCAACAACAGCACCTAGAGCACCGGTTTCCAAACCCACTAGCAGGCGGCACAGCAGCTGGTGTGGTGCCAGGCTGCTCCGTCCCTCCTGATGCCAGGACAAGGGTCAGGCTCCCCACTGGCAAGCCGCAGATCTCTGCATCATTTCCTCCACCCAGCATGCCACCGCAGGGGTTTCCCAGTCCAGAGCAGCTGGGAAGAGCCACAGGTGGGTGACCAGGCGGCTGCCACTGCCAACAGGCATCCTCCAGCTGGGCAGAGGAAACCGTGCTTTAGGACCGGTGTGAAATGCGCTGGCTTGACATTGCTCTCCGTTGATGGGGACGAGGATGGGTGGCCATGCTGTGAGGGGACAGCAGCCCATTCCCAGCATGTACACGTGGTTGTGAAAGCAGGGATTTGTCCCAGTTCAGCTGTTCCCAGTGGCTGAGCCAAGGGATTAACTCGCACAGTAATTCCTCCTTAACCTACCAGGAACAGCACTGGTTCCCATTTCCACTTCCCAGCTGGTTACTCACCCTCCTCACTAACCCACCTGGCCCCACTACTCTCCCCTCAGCAGAACAGTTTCTTTTTCTGCCTCCATCCCAAAGCTTCCTCTGCTTTTGCATCTGGGAGGAGGCACACCTCCGGGGGGAAAGGGGGGGGTGGCCAGCACAGGGGAGCAGCCAAACCTGGGGTGCAGGCATTAAATTACGGGGTGCTGGCAGCCTGCCCTTGGCCATCATGGGGCTGCAGCAAGCCCTGGCTGGCACAGCACGGCATGACATCACGGGGTGAGACTGCAGGCAGGATGAGATTGGGCAGAACCCCCACAGAAGCCCCTCAGGGCAGGGTTCTGCAGCCCTAACAGTGCTGGGGGTTTTTCAGGTGATGAGTTGCATGAGGCCCCATATCAGTGAGGGCACATGGGGTGGTGTTTATTCAACACTCGCCCCAGACTATTTTGGGGACCTATTTTGCAATGGGACAGAACCTCCTTGCCCATCGGCATGCAGTTACCTCAGGGGCACAGCCCTTCCCAACACAGCAAGCACCTTGGACCCATGGTGGGGGCAAAGCAGTGACTTTGCAGCTTAGTGCAGAGACCCCTCTGTAGCAGGGCCACTTCCCCTCAGGGGACAGTGTCCCCACCAAGCCCCCGTCCCCTGCAACCTGCCCTCGCAGGCTCTGCAGACAGCCCTTCTCCCAACATCGATCCACCTACACACACATAGAGTTATTTGTAGCTGGGGCCGATGTTGATTTGGATCAAGTAGAAGATAACAAGGTTATTTTTAGGTTTATCTCTCAGCCTCTGAAGGGAAATAGGCTTTGCTGGCTCAGGCAGGCTCTGCCCAACCTGTCGGGGCATGGCTGGGTGCCGGGACAAATGACTCCCACCGTGGGGACAGAGGAGGGATGGTCCTCAGATGCACCGAGGGCACCAGTGGATGCAGTAGGACAAGCCCCGACGTCCTCATCATGCCACCCTCTCTGCCTGGTAGGTCCACTCCTGCCACCCCTGTTGGGGAAGTAGTGACATGGGGCCCACAGCTCCAGATCTGCAAGCCTCAAAAAAACCTGAGCCCACTCTGGCTGTGCGTCCTGAGCTCCTCCATCCCTCTTGGCAGGGCAGATACCCACGGGGACCCTGTCCCTCCCAGCATGGGCATGCCCTCACTGGCATGGGGTGCCAGCGTCACACATCCTTCTGTGGGAAGGAGGTTTCAGACCAAGAGCTCCAGCTTGGCAACATCTGACTGCCAAAACAGTTGCTTTAATTATAAAGTCCCGAGCATTTGTGTTTGCTGTGCCGAGCGGCATCTAAAAATATTGAAAACACTAACTCACCCTGTAATGAGACATTTAGCAGAAGGAGCCACCACAGAAACCAAAGCAGCGGCGCCAGGAGGCTTTTCCCATCGGCAAAGCTCAGGGAGCTGCCATGCGCTCTTCCAAAATGCTCCAAAGCAACCATGGCTTTGGAGGGAGGGGAGACAGCTTCCTCACGGCTGCATTTCCCCTTCACTTCAGCTCCCTTTCTGAACCCCGAGGGCAGGGGGTCCAAGCAGGATGGGGTCCAGGAGGGGTATGAGGATGCCCCACATCAGGCCAGGTATGCCCAGACTCATCCCACAGAGGCCCAGAGCCTGTAATGCCATAATATCTCATATTTTCTTTTAGATTTTATACTTCCTTTCTGATTATGCAGAGATGATGATGTGGCTGGGTTTGGCCACATCTAAAACAATTTCAGCAACAGCCACCTCAGGTGGGTGACTTATCCCATACACTGCCAGCCCCACAGCCGAGGTGGGATAAAGCAGCGAGCAGTTGCGAATAAAGTTGCGGGGAAAAAAAAAGGAATTTCTGGGCAATTAATGCTAAGCAGTGTTGAACAGCCTAGCCTACGGACAGCCAGATTGCTTCGCAAGCACTCGGACACGTTTTAAGGTCCAAAATTTGGTCGCGCTGAAAGAAGCGCTGGCAGGGCTGCAGCAGGGCGGGGGTCCAGCGCCAGCTCTCGTGTGCTCTCGGCTCTGGCATGCCTGCAGCCACGGGTGGGCTGGCACAGGACCCATGATTACCTTGGGGCAGATTAGGGAAGGACACCGGGATTGTTAAGGACAGGAAGCGGCATGGCGCCTGGAAACTGGCTCCCCTTGGCAACAAAGTGGGGGGAATCATTCCGGCCACAGTAACAGTCCTGGAAGAGTGACCTCCACCCCCGGTGACTAAAAATCTTAGACAAACCACTCCTGACTTCCCCAAAGGAGCTACGAGAACCTCATTGCTCCCAGTATCTGGGAGGGGAACAGGGAGGCTCTGCTTCCACCACTCACCAACCTTTGTCCCTCCAGGCATTAGGGGCCGGGACCCCGGCATGGGGAGAGTGGTGAGTATGATGGGAGCAAGTGCAGAGGAGTGTCAGTGTCACAACCCATCCCTGCTGTCTGGGACACGAGGGTATGTCCCAGGAGGGCTGGTTGCAGTTCAGATTTTGATTTAAAGTAGCTCTTATTAAGAAAGCTTTCTGTGCTCTTTATTTCTATAATGGGGAAAAAGCAGCTGGGACCGTACAAAGGCTTCTGCCACTCTTCAGTCCCTCCCAGCACGGCCAGTGAGAGACTGGCATTTCCCAATGCCATGCATATTCTCACACTTGTCTCCCTAAGAACGGGGTGATGCTCCCATCCCAGGGATTGGCCAACCCCACCATTGCGGCTTTGCCCCTTTCCCCAGGGATCCCTCAGCTTCTTGGAGCAACGTGAACAACTCCAGCTGAACCCACCGGCACAGCCAACAACCTTCCCAGTCATAGGAGCAACCCACAACCCTGATGCTGACACACACGGTTTTAAACACACAGTCCTGCCTGTGCAGCTCAAAGTAGGCAGCCCTGTGCTGCCTGGGCATGCCACCTGCCAGCCTCCCTCGGTCAGCAGGGCGAGACGTCGGCCTCCCTCCACCCCTGCCTGGCACAGGATCGCACCCGGGAAAGCTGGAGCTGACCCTGAGCTGCTCTTTTGGCAGGCGCCTCGCTCGCTCAATTAAAGGCGAACCCACCGAGAACAGTGTCCCAGGGCTGGGGTGAAGTCAAGTGGCAAATATTCAGTTTCTAGTAAGCCCAGTGCGAGGGCATTGGTCACCTCGCTCCTGAGGGCCATGGGGGTGAGCTAAAATAACAGCCTGAAAAAGCAGAGGGGATTTTTTGCAGGCAGCCGCTACCTGCCTCATCTGACCCACTGCTCCCACCTCTCCCTGGACACCTCTCATGAGCTGACTGCCTTTTGCTGGTGGACCACTGGTATGAGGGGGCTGGAGGCGGTGGGAAGAGAGCACTCCTTCCCTGAAGTACCCACCCAAAAGCAAGAGGCCAAGGGGAGCACCTGCCCCATCCCACAACCCCCCACTGCCAGCCATGCACAGGCTGCTCTCAGCAGCTGGAGTTTACACCACCAGCTCCCGGTGTCCAGCACACTGAGATGGGGAGAGGGCTGCCCTGCACCCCACTGCCGACTGAGCGCCCCAGCCTGGGGATGGCACATGTGCCAATGGCACCACGAAGCAGCGGTGCTTCATCCGACAAGGGCCAGGACACCAGTAACCACCAGACTGTCGCCAGTGTTAGTAACCTCTCCAAGGTTTTCTTTTCTAAATGCTGCCTGCCCTGACACCCCCTGAACCACAGACGGCATGTGTCAGCTGCACACCTCATGCTCTGGCCCCTGCCCTGGTTTTTGCAACTTTTCCCTGCCTTTCCTCTCCATGTATCATGGGCAGCTTTGCCCCTGGAAGCCCAATGCCTGGGGGCAGCCAGCTCTCCTGCTCCCACACGTGCCCAGGCACTGCAGCCCGGCCAGCCTGTACCCCCGTGCCTGCTCTGGGAACCACAAGCAGAAACACAGCGAGGTCAGGGGCACACGCAGCCAAAATGCCTGAAATCAAGTAGATATGGGCCTTGCTAGAAGACTCTGGTTAGAGTACACAGCTCTGCACCTTACTCCTGACCCCAGCTGCACCCCAGGATCAACCAGGAGAGGACCAAGCTGGAACTGGGGAGCAGGAAAGTGGCAAAGCATCACGTTTCGGAACAGAGAGGAGCTCACAACTCAGGCCTGCCTGGCCAGGATCCTGAAGCCCCATGGGCAGAGCTCATCTGGGGCCCTGCACACAAGTGGGATGAGCTCAGCTGTCCTTTGCCCCTGGCACAAGGTCTGGGGCAGGGGTATTGGTACCCAAAGCCCAGGACCCCCTGCGCAGGCAAGGGATGGATGAGTGGGCTTGTACCCCAAGCTGAACTATTACATAAGGGCAGGAACATGTGTGGGCTGCTAGGTGAAACCACAACTAACATTTGTGCCAGAATCCCAGCTCAGGAGCCAGTGGCACTGGGGAGCTGTGCTCGTGGGAAGTGGGGCCAGGCAGGTGAGGGCTGCTGGGGTGGGCATGGGAAGCCCCCGGGCCAGGACACGGCACTTCAGGGAAGACTAGACAAGGTTCATGCCCCCTCTCAGCCTGCGCTATTTAAATCCCTAGCTTGTGAAAGCAAGACCTGAAACAAGCAAATAAATATTAGCTGGAAACACAAAAGCCCTGACAAATCTCCCAAAAATTCTCTACGTGGGCTGCATGGCAGTTGCACAACAGGAAGAGGCTGTTGATGCCATTTGCTCTGTGCGAGTGCTGCGCTAGCTGCTTGCTCAGGCTTCAAACATAGCTAAACCCAGTGTCAGGCAGCAAGACATAATATTTCCAGGTAGCCTGTGGCCAGGTGCATCTCCCACTAACTGAATCCAAGTCAGTAGCTCTCAAGGATTGTGGGGAGATTTACAGGAGCCCTCCTGGCCACAGCAGTCTAGTTGCGTGGATGGGAAATGCTGGCAGGGGGGTAGATGCTGAAGAGAGAGGAGGATGCTGCACAGGCTCTCCCGAGCTGTGTGGGATGGGAGGCCTGACATGGCTTCTCCAGGGGTATACGGGGGTTTGATCCTGCATGCATTGCCCCCATCTCCTCCAGCCCCCCCCCGGGGAATGGGGTGCATGCACTGTCTCTGCTCCTAGCAGTGGTGCTCTGGCCCAGCAACCCTGAGTTTTCTCATTTCACACCCCTCACTTCACCCCCCCTCTGAGCCAGAGCTCAGAAACAGCCTTTATGAGTTGGTGACGGCGTCCCCAGGAGCACACAGGGTTTGCTTGCAGGCCAAATCAAGGCTCTTGCAAAACAAGTTAATGATTTAACTCCTTTCAGGGGTGACTTGCCCTTAAACTTGAAAGTCTGGACATCTCATGGAAGGAGAGAATTTGACCTCAAGAGGACCCAGCTCCAAACACGAGACAGGAACACTGGGCTTTGCCCCTGGACGGGTGACACATGGTTTGGGGATGTGTGGAGCACCCAGCTCCCGCAGAGAGCACTGCCAGGCCCTGCCCAGGCGTCAGCCCAAAACAAAGAGTGGGACCCCAGTGGGGTGCTGGGCTGTGCTGGGTGCATGTTGGAGTGGTGGGGTGCAGCATCAGGGCTACCCTCTGCTCCCCCCAGGGTGCTGCAGCATCTCTCCATGCTGGTCACTTGCTGCCACCTGGTGCCACCTCGCCACAAGTGCTGGGGACCTGGGGTGCTGATAGTGGGGAGGCCCGTGGGGTCCCCATCCTCGACACCCGTGGCTCCAAGCAGCCCCACTTGTCCTCCAAAGGACAACCTTCACCTGGTTCTCCAAACAGGCCAGTCACCTCTCTCCTGCCTACGGGGTCAAAACCAGGACTCCAAATATTTCCCAACCTCCCGGACACCACAGAGAGTTATTTCCCCTAAGGCAGGTGGCTGTTCCAGGCATCAAATCTGGAGGTGGCCTCCATGGTGTCCCAGAACAGCTTGGGAACGGGAATGCAAAGCACCTAGAAACCAGCAGGGTGGTAGATAACAAGAATTATTCACATTACTCCAAATCAATGTTCTTTTGCAATAGTGTATCTGGCCCACGAGGCAAAGAGAGAGCAGTAGGGACTGTATTTCTTTAGTGGGGTTTTTGTCAAGCAAGACTGTGTCATTCCCACTGGAAAAATAAGGAAACACTCACGATTAACTCAACCTGCAAGGTGGCTGCAAAACACACAGCAAAATTATTTTTACCTGTTGCCAGTGCTTCCCTGCAAAAGTGGAAGGAGACAGACAGTTTTCCACAGCTCCATCAGTAGCACACTAATTGGGCTGGAGGACCAGGTGCTTAATGAATACACAGCAGAGACTGCCCCAAGGGGGTGGGCTGGAGAGCTGGAGTGGGAAAGGGATGATCTTGGCAAATAAAAAAAAAAAAGGGAGGGGGGGGAGAAAGAAAGGAAAATGTCATTCTAGAAAGACCAATGCAGGATTCTGCTCTCAGGTATGAATAGTCAGTGTGCAAAGGCAGGCTGGAGAGCAAGATTCCAGGAAAGGGTGACTCACAGGCTGAGCAACATCACTTGGGGGGG
>JANZLQ010000037.1:10439683-10452599 GCA_026212715.1 Elanus axillaris | reverse complement strand
CGCCAAGCCCCTGTGTCCAAACCCACCAGGGACAGGGACACACACATGCCAGCACGCCGCAGAGCAGCACACCGCCTGGCAGCACAGCCCACGCCATGCCCCCATCGGTGGACATGGGCAGAGATGGAGATGGGGTCCCGTGGGTGAGGGGGGGGGGGGCTGCGTACCTGGTCCTGCTTTCCCCAGATGACCTGCGTTGGTGCTTTGATCTTGCTCATGTTCTCATGGAGAGAGTGCCTGGACTTCTCATCCACGATTTCTAAAAACACTAGTGGGGGCAAGAAGAGAGTCAGTCCTACAAGAGGGATGCTTTGCCTTCCCTTCTCACAGTGGTCCCTGCGGGCCAGCCCTGCCAGGATCCCCTGGGTGGGAAACCCAGGCAGGGGTGATGGAGAGAGCCCCAATGGGCTGTGAGTCCTGCACCGCCACCAAGCCCCTCTGCAGGGAGACCCTCTCCCAAGCCCATCTCCTTGTAGATATTAGTACTAATTAACCCAGCTGGCAGGATGAGGGTAAAGCAAAACCCCGTCACTCGTGGGAGTGGCAGTGGGTTGCTACCAGTGACCAAGGCACATCCCCAAATGGCCTTGCCCCCTCCCACTCTCAGCAAGGCAGCAGGGGGGTGCAGGGGACAGATGGCAGCGGGGGACACAGGGTCGGTGACAGCCCGTCCCCATGCCCTGGGTGTCCGGCTGGAAAGCCTGATGAGAGGGGCTGCTGCCACACACTTACATTTTCGGTAAAAATCATTGTGTGGGATCCGAACGTCGACGAGGCCCTGGAGGATCTGCAGGGAGAGCAGAGGAGAGCTGCTGGGGTGGGACTTGTGCCCCGCACAAGGCTGAGTGCGCCCGAGAGCACCCACGAGCATGGCAGGCAGCTGGGAGCACGGCCCCACCGCCCCGACAGTCTTGGTGTTACCATACTTTTTTTTTTCTTACCTTCCAATCTAGTCATCCCAGACTTCCTAAGGAAAACCAGCTTAATGGCTAGTCCCTTTGCCAAGTTCCTCTCGCCTGACAATGAGGCAATTAACATTTCCATCACTTTTGCTTAAAAAGCAGCAAAAAATTCCCCTCCAGGCTGGACAACAGCTACCTTAGTTACTTAATTCTTCCTGCCAGCCATATTTACTAAAAAGCCCTTCGACATCCCAGCCTGCTGCCAAAGACGTCGCTGAAGGAGGAATTTCAGCAGGCACTGCAAGAGGGTGGTGGGAAAAGTGAGTTTGAAGGGAAACTGCTGGAAAGGTGCTGGAATCGGGGCCAGAGGTGTCCCGCCTGGTTGATGGGGGATTGACAGCACCAGCTCTGCTCCTGGCATTGCCTCGGCTGCCACCATGCAGGCTCAGAGAGAAGCTAACCTGTCCCTTGCTCTCCAACCCCCCTTTCCCAGCTGCTGCAGCCAGCCCAGGCTCCTCACCTGCTGCGGCACCTTGAAGCGAACATAGGAGCAAAGCTTCAGCATGTCTGCCATCTCCTCGGGCGTTGAGGGAATTAAAGGGATCCTGTCAATGCATTTGGACTCTTGCAGCTCCCGAAGCTGCTTAATGAACTTGCTGTCGGTGGTACTCGGCAGGCCTGGGTCAGACGAGAAGGGGGACACAAGCTAAAATCCGGATGAGACCCCAACAGCCCCAGCAACAGAGCATCACTGTAGTGACCTCCATCATCCCTGCCTCTGGCCTTCCACTTGCTCTATCATTAAAAAAATAAAATTAAAATAGAGAGGGAGAATAAAATCTGTACGTAACAGCAATCTTAATATGTACCCAGAGGTACCCCAGGCTGCCTCCTGCTCCAGGACACCACCAAGCCCTGCAGGCTGACACAACACGAGGTGTATTCCCTGTAGACAGGCATGAATACTTAGGCAAAAACTATATAGTTTATATAGTATTTATTTTTATGTGGCTGGTGGGTGCAAATACTAATGCCTGTGTCCAGCCTGCTAGAGCAAAGGGTTAGACAGAAGATTTCAGAAGCCCCATCCCCATGCATCACTGCAGGGAAGAATCCCCCAGCAGCTTAACCCCAAACCTCTCTGCGGCCCCCACACAGAGGTTTCACATCCAGAAACCCTTGGAGAGTTGGCCAGCACCTATCCCAGAGAGGAGGGGAGCCTTGTCACACCCAGTGCCTGGCAGCTTGGTAACCTTGCGCTTTGCTTCATTAATTACCTGGGAGCTGCTTGTGTGGGAGAGGGAAGGAGCTGCTGTAACAACGTGGGATGCAGCAAAGCCCACCCTGGCAGAGAAGCTCCCTGCCTAGCCCCCCATGTCTCCTGCAGCATGTCATGCCCAGGCTCTCACAAGCCGTCCCCAGCCAAGGGGACGGTGGGGATGGAGGAGTACTGCACAGGCATGGGGACGTGCCGCTGACCTGCGCCTGGCCCCAAAACGGTCTTCCCTCTTGGAGCACCCAAAGGTGGGAAGACTGAGGTCACCGGCTCCCAGAGCCCCAGCCCTCCGGCAGGCCAGGGCTCTCAAGCAGCCAGACTGGGGAGACTTTTCCCATTGCTGCCTGGGTTCCCCCTCCAGACTGAGAGGCTACGGACATGCCATATAAAACAGCTGCCACCCCAAGGGGAAACACATTTTCCTCCAGAGCGTGAATTGTCCCATTTGCCCTAGTTCCAGCCCTAACCATGGCATAGCGGGGCAGACTCCAAAGCCCTAGTGAAGAGCAGTCAGGACAAGGCTGTGATTTCCTCCCGTACCCTGGAAGCTTGTCCTGCTAGAGATTTTCAGACCGTACATACAAATTATTTCAAAATGCTTTGCACTAAAAGCCTATTGTGCCCTCAGCGCTGCTCTGGGCTTTTGCACCAGCTCCTGCTTACCTTCTCCCCATCCCACCTCCCCTGCATTGCCCACCTGCAGGACAGATGAGGGTCAGGCTGCAAATGTCTTCTGGATACTGAGCAGCGTAGACGCCGGCAACGTTTCCACCCATGGAAGTGCCAACCAAATGAAAGGGCCTTCTGTTCAGCTTGATGCACTCCACGAACTGGCAGGGGAGCAGAAGGAGCATTGTTAGGGGGAAGGAAGCAACGGCATGGGGTCATTAGAGAAATTCAGCTCCAAAGCTTGAGGTCGATGTCTCTGGCTGCCTGGGAAGGGAGGGAGCGGGGACACATGAGGCAGTGCTCATGGAGTTTAGGATCCCTCATGTCCCCACATCCCTCACATCCCTGCAACCCTCTGCAAAGGCAATGCAACTCCGGGGCATTACCTGGTGTATTCTTTTAGCTTGCCCACTAATGGAGTAATCGTCCAAGGCCGAGCGGGTTGTGCCTTCATGCCCGGGCATGTCAACACACACCAAGTGCAGGTTCTTCGGCAGGAACTGCAGAAACAAACCACAGGTGGTTATGGTGCAGGGGAACAGCTGCAGAGCTCAGGGATGGAAACAGGTGACCATGGGTGGGAGCAGAGGGGGATCACTCTCCTCCTAGCAGCCCCTATTTACTCATGCACCAGAATAAGTCAGCTCACGTACCAAGGATGACATGATGAGAAACCACGGGCAAGACTTGCTTCCCATGGAGAAGGCAGGTATGTACTGCTCTTCCCCTGCAGCTCGGAATGTCATAGGGATGAAAGGGATCCAACAAGCAATGAGCACAGAGCTAAGGAGGGTGTTTCTAGCATGTTACAGTGATCATCACATCCCATGCATGCAACCGTTGGGTCCTCACACCACTTTCAAGCCCAGGACCATTGACTCTCACTAAGTAGCAATATGATAGAAATTGAGTCCCACCTTGACTATAGACAACCACATGTCTTTGTGGGCTGAGAACCCATGTAACATCAGGATGGATGGTCGGTATCCAGGTCTCCCTCTATAGGAATAACAAAACTGATAGTCATCGTAGTTTGCATATCTAACCTGCATACCCAAGGCTCGGCGCCAGTACCTGGAAATGAGAAGAAAACACCACCAGTGAGCGAGACAAGACCAGGGCCCAGTGGCAATATAAGCCAGATGACAAGTTCAAACTCAGTCACAGTTTGCTAGTTTGCTAAGGCCAGTTAGGTTAGGCTTATATCAGTGCTGCCGTGGCCCTAACTGGGACTAATTCTGAGCATCTGGTCCCTGGATCAGACCCTATGCTTACATGTGATCCCTTACAGGTGTAGTACCGGCTGCTGGCTATTTATGGCTGTGCTGCAGATGGCTTGCGGAGACACCCCATTTGTTAAAAACTTCAAAAAATACCCAAATAACCGATTTGCACAGTTCCCTCAAGGCAATGGAAATGGGCCAAAATAACAAACCTAAAACTGAAAACACCCTAAGATTGGTATGAGAAGAGAGGCTCGAGAGAGAAAGGCAGAACACACAGCAAGGCAGCGTGCAGGACGGGCAGGCCAAGGGAAGCACTTTTTCCAGGTGGGTAGGATGGATCTGTCATGAGTTTATTGGGGCACACCCTTGCAGCCATGGGACAACATCACACCACGGACAAGCACATTGGATCCCAGCCAAAACAACCATGTCACCCAGGAGCACCACAGAAATCCATTCACCATATATGAACTAGATGATCTTTAAAAATTTATTTATACTACACAACAGACCGGGGAGGACCATCCTTACACAGGGCCAAACACCCTAGAAGATACCAGGCTAAGCCCAGGGAAACCTGGGTTATTCCTCTGAAAGCAGAGGCAGACAGCTCCTGCCAGAGCATGCTTGCAGCCTGCTCAAGGAGGATGCAGTGAAACTGCTGGCCAGAGAGGACCTGGGCAGAGATTATCAGTGACACTTTGGACACATGATGTGTACATGCAGTCCAAGACGGAGGAGTAGGCTCACTTCCTCTGCATTTCCCCTGTGCTCAGACATAACCCTTGTCAGGACAATACTGGGCTACTCCTGAAGGCCAAGATACAGGCAAATACTTTTATACGCAATATCAGAATTTGAGACACAAGAGCAAGGTCACCAACACTGCTAGGCTGTCCTAGCTCTCTGCCCACACAAAGCTTATGCATAGTGCAATCCTCTTTTAGCATAATCCCTTTTTAGAAGGAGTTAGTGGAATGTAAGCAGCATCTCGGTTCTGTGCCGGTCCTACAAGGAGAGGTGAATTTCTCCCTGAATAAGTGTCTTAAGAGTCCTCAAAGGCACTGGTGTAAACTACCGATGGGCAAGATGATAACATTTTTAGCAACTGATCCAGATGGATCAATTCAGCAGAAGGCAAAATAATCTGTGCAAAGCTGAACTGATCCCCTGCGAGGTGTTAACGCGCTTAGCGGCAGCAACTAAACTGATTAACCCTTGGCGGCAGAGCAGGCAGAGCAGAGCAGGCAGGTTCTGGGGCTGGGGTCAGCAGGGCAGCCCTGGACGTCACACCCAGCAGGGAGATACATTAGCGGCAGGGGTGGGAGCCAGGCCATCGGCAACAGGGGCCTAGCATGACCCATGGCCATGCTGGCTGAGGACACGCACACCGGCACCGAGGAGGAGGAAGAAGGGGGAAGCGAGTGGTGGGAGAAGGGAGAAGTGTCCCCGGGGACATCCCAGGAGTGGTGCCGCAAAGCTGGAGCTGTGCGAGGCTGAAAGGGGGGGACAGCATGGCACACTGCCTGCCCCCTTTCCTGTCTCTGCCGATGGGGAAACACATCGATTTTGTCCCAAAAAAAGAGCCGACTCAGAAAGAAGCAATGAGGGAAGGAAGAGTAAAGGGCAAACCCACTCTTCTCACCCGCTAGCCCTAAGAAAAGAGGTGGCCATGAAACAGAGCACTGCAGTTACTCCTGCAAGATGCCAGTACTGCCAGAAATGCTGGAGGAGAGAGATGGAGGCACTTACCCTTCAAAAGAAAGCAGCCCTGCTGATCTCTGCTCACATGCTCCCTCCCTCAGCCCAACACAGACTGACCTACCCACGGTGCATTTTTACTCAGCCCCTAACTTGCAACCCCAAAGGACAAGGCAGCAGGGTCTTTTCTATCTCCCTCTTAACCGGGCTCCTCAAAGCTCCCGGCATCAGCCCCTTGTGTGCCCTTTGCCCTGTCCTGCCACCCCTGCCTGTGGCCCTCTGAAGGCTTTGCCCCGACCACACTCTCTGCTCTGGTGTGGTTGCACTTCTCCAGCAATCCTCCTCCAAACCTGAGCCCATCAGGGTCCTCCCTGGCTTCTACCAGCCACTCATATGTCCAAAGGGAAAAAACCCCTTTGACTGACAAGCCCGGTATGGTCTGGACCTGCCCCGGGCAGCAGCCCAGACGTCGCTGGGGCAGGAGGCTGTCACACCGCCTGCTCTCCTTCGCAGAGCAACGTCTGACCTCTCAGGTCCTCATGCAATACACAATGGGAAGAAATTCTCCCCCATGCCGATCCAGTCGCTGGGTTTTTCATCCCATCCTCCCTCCTCTCTCAGCCCCCAGATGCTGTGATTAAAAGGTTGCTAATGAATGTGCCGTTAGAAACAGGCTTCATCACGCTGCTGCATCTGAGTGCTGGCTAACGTCCTCCTCTCAGAGGAGGTCACTTTGATTTGGAAACACCCCGTGAGCAAAACTGCGGGACCCACCATCTGCCAGCAGCACATGAGGGCAGCCTGCCGTGCTGCCTGCTGCTGCCTGCGTGCGCAACGAGACGCTTCCGAAAGGAGCATTATTCCAGCTTTCCCCCGCAGCAAACCCAGACGGGAAAGCTAGCAGCGTGCTTATCACTGATTTCCAGGGACAGACAAGGACTGAAGGATGTAGTGCCTGCCTCCTGGTATTAGAAAGGACGAGATGCAAGGGGGTAAGGAAAAGCATCACTCCATCTTCTCCGATGCTCCAGCCCAGAAGAGAGAAAGAGAATGAGAAAAGCCTCCTCTGTAACTACTAGTGAGAGAAAAATCCCTGCCTGCTGAGCAGGCTGTTAAGCAGGAGGGAGCGTGTGAGCCCGGGGAGCTGCAGCAGAGCCAAGGACACCCACATGGATGGCTGCATTGATAAGGTGGGAGGCCACCAGCCTGCCTGGACTGCCAGGCTGGGAGACAGGCTGCAACATTGATGCTTTTCCCAGTCGCAGTCCCGTCCTTGGGGGAAACAACCCAGAAACGTTCGGAGACATCCCGCAGCCCAGCTGAGGCTGCTCTGACGGACATAATCCCCAGCAACAAAAAAGCAGTTAGAAAATGCCATTTTCTTCTCCCAGAGATGCTTAAAGCTACAGACAGTGGGTATGCCCACGGAAAACTCCACCTCACCTGCTCCTCTCGCTGTCACGGGCAGGAACACCCACCTCTGCCTGCGGGCTCTTTGTGCACTTGTGTGTGTGCCAGGGCGCGGGGACCTGATGGGGACCAGCAGTAATTCCACCCCTGCACTAAAATGAGAGCAGCTGGGCTAATGAACTCACCAGTAGTAGATGCGGATGAGTGCTGACGGCCAGAGGAGGAAGGAGGCCACAAAGGCCAGAATGGGGATGGCCAGCGTGCCGCCGGCAATGACAAACATGTTCAGCACATCCAGGTCCATGCTGCTCTCCACCGCCCAGCCTCACCTGCCCACATTCAGGGAAGGATCAGAGGTTAAACACCAGAAACAATGACAAGTCAACACTAAATGAGATCTCTGCTGCCAGGGGGAGAGGAAAGCGGGTCTGCGAGAGGCAAAGGATACTGCTCAGGAGCACAGCAAAGTCTCTTCCAGTTTTAAAACTCAATGATTTCTTCTGCCTCCTTAACGGATCTAATTATTCCAACGTTATCCTCTCAGGAGAGCACATCTCAAACAGGCAATGAGCCTCCTTAACAGGCACGGACCACATCCAGGGTGACGGCGTGCAACGTGGCCCTGGGGACACTTTGCAGGCTGGGGAAGCACAGCCCTGCTCCGCTGGGTGCAGGCAGCCTTGCCGCCCCGATGGGTGCAGGCAGGTCTGCCTTAACGCAGGCTCCACGTTGCTTTTTGGAGGCAGGCATCCAGCTCCAGCTCCCCTCCCCCTGCCCGATCCCAAATCCCAGCACACAACCACTGACCTAGAATTGATGGCTTGAGCCCAGCTCTCATTACTGCTCCACACAGGCACCAACTAATCAAGGGAGCAGAGCTTAGTAACGGGCTCTGGAACTGAAGGAAACAACCTGGCAGGGCACTCTTTGGCGACCAGCCCTTATCTGAGACAAATTCATCCTGTCCCCCATGTCCTCACTCTTGCCCCACAGGGCGTTTTGTGCTTGCTGTCGATCACAGGCCCCCATCCCGGCTCCTGAGCATCCTTCAGACAAATCTCAGGGGTAGCAGGCAGAGGACACAAGGTGCAAGGGCGAGCTCTCACGCAACACTATGCTCATCCCTGAACTCATCCCACCACAGGCAGCTGGGATATATTTTTCTCATTAAGAGATTAAACCCTGTCGCACACACATCTCCTCTAATTCCCCCTGCTAACCAACATACGTCTCACGCTTTCCGCAGCACTAGCTCTTTTGTCACACATCTATAAAACGAAACATCCTCAATGCCTGCTCTCCCACCAGCCATCTCCCCTCCATCACCACCACCACATTTGTCCGTGCCAGGACAGGCAGATTTATTTCTGCTTCCTGCAAGACTCACGGCAGTATGTGGTATGTTGTATGTTATGGCGTGAAGCAGGAACAGAATCGCCGCTATCACATTCTCTCCCCCTCCAGTGCCGTCACACTGGGTCACATCAAACCCCCACATTACACACGATCAAGAAAAACAGTTTACAGAACCTCTGAAGCAACAGCCAGATTTGCCCTCTTCCCCCAGGGAAAAGAGGAATAACTGAAATTTGAGGAATACTGTATATATTTCCACCAGGCACCTCCTTAAAAAAGCTAAACCTCATTTCCTTCTTTAAGCCTCAACAACATGCCGTTATTTATTTAATTAACATTTTGTAGAAAGATCTTTGATCTTTGCACGGCTTGTTCATAGATAAACACTTTGTGCAACAGATAAACCTCTTACATGAGAGCAGGGCTGCACAGGAGCCCACCTGAGAGCACTTGCTGCCTTTTGCTATGTCACTAAAACAGGGAAGAAATTAAGCACAGAAAATCGCCATCATTCCCACCGGCGACCCATAACAAGAACAGCTTGCAGCTAGGAGAAAGCACAGGAAAAGCACAGGGCGGTGGGAGCCCCTGTGCTCCCCAGTGCGGGGTCACCACCTCCGCCTCCACTACCCTTGGAAAGCAAAACAAGAAGGAGAAAGCCTTTTAAAAGCCCAGCTTACTTTGCAGAGATCCCCTCCTCCTCTCGGCACAGGTCCCACTCGCTGTGAGTAGTGGCGGCGTCTGAAAACACTGTCAGAAGAGGGGAAAAAAAAGGTTAAAATTGCACTCCTGCTTTTTCTCCTCCTTTCAGACTCGGTAGCCAGGCGAGATGGTGAGTTTGGGGTGTTTAAGCCACCAGCTTCCCTTCAAGACGCCTCAACTTCACTGTCTGACCAACCTTTCCCCTGTTTATGAAAATATGGTCTTTTGTACAACAAAGCCAAATGAGGGCACTTGTTCCAAGTAGGAGCAAAGTGCAAGCTGCCATCAGAGATGAAGCAAAAGCTGGCGCAGCACAGCGGGAGAGCCAACGCCAGCAGCCCCTGCCATGGCAGGGCTGCGCAGCACCCAGTGAAACGGGGCTCATGGTTGTGCTTCGGGTGATTACAGCTATTAGAACAAAGCCAGCTAAGCTGCTTCCCATCCCCTTCCTCTTCGTCTTAAATGTAATTTTCTAAGCGCTCTCAGTGCCAGCCCCCCGAGCTCTCCCTGTGCGAGTCAGGCTGAAGCGTAGTGCAGCCGCAGGAAATTACTGGAGAGGGAGGAAAACGCTGGCCTGAACTCACCGGCAGCTTTTGGCCATGGAAATTCAAGCTGGAGGCGCAGCGGGAGCATCGGAGACCCCCCCCTGCCCCGAGTGCTGGGGACTGCTTTGAGCCAGAAAATCCCTGAGAGATGCCCCCTGCCATGGCTGCAGGGCCAGGGTCACGCTGGGGTTCCCATTCCCACAGTGCTGGAAGGTTTCGGCAGGGCCATGGCAGCTGCCGCTCACCACGTGAGCCCTGGTGCCCAATGCCGGCCACGGTCACCCAGCAAGCCTGGCTCGGGGCCCCCGCCGGCCATGGGTGCTCGGGGGCGGGGGGGAAGGATGCTCGGGGAGCCCCGCGGTGCAGCCAAGCCTCCTTCCCCGTGGCCAGAGCATCGCCATCGATTTCCATGCCTACCTCCGATGGAGGCGGTGGGAAGGAAAATGCTGGCAGGCCCAGCCCCACCGTTGGAGGCAGCCATTATCACCCTGGTCCTGAGAAACCCCAGCCCCATAAAGCCACCCCTGCACCCAGCAGCGCTGCAGGGACACCGGCTCCCGAAAGCCACGCAGGAGCACCCCCGGTGCCAACCGCCCCCCCCACAATGGTGCTTTGCTCAGGGGATGATCACCCTCCCTGCTGCACTGTATCAGGTACAGGAGTGGGCAGCATCATCCCAGGTGCTGGCACGGTCCTTTGCTACCAGCTAGAGAGACGTTGTGGGCTTAAAAATAAAAGCAAGCCCCCTGGTAACAGCTGTAAGTCTTCAGACCACAGCTCATTCATCACTTTGAAGTGCCCTGTGGCCAAGTCACAGCAAATGGCCCCAAGCATTGCCACTGCTCCTTGGAAGGGTCTCCAAGTACCTCATAAATTAACTCGCAAACATCAGTTAAAGTCTGATAAATGCCATGTGATTATGGTGGCTATAAGGCCAAGTGGGTTGTACACCCGGCAGGGTATGGGATGCCAAACCAGGAGCACTGGTTCCCACACCGGCAGCCAAGCCACAGGCACTAACCACCATGGCCCCTGCATCCCACCTGAGAGGACACCCCAAACAAGCCACCCTGGCTAACAGGATGGACCCAGGACAGATGCTAAGGGGAGGCTCCATGTCTCCACTTGTCTCCTACTTCCCTCCCTGTGCTGAATTCAAGCAGGGGGCTCATCGCCTGCAAACAGAGGGGCCAAGAGGCAGGAGCAGGCTGTGGGTTGCTACAGAGGACAGCGCGTTGACAACAGTCCCCAGGACTACAGGACAAAGGGACAACAAATTAGCATGAGCAAGGTTTGAATCCTCATCGGTATTTTTTGTCTTTCAAGCTCAGTGGGTCACACCAGGGAGACTGGAGAAGACCCAACGGTGCAACTCAGGTGTATATATCCATTTTTTCTGAGCCCCATGTAAGATGCAGTAGCAGCAGCACACCCCAGTGTGTGAGATCAAATAACTGCATTTAGCTCAAAAAAAAAAAAAAAAAAAAAAAAAAAGAAACCCCAAAAATGTGAAAGCAGCTGGGATTGTTACCCAGGGAGACAGGAGGCTTTTCACCAGGACCAGCATGTCTCGCAGAGCCAACCTCTCTGACAGGGTGAGAGCTGGCTGGGGGTGCCTGGGGGGGCACGCAGAGGGGCTGCGGCACAAAAGCCTTCATAAGGTGGAGGGGCTCGGCTGGGAAGGGGAGAGCAGCAGCTAACGCACTGGGCAGCCTCGCACAAAGCCCGGGAGGCTTTTCACAACACAGGAGTCACGCGTGCGCACTCACTGACCAGAAGTGCCAAAATTCAAGCAAAAAGTTTGTATTGGGCTGTGCTTATCGGGAGTGGGCTGCAAAACTAGGGCTACTGCCCCGCTCTTGCTGTTTCACTTACCGCTCCCTGCGCCCAGAGCAGCCCATAGCTGAACAACAATAAATTTAAAACCTCCGAATAGCTGAAAACTAAGCAGCACATTTAGGCATACTTCAATTTTTTTTTTAAGAACTGAAGAAGAAGAAACATCAACCAATTTTAAGATCCCACTGCAGAAACAGGGGGCTTTGATGGGCCTCAGCAGCTGAGATGGGGCCCCCAGAAACCCTGACTCACACCACTGACCGTGTAAGAAAAACCCCAAACATGCAAATAAGCCATTTCCCTTGGAAATTGCCTCCCCCTTGGCATCCTCAACAGCCAGAAAAAAGAATA
This sequence comes from Elanus axillaris, assembly GCA_026212715.1. Classification (NCBI taxonomy): domain Eukaryota; kingdom Metazoa; phylum Chordata; class Aves; order Accipitriformes; family Accipitridae; genus Elanus; species Elanus axillaris. The sequence continues at coordinate 10,440,622 of JANZLQ010000037.1, read as the reverse complement.
CCAACCACAAACAATGACATAACTAATATTACCATTCCTCAGTGGTACATTTTGCAGCATGATCTTTTAGATGCCAGTCACAGTGGAATTATAATTTAAGATCTCTTAATATTTGAAAGATCTCTGTCCATCAGCCAGCCAGTTCTCAGTCTTAATCCAGCCTCTGGAGGGCTGGGAATAGGAAATGTGCCCTTTCACCTTCATTTATTTATAGAAGGCAGAAATGAGATCATTATTTCTGCAGCGCCGTTTCACAAAACATGCATCTCTGACCCATTTGTATCAGTGCAACACAGTCTTAAACATGAGCCAGAGAGTCCAGGCTGGCCTCCAGCCCCGCTGCTGCACCCCAGGCTGGGAACACACGCAGGGACGAGGAGCCAGTGTCACTGCCAGCCAGCCTGGGGACAAGGTGGCTGAAAAGCACAACCGGAGCAGGCTGTGCTGCCAGCCAGCCGCTGATTTAGAAAATCATAACGTGCCAGACCTCCTTACGGACGCTGTCACCACCTCTATCCGGCCGCACATGCACGCAGCCGAGGATGCACAGCACAACCGATGTCACGAGTGTGCCGGGACTCAGTCCTCTCCTGGGGGGTGCGGGGGGGGCTAGGAAAGAGTTGTGGAGGCATGGGGTAGGGGTACCGGGGGCCACCTCCAGGTCCCCTCTCCCATCACAGACAACCCCCACCCCCAAGCCTCTTCCTCCAGGAAAATGACGGCATCCCCCAAAGAGCAGCGGCCGAGATGCAACGCTGCTCTCCTCCCCTTCATGCTCCGCTTTCTGATTATTCTTGAGGGGAGGGATTTAAAGGCAAATTAATTAAATCTTTAAAAAAAAATCTATTTTTAAAATTATTTCGTACATTTTGGTTTTGCTCCTGATCTCCTGCCCACTCTCCCTCCCCAACCCCAGTGATGCCAGGCTTGGGACCCGGG
>JANZLQ010000037.1:10422131-10439401 GCA_026212715.1 Elanus axillaris | reverse complement strand
GAGGGAGATGGGGGGGGGGCGGGATGTGGAAGGAGGGGGGGAGGTAAAAGGGAGATACAAGGGTGGTAACGCCGCGGATGCGATGACACAACTGCCACAGAGATACAAAGGGGAACGCAGGGCTGGACCCCGGGCGGAGAGCGCACAGCCCCCTTGCATGAGGCCTGGGAGCAAGTTTTGGGACACACACACACTCATCTGTCCCTTTCCCACGTCCCGGGATGGGGCTGTGATCAGGGAGCACAGAGTTCTGCCGGATTTCCCAAGGAAAGGGCACAAAGATTGGAATCAGAGCATCCCACTGATGCTTTTACACCTGAGACAGGATTTCTAAGCCCTAGGTTACCAGGCTGTTACCTGCCCTCTCTTCCCAACAGATCACACCGTTTGCTCTTAAGAGCTGCATCTCAACCTGCATTTAAAATCTGCTGATTTTTTTTTAAAACTGCCACCCAAATCCTTTTGCTATAAGCAAACTTACTTTCACTCCCCCTGGGTCACATATCAGCTTGTATGCACCTTTAAGATGTGCCCAAAAAGATAAGAAAACTTAATTAGAAATGACATCAGCTCCTGAGCAAATGCAAGCAAACTGGGTCAAATCCTTGCTGCATCTGTGCTTTGATAAAGGATGTCCTTTTGGTCTGGCAGGCTGGGAGAGCCGAGAGAAGAACTGGTGTAAAGGGCTTTCCAGGTCAGAGTTTACTACAATAACCAAAAGCTTCCAATAACATGAGCTCTCTGAAGAGATTTATAACTGAAATCAAGGTTCTTAGGTGGCCCAGTGAAGGCCAGGCACAGCTTTGTGCAGCTTTTTGGGGGTTTTGTTTGAAGAGCTTCCAGTCAAGCTAGGCTAAGCAAAGATGGGCTTCCACTAAGGTGACCTAAGCAGACACAGAAGGTATTTCACAAGTCTTTAAATGTTGTTTGCAGTTGTATTTGTTTGTTCAACTTTTTTGTGCACGGCGCCAGTCTCCTGCAGGACACGTGCAGGGCAGGGCTGACTCATGCCAGGGATGGATTACCCAGCGGGGGATTATTCCAGGCCACCTGGTGGGAACGCCCCTGGAAATAGTCATAGCAAATGATGGCTCTTAAAATAGAGAAGGTGAAGCAGAGACCTGCCGTGGTTTTATGTTGAAACACAGCACGAGCCAACCGGGGAACACACTCTCGCAATCTCGGTGTGCAGCCACAGGGAAGAGTCATCCAGTGTTTGGTGGCAATGGCGAAATGAAGGATTTTCAGGGCCCTCTTGAGCCAGCCACCACTGGGACGAGGCCATGGCTTCAGAAGATCATGGCCCCGGCAAGGCGGATGGTGGCACCATGACGACTTTGCACAGGCGCCAAGGCTGCTCCTCCGTCCCAGCACAGTGGAGGAGACCTTGGGCTCTCCAGGTGGCCCAGGGGACGCTGCGGGAGCACAGGGCACAGCTGGGCTCCCTATCCCTGCGGAGAGCTTCCCGGGCTTGAGGGGAAGCCCCAGCAGCTCCCTGGGCACCTCCTTGAGGGCCCTGCAAAGCCCTTTTTGGGGTGGCTGCAGCATGGCCAGCTCAAATTAAAGGCCAGTGCCTGCACTGACCTGCCTCACGCGTTTCATTTCTCCTCTCAGCCCACAGGTGCAACTCATCACACAGTTGCAGCAGCTGGCACAGACCAAGTCACCCCCCCGATGCTGCCGGGATTTTGGAGCCCAGTGCCAGCTATCCTGGCCCTCAGCTGAAAATTCCTCATTCCTAATGCCAGCGTCAGGAGCCAGGCTTCCCACCAGCACAGAAGCACGGCTTTAATGCTGTGGGCAGGGCAGAGGAAGGCTTAAGATCCAGTTAGAAGCAAAATATCTTTCTAAATCAGAGTAGCCACAGGAAAAAAAGTAAAATTAAAAATAGTCAAAAATTAGCTGTCCTATGTCCCCAGAAATGAGGCAGTGAGACTTTCACATAAACTGCCTTGTTTTCCATAGGGAGGTGGGAGGTCTGGTTGGATTCAGGCCAGGGCAGCTGTGGGGAACTGAAGCTTCTACTTCACCGAGCTGAGAAGCAGCGTTGCTCCACCAGATGAAAGGCTCCCATGTTACTTTCCACTGCTGGGTGATGAATTCCCAGGGAGCATGGCGGGATTGTTTGTAACCATAACAAGCGACAGCACGCCGCCTTGGTAAAGTGAATCATCTTCCCAGGGTGACTCGTTCCCTTCTATTTCCACTCACGCAGTGTTGGCCCTGCGGCACGATGCCGTGAGCAGTCCCGAGGGGACCATGGGCATAGGAGAGCACCAGGGCAGGTGGGTGCCCCACGAACCCAGCATGGCCCCACAGCCCACCCACAGGACCTTTTGAGGAACACCTTGCCATGCCCTAAGCAGAGAGCAACTTTAATGACATACAGCTGCCAAAATCACCCCCCAGGGCAGAGGGTAAGATCTCAGCTCACCCTGGTTTGCAAACAGCAGCTCTTAGTGAGCACAGGAGTAAATAACACCTCCGGACACCGCTCTGCAGCTGCCCCGTCACTCTTTAGTGGCTTCATGCCACAACCTGGGACAAATGCAGGAACAAATGCTCCTGAATTTTAAAATGTTATAAAGCAAGACCTACTTGCCTGTTAACAGCTTTAAATAATACCTTCTTAACCCTGTTCAAAGTTAATGCATATACTACACATATTTTAATTACATCTTTAACTGCTAACAATAAGGGTGTACTTATTGTCACAAAAACCTCCTTATTTGGTAGCTGCAATATCTTTATGGAGGGGCAACTTCAAAGCCTTGTCTAATCACCATACGTCAAAGCCTTTATTTCAGATTACCGCGTGCTCTCCTATGTCTCAGGTAAGTAGCCTCGTTCAAGAAACTGTAAACATGATGAGGCATTTTTTCCTTGAACTGCTTCAGCTGGCAGGCTTTCACACTTTAAACCACCACTTGAACAATACTGACGTATTAAGTTGAAAAAGAAAACCCTATCAGAGTCCTGTAACAGCAAAGGAATTATGCCCTGACAGTAATTTATAAAGTGGAACACAGACCTCCCAGAATTATAAATAAAGATTAAGTACCAAAGAAGACCCTATTGATTCAAAACATACCATGTATCTTGCACACCACATGTTTTTACCCTCAATTATACTGAATTTCCAGAGGGTCACACCAGGACACTTACTGCCATTAGACTGACACTGAAGCCACTTCCCAGATGACCATTTTCAGTCTGCAGCCCAACTGTGAACTTTAGCAATACAAAACAGCCGGAGTGCTTTGCTACTTATTAACTTGTAATTCCAGGAGACCATGATAAAATATTCTTCCTGATGGTTGTGATAAGGTCACTGAGAGCCCAAAGTTTATTTCATTTGCCCAAAGGAACCTACTTTTATGGTAACGTTGGCGACTTTGGGGCTGGCCCTTCCTGCTCCTTCCACAGACCTTGCCTCGCCACAGTGGATGTTGACAGAGTTGTAATTTGGGTAAAAACGATAAAAATTAAGAAACACCCAACACCTTAAAGCCTGGCACATGGGAAGGGGAGCGCGTGGGCCCCTTGTCAGGAAAACAGAGCTGTGGTGGCATCTTGGGAGCCCCAGCCTGGAGGTGCTGGTCCCCATACCACCCTCCGCCCACGCTGCCAGTGCTTCCCCAGAGCCACACGCTCACCTTTGGGGGGGACAGGCTTATGGGGGTGCTGAACGGGGCAGCAGGGACACCCTGATGGGCCTGGGCTCAGGCAGGCTGGACCACAGCCTCCTGTGCTCTTTGCAGAAGGCACACAGCAGCACTGGTGTCCCCGAGCAGTGCTAAACCCACGACCAGCACACAGACACCACATTTCCCCACAGGAGAAGAAATAAAGTTTTAGCATTATTTTCAGGTGCCCAACAAAGCCCCGGGGCAACCTTGTGTCCCACAGGTGCCCCCCCCCACGGGGCACCCCGTGAGTCACACTGTCCTTCGAGCCCAGAATAGGCTTCCTCTGGCAGAGCAGAAAGGGATGTGGGTTCACCCGCTGTCTTTCCCTGCAAACCTCCCAGAGAGGTGCAGGAAACATCAGTGATCCTCTCCATCCATCTCTGCCAGCAATAACAAAGCCGTGGGTGCCCCACAAGGCAGCTGGGGCTGCAGCCAAAAGGAAGCGGCTGCGCTTAAGGGAAGAGGAGGAACCTCTATGTTGCTGCCAGGCCCTCACAACCCCACTGTCTGCTGGGGACCCAAAGCAGGCATACAACGTGGGGATACATTCCACCCCATCCATGCCTCAGCACTTTCCTGGGAGTGGAAAGATGACAGAGGGCTGAACTGCTGCTCCAGAGGTAGCAACGCACCCACCAGCCACAGCCCTCGCACGCCCAGCACAGGCTGTCAGCAAAGCTTGGCTGAAGGACACACAGGAGCAGCAGGCAGGGCCTGGCAGCACCCACTCGCTGCTCTAAGCACTTACTCAAGATAGCATTGCCTGCAGCCTCATCTCCCTTGGGAGTGGGGAGAGGCTGAGGAGGGGCTTTATTAGGGAAAGTCCTGCAGGTGTTGCTCAGCAGGAGGTGGCATCCCTCACCCAGCACCATTCTGAGCAGGGGCAAAAACCTAACCCAGGTTGGTTTCACCAGCAGCTTCACCCCTCTTGTGCAAGACCAGGACAGCCCTGAACTGGCAGGGTTCACGAGCCCACATTGAGTAGGTTTTATGGCCCGATAAAGAGCAAAGAGCACATGCACAGAAAGTGCAGTAAACAGAGAGATAAAGCGGTGCAGAAAGGAGCGTGAGCTCCCCATGTCCCCACCGCAGGTCGCCTTGCTGCTGCCTGTCCTGCTGATAACGCCTGGGGTGAAGGGGAAAGGGGAGGCTGATTGGTAAACAAGCAGTCCTGGGGACAAACATGGCATTGACAAAGGTGGGTCCTTGCAGTTCATGGTTAAAAGCCCTCATAGGCATCACAAAAAACATTTGCTCTTTGATGCCAGGGTAGCCAAAGTGAGCCTGTGTTTTTGAGGGGGAGCTCTGGGTTTTGATGACTCTGACCCTGAGGCTGCAGCCGCCATCACAAGCCCTTGGCTCACGCTACGCTTTTAGCAAGGTCAGGCGGGAGACTTACAACCCCTATAGCTGTCACTTTCCCTCCCTCTTTATTAGTTCCCTCCAGAACCTGTCCTGCCTAAGGCTGGCTCATTAGAGACCCAGGGAGAGCAAGCACTGTCCAACCCCTGGTGTTTCAGGGGGTCACACGCCTGCTCCCCAGGTAGCTGAGTTTATGAGCAAGCATCAGGGCAGCATGGCGGCACACCCCTTGCTAGCAACAATTGCTCCAAATCCCTGTATAGCCAAAATAGATTTGTGGTGCCCATTCCTGTGCTTGTTGCATGCACCCTGGAGAGCTGTGGCTGCCTCCCCAGCAAGACCTAGATCTCACTGCTTTCAGCTGTGCCGCATTTTTGGGAGCCCCACCATGTGCTGCTTTTGTGCCAGCTCCACCTGACCCTGTTTAATTGATTTAGACAGTGTTGGGGGCCATGCACTGGCGCTTCTGGATCTGGATCTGCATGGGTGGCCATGCGGGCAGGGCAGCAGGGTGCAAGCAGGCTGTGCAGCTGTTCTCAGGAAAAGGAGGGAGGATGAGAAAGCACCCTGTAAGCACAGGGGAAAAAAAATCCAAGACACTTAAAGACACCATTTAGCCTGACTTCTTGTTACACCACCCGCCGTTATACCTGATTGGGTGCCAACAAATGCGTCTCTGGCCGAGGGCTGGCACATGGCAGAGGAGTAAGGGAGGAGAGGAGGATGGTTTTCCTGCAAAAGCCATCCTGGTGTGACCAAACCATCCAGCTGCAGCATCCTCACTCGAGTATCATCTTGGCCAAACTTGTGTGTCCCCTTCCACCACGCAGCATGAGCCAGACCCACATGCACACACCTTAGGTCAGTAGCCTGAGACTGCTGTGACGGGGACACTTGGCCGGGAGTTTGGGGGCAGTGCTGAGGGCATCACGTACCTTCCCGCAGCCGCACTGTGGCGGCTGAGCCAGCGGGCCCCCTTAGCTGCGGGCAAACAAACGTGGCTGTCCCAGAGCAGGGCACATTGCAGCTCTGGGCAAAGGGAGAAGTGAGTAAAAGCAGATGGCCTGAGGCAATGGATGGTTCATTGCTTTCTCATGGCGTGACTTTCTGACCACACCAAAACCAGACCAAAACATGGACATGGTCAAAGCCTCTGTGTGAAGGGTGTCCCACCACCATCACCTTTTGCTGGGCCTTCTGGTGCCTACCAGGGCTCCTGGTGCCCAACACTGGTGTCCTCCAGAAACTCTCCTCTTCCCACTGCTGCTTCGCAGACCCTTTCACCATCTGCCCCATCCTGACCCTCCTGGTCTTAACCTCTTGCCTGGGGTGGCCCAGGGAGCCTGGTCCTGGCCCAGCACTGCCCAGGGTGGTCCTGGCTGGTGCCCAGGCATGGCAGGCATCCCACAGCAGGTCCCTCCCTGTGGAGAGGGATGCTGGGCTCTGGCAGAGCAGTTGCTCCTCCAGGATGGGGAGGTTGGCTCGAAGGCGCCAGTTTTGCCCCAAGGCAGGAGTTCAAATTCTCCATGCTGCTTTGTGCTGGGAGATGGAAATGAGGGAAAGGAGGAAATGGCAATTCCTGTTCATGTTCGTGATCGACACAGCTGACTGCTCAGCTTAACCTCCCAGTTGGCCGCAGAGGGACGGATGCACAAACACGCACACACGCACACATATATATTTATAGGCATACTCGCAGCAACTCATTTTGTCCAAGTCCCTGAAGATGTTGTTCTTCATCTTGCTTTCGCTCTTCAATTTCAACCCATCTCTGAGCCTAAAAATCTGCTCCTTCAATGTGAGGTCTTTTGGAGAAACTAAAATAGCCAGACCTGAAGTCGTCGATGCTGTGGTAAAGGTACGTTCATTTGCCTGGATGAGACAGACATTGAGCTTTGTGAGGATTTCTTAGCTGCATAATCTTGCACTTTATTTATCTTTTCACAGTTGAATTTCAAGCAAAAAAAAAAAAAAGAGTGAACAATTTAAATAATTCTATATTCCTAAAGTAAAAATCAGCCTGTGGTTGAGTAGCATGTTTGCTGTTATTTTAGCCTGCAAGGGAACATAGAAACAACATTTGCTGTTTCCTTTGGAAATGGAGTTAGAAAATGAGGAAGACCTCTGTGCACAGTAAAAATAATTTTCACTTTGAATCCACAGAGCTTTGTTTTGGGATACATTATGTGCTAATTATTCTGAAATATTCTTGTCTAATTAAATCTATTCTCAGGACAGCAGAGAGTTTCATATTAGAGTGTCGTACAAAACTGAAAAGCCTGATTACTAATTTATGTAAACAAACCCTCACCCTCAGGCTTCCTCTGCAGCAACTGAAGATAACTCAGCTTTTTAAAAGAACCATGTTTTGGACTTACAGCTTTTGTAAGTCCCCTCCGAGATGCCACAGTAACTGAGGACGCAATGTTTGGTGTTAGCGGGGTGGCTGTGCGTGCTGAACGGCAGCAGTGAGGAATGCCACCATTTAGTTGGGTTTTAATCCTTTCATTACAAACAGCTGGAGAAGAGGAGTTTGCTGCGGTTTGCATTTCTGGACCGTCCTTCCTATGCTGTCAGCAATATATACCAAATGATGGGCAATATATTAATTTCTACAAGTTTCAGGGGGCAAAAATGGTCTTTTTTTGCAGGAATATCACCCACAAATTTCGAAGAACAACAAAACCAGGGTCAGAAGGAAGCCCCTGACCATGCTGGGCTGAGGGGTGAGCTGGGCTTTCCCGTGGGGAATCCCAGTGCCGGCCACAGGAGCTGAGCCAGGCTGGGACAGCCTCCCCCCTCTCCCACCACCCTGCGGCTCCTCTGCAGTGCTGCAGCCCACAGGTGCCAGGACCCCATTTTCAGGCCGAGGGTCACTTTGGGCTCTACGGGCTATTTCAGAGGGGTCTGCAACATATGACTGGGACAGGCGAACACTGACAGGACACACAGCTTTTGGAAGGCACAGCAGAGCAGTAGGACCTTAGGGGTATATACACCAGGAAAAGGATGGAAACCATCGCAGTGGATTGATGATAGATGCAAACAGGCTCTCCTCCATGCCCTCCAAATCTCCTGCCACTACCATCTGGACACCCAGTGAGTTGGGATGTTTGCGCACAGCACTGGTTCGAAGCAGAGAATAAAATATTCATGGCAAGGGGCAGGGAGGAGAGAAAAGAGCAACCAACTGTAGGTGGGGTGGGGGGAGGCAAGGGCTGCACCCCAGCAATGGCGGGGGAAGAGTGGGCTTGCAGCAGCGGCTCTCGTTTCCCCTTCACCTCCACAATTCCTTCTCAGGAGTGGGCGCCAAATTTTTTCAACAAACCCGAAACTGCTCTGCTCCCGAGTTCCCTCTCCCAGCTCTTGCGGGGGTGTGAGGCAGCTCCGAAAGCAGAAGGGCTTTGCTCCAGCCGCTGCCCCCCTCCCATGACCCCAGGCTGGGCACTGCTTCTTCCACAAAGGACTTCCCCCACATGAGTAACCACTTCTTTCTAACCTCTTTCTAATCTTCCAAAACCCACTGCATGGAAACTTGCTTCTGCTCCTTCTTCTTGCAGATCATTTCTCGCTGTGACATCATGTTGCTGATGGAAATAAAGGAGAACAAGAACCGGGTTTGTCCTCTCCTGGTGGAGAAGCTCACCAGGTAGGGTGGCCACAGGCAAGTAGGCAAATATTGGGAGAGATGGTTGGCAAGAGCCCGTGGTCTGCTCAGGACCACCTTACTGGGGCGAAAGCTCAGGGTCTGGGCTCTGTCCCAGCTGTCAAGGAAGGACCAGGCTCTGGCAGCCTTGCTGAAGGCCACAAAGCCAGCTCCACAACCACTTCAGATTATCTATTTTTAAATCAAAATAACCAAGTTAGATTCAATTTGTTAAAGATTAATTCTCAAAAGAAAAGAGAAGGGAGGGACAGGCCCTCATCTGGCTAGCGTTGGGCTGCGGCAGGGCAGCTGCCTTTCTGCAGGGTTAGGAACTGCATTAGATTGGGGATTGCCTGTCTGGACTGACAGTCTGGAGGAAAGAGCAGCGTACGCCTGGCTGGACATGAGACCCAGCTGGAAGAGGGACAGAGGCTGCAAGAAGCAGGGAGGGGGTAGAGTGAAAGAGCCAGCGATGGAGCACAGGTCCAGACCACAGGTCCTGAGAAGGGTTTGTTTTCTCTACCGCCTGCCTCTGAGGTCAGGCAGCCAACATCCCATACCCTTGGGCACAGGCAAAATTATCTGCTCCTCAGCCCCTTGTAAATACAGAAATAAACTCAGGAACACCACTTTCCTTCCAGCCAGCTGAAGGGGCCGAAGGAGGAATATAGCTGCGTGATCAGTGAGAGGCTGGGAAGGAAGAGCTACAAGGAGCAATACGCCTTCATCTATAGGTAAGCGAGCTGCCCTTGCCAGCAAGCCAGCCCCTTACTCTGCCCTCCCGTGTCGCAGCCCTGTAGAGATGGACTGGACACGGTGGTGATGGCTTTGCTCTGAGGGAGCTGGGGAGGTGCAGGCTGTGTGGGTGGGATGGGCTGTGCCTGGGTGTGGGGATCGTCCCCACAGCCCCCCACACCAGCCTGGCTGTACCCATCCTGGACCATGGCCCAGGTTCCGGGTCAGAGCACGTTGTCAGTGTTAGACACGTCCTGGTGAGCCACGAGTGTGACATCCCCTACCCTGTTTATTCTGCTACAGGCAACATCTGGTATCGGTGAAACAAACCTACCAGTACCCTGACACCCAGCCTGGGGACGAGGATGCTTTCTCCAGAGAGCCCTTCGTCATCTGGTTCCAGTCACCAAAAACCGGTGAGATGTTTCAGAAACAAATTGTTCTCCCACTGACGAGTCTCACAGAGCAAGACAGTGCCAGTCGGGGCAGGCGACAGGGGCCGCATCCTGCCCCCACGCTGCATTTCCTTACAAGAGCAGCATTTGCCTTTGGGGCTGTTGCCTCCGGCATTGCCTGCAGCTCGGCACACGCCACAGCCCCAGGAAAGCCTCCGCCGCCGACACGGGTGGTGGTTTGGCAGATGTGCTGCATGCTGCTAGCATGGCCGTGGGAGCAGGTATTGCCGTGGGAGTCAGAGCAGAGCCTGCCTTGCCCTGACACAGCACCTCATTGCGTCACAGCTCAGCCTCGGCTGGGCAGCTGGTGGGGAGCACTGTGCAATTACACAGCAATCGCCTCTGATCCACAGCCAGAACGGAAGCTGTTTCTTCTTCAGAAAAACCTTCTTGCTTCCAAGTCAGTCTCTGTTTCTTTGTGATTCATTTTGTGTTTAACCATTACATTTTTTCCTGTTCTTTTGCCTTGTTTTTAAGCTGTCAAAGAGTTTGCTATAATCCCTCTGCACACCACACCAGAGACAGCAGTACGGGAGATTGATGAGCTCTATGATGTGTATTTAGACATAAAACAGCGCTGGAAAACCGAGGTTAGTTGACACATCTATGTTACTAACAGCAGCTTTGGTACTGAGTCACCTGGCATGCTATTCACTATTCACAACCTGATAGCCTTAAAACCACTGGTAACAAGCCCCAGATTTTGAGTATCTCTGATGTATTTTGAGTTCTCCACATTTTAATTGGTAAAATTGATCTCCCAGTAAAACTGCTGTTTCATTAGCATGCCTTGGTAGTACGCCCAGCAGAAAGGAAGAGCCCCACTGCACTCAGTGAGCGCTTGCTATCCGAGCTGTATGGGCTATTGGGAGCATCTGTTGACCCTAAAAGTCCTTGCCCATCTTCTCTTGAAGAGCTGACCTCATGATTACTTTTGAAAATCCTCCTACCTTCCAGAACTTTGTCTTCATGGGGGACTTTAACGCTGGATGTAGCTATGTTCCCCAAAAGCAGTGGAAGAACATCCGGCTGAGGACTTACTCTGAATTCATCTGGCTAATCGGTGACAAAAATGACACTACAGTGAAGATAAGCACAAGCTGCCCATATGACAGGTAAAGGGTTCACTGCCAAACCATTCCCTGTTTATGACTTTCTGAGAAAAAAAATAATATGGAAAGGTGTCAGTGACCGTCAGATAAAGCAAATGTGTACGAGGCCTTGAAAGACAAAAGTGTGTCCAGGGAGAAATGAGATCTGAATACTTATAGTCAGCAGCTTAGGTGGAGATAAATGACAAGCAATTATGCAGCACTTCGCATCTGCCGGGAGCCCTGCAGACATCCAGACAGAAGGTGCTGCTGCCTCCTCCGTGCCAGCTTTGCACCATGGTTTTTGCTCTTGCATTCGTAATTTGGATTGACAAATGCAAAGTCTGGTTCTGCTCAGGAGGTGGGATGGCTCACCTTCCCTGGCCACGTGGTGAGTCCTGCTGCTACTTGTGGCTCCCTCAGCAGGGACAATAAATACATTGGCTTATTAGAGCCCAGAGTAAGTCAATGCTTAAACATCTTGCAGAACAAGCTTCTGGATCAAAGCAGGACTTCACTGAGACTCTGGTCATTGGTGTCCTATGATTTTGGTATCCAAAGTACGGCTTTGAGCTTTGCAGCACTTTTGGGGTGGGTTTAGATGCAAGTCATTTAACATTGTCTTCCAAGGCCAATGCACGCTAAGATATTTAGGCATCTCACTGCCAAGGAAAACAATCATCAGCCAAACTCAGCAGAAAGCAGGTGCTGGCATTGCAGAGTAGGCAAGCCATGGCTAAGGACAAACCATACGTAGGTCTGGCTCCACCAAGGCCACCTCCCTGGCCACCAGCTTGGTGCAGTGAGACGGCTGCTGGTCAGGCACCCCGTAACAGCACCCCATTCCCTTGCTCCTTGCAGGATCGTGGTCAGCGGGCAGAAGCTCATTCAGGCCATCATGCCACACTCTATCAACATCTTTGATTTCCAGAAGGACTTTCAGATGACTGAGGAGCAGGTAGGCACAGCACTGCCTTTCCAGCAGTGGGCCAAGGGCTAACAGAGGAGCGCAAGACCTATGGTATCCAGGCAGTTTTGAACATGGTCTTGTCCATAAAACTGCTGCATCCTCCCAAAGTGATGCAATGCTCGCATTGCACTTCCCCACCATGGTGGTGAAACACTCTGGAGCAGGGTTTGGAAAGAGCATGGGTGGCCAGCTCCCAACCCCTCTGTGCCCTTGTCTTGCAGGCGCTGGGGGTGAGCGACCACTTCCCAGTAGAGTTTGAGTTAAAACCAAAAGGCGGCTTCTTCAACTGGCTGAAATCACAGTTTTCAAAGAGGAGGAGACCAAGAAAGAGCCGCCACTCAAGCTCATGAGCATGCTGAGTCATGGCATGGAAATGCACGGATGCCGACAGATCTTGTAGAAGACTAGCGTAGATATACTCACAGCAAGTGCAATATTTAGTGGAAAAAAAAACCCGACTATTTTGTTACTCTTTGGGTAAGAAGGCAAATTTAACCTTCAGGTTATCTTCCTCATTGTATGCAAAAATAAATCAGCTAGAAGCAGCGTACTATACTTACTGTACTGATCACAAATGTAAGGAGCTACTGCAAGGCTAAAATACTTGCGAGTGCTTTATCCATAACACCTGAAGGGTAGGGATCTCCATGTGTTCCTGTGGGCTCTGGAGCTCTGCCATACCTCTGCAGCAGCAGAAGGATTAAAAGGACCTTTCTGCATTGTGCGCTTGTGTGTGTATGCTTCAGAGCTGCAACTGGCAGGACACAGGTCTGTGGTGATTTGCAGTGTAAAACATTGCTGAACTTAATTTGCTCAGTGTGGGTTTGAAACTGCTCACAGCATCAAGGGCTTGGGGAAGGACAGAAATTAAAGACAGAGAGACAGGCAGTGAGAGCTCCTTTTCTGCACTACCCCAGCCAGGAGCAGCAGGAAGAGAGCGCTGGTGGTTCTCACCTCTGCCTGCCAGCTGCTGTCACCCTGCCTGCAAGCCTCAGGTGAGAAGTCCTGCAGATCCCAGGTGACAGTGCTGTCAAAAGAGTGCCGTAAAATGTACATTAAAATGTGATTTCAGCATCCTGACGTAGAAGTGAGCTGCATCTCCTCCTGCAAAAAACCTCTATGGCAGCCTAAAGTCTCCAACGAACCAGACTTTAAAACGATGATTATTTAACATAGTGGTGCAACGATCCGTTTTCTCAGCTCAGCCCACAGGCTGTATTTAGTGCGAACCAAACCCCGCCACACAGATGGCATCTGCAAAGTGAGAATAATCCAACTGTTCATAGAGGTAAATATTCATCTCCCTTCTTCAACACTCCCCGGTTTGGCTGCTGACACGGCAGGGAGGGCTAGCAAACAAGATAGGCTTTTAGGGGAGGAAAACAGTTTGGCCTTCACAAAACTCACTGTCTGGGGACAAAGAATTTGAGGAAAGAAACTAAACTGAGAGATTATCATCCCGGGGGAGGGGTGTGCAGGGCAGGCAACAAATCCTCCAACTTTCAGTAGCAATTAATCTTGAAATGACACAGTGTTTCATAAGCTCCCTCAGTTATACTCCAGTTAAGGCAAAAGGAAAGAGCCTGATTTAGAACAAATATTTACATTGGGTTTTTTATAGAAATGCCACTGTCTGGCTGACAGCAGCGATGGTTCAGCGAAGGCTGAAATCAGTCTAAGTCTCTGGCCTCATGTCTTAGTCCTACGTAAGTCCCTACTCTTTCCTGGCTTTCAGAAAGAAGCAGTGCACAAAGGAATAAATCACACTCGGGAAAGCAATGATGGATACATTTAATCATGAAAAATATGTAATTATGACTAAGGTTTACTGAAAATCTTTGGCCTTCTTTGTGACATCAAATATAATCCTTTACCTGACATTTGAAGCTAAGAGACATGGCCAGAGAGTAGCTGCTGCAGCAGCTGCAGCCTCGGGCATGATGTTAGTGGCTGTCAGTCTGGAGATGCTATTGCAGAGAGACTGAGCGTTTGACCAGCAGAGAGACACCTTAATGCAAAATCATACTCCTCTGTGGAGAGCTGGGATGCACTTTTGTGGGACTCAATGCAGACAGACTGCATCTGTGGCTGGTTCATAACGTTTGATAGGGGCCAGGAGGTGTCCAAAGCTCATACAGTCAGCACAGTCAGTCTCTATAGATATTCCTGTGTTTATTCCATGCATTCATTAGACAATATTATAATTACATCCTGAAATGTTCATGTCGTCTCTAGATCCCCCCCCCCAGGGGATCATTACCCAGCTGTCCCAACTGCAAAGGGGTTTTAAAGTTGTCCCAGCCTGCATGAGCCTCAATGTATTCTGCAGCCAGAACAAAGTTTCTCTTTCAATCGGTGAGGTTTCTTGAGCTTGATTTATGATCAAACAGAAGTTTTACACTGCGAATCCAAAATGGCCTGGAGAGACTTTGTCTCATGCAAGCCAGGTCTCAGATCAAGGCTGGGAGAGAAATAAAGAGGCTCTTCAGAAGCTGAAAACTCTGTTTCCTCCACAGCAGCCCTGGCCAGGTGAGAACACAGAGCAGAGAGGATTCAGCTGAACAAAAAGTGCTGAGACACCCCAAACCCTCAAGTTTGGCTCCTTGGGAAGCCCTTCTCCAACGCATGATGCTGGAGGCATCCTCGTTTCCCACAGACCTGAGGTCTCCACTGCCCCACAGAGACCTCCCCCCAGCCCCACGGGAGGGCCCTGCTGCCCTGCACCAGGGATGGGGCCAGGGCTGCCTCTTGCCCTGAAGAAACCCGGGTAGGTATGGGTTTTGCTGTCCTGGGGGAGCGAGTTCCTTGGCAGGGAAACCTCCAGGAACCCACCGCAGCAGCCTGAGGCAGGACTGCCATTTCTCCATAGCCTCCATCATTTCCACTGGCTAGGTTTGTCCATCTGCGCCTTGGGCTCATCTGAACAGGGCTCGTGTCCTCTTCCTGGCCTTGGCACAGCTCCCCACTAACCCTGGAGGGCCCTGACACCTCTATGCTTGTGCCACAGGATGAGAGACCCTTTGGACCTAGGCAAGGCCCTGCATACCTCCTTTTGCCGCCTTTTAGCTACTGGCAGCAATGAGGACACAGGAGAGCTAGCAAAAAATCCCACAAGGACCCACCTGGCTTGTTTTTTGGGTGTCTGTATACCCCAAAACACAGACCGATGGAGCATGCACTGTGATTGAACATGCAGTATTCGAGGAACATGAAGAAATTATACATAAACCATCATCGATCAAACATGCTTGGATGTGCTGTTTAACAAATTGCACAGAAGAACAAGGGTCAGCAGGACCAGGGACAGTCCCCTCTGCATCACAGCAAGTGTCCCCAGCTCTTAAGCCCTTTGGCATGGCAATACCCATGTGTACCACAGCCTCTCTTATTTAGGTTTACATCTATGTTTGTTTTGCCTTCCTGAAAGTTTAACCATGTACAAATAAACACAGACACAAGCAATTCAAGCCTCAACACCCTCCAAAGCTCCCGCTGCTTCCCCGCCACGTGGGCAATGGGTGAACAGAAGCAGGTGCCAAAGCCGCCACTGATGGGGTTTGGCCTGGGACCTGTATGCATTCTGTATCTGGAAATATAGATGTACATATCTGCAGGTGTGTGGCCACATGCAGGTGTGCAGGAAGCAACCGAGCTGCAGCCCTGAGAAAGGCTGTGTTGCGCTATTGCACAGCAGGACCAATAGCACTGATGGCAATATCAAAGACAGAAAAATCAAAGAGCCTACCGGCATGGGTCCACCAAAAGCAGCAGTTGGTCCCAGTCTGGCTGTTTCACGGCTCCCTGAGCATCTGGAAGGATTGTGGGGATAAGCTTGGTGCCCCAGGCTGGATTTGGCCACTGACTGATGGAGCATCTGCTGCGGAAAAGGGCCGAGAGCAGAGCAGGGACTCCCTGGGCAGTGCCTGTGTGGTACTCGCGGGGAGCTTGTTTTCAACCTCTCTGCAGCAGAGCGGTCGGTCAGCGGTCCCTGGTACAGCTTTTCTCTGCCAAGCAAGCCAAGGAGATGGAGAGCAGAAGCTGAAGACAGCAGTCATCTTTTCCCTGCCTTTATTCAAAAAGGAAAACAATGTGAAAATTCTTTTTTTTTTCCTTTCCCTCCACCTCTGGGCCCTTAAAAGTATTTCCACAACCTCTGTCAGTCCCTTGCCCAGGATAACGCAGGTTTCTCCCTCGCAAGGTTCCCAGCCACCCGCCGTGCGGGGCCGCGCACGCATTAGCTTTGATTAGGGCCCCCCCTGGTGGCACCGCTATAAATGCACCGGGGGGGGGGGTCCCGCCGTATTTGGGCCCAGACGCCACAGCACAGCCGGCAAACCCAGCCGCGGCAAGGAAAGAAGATTCCAGCCTTCCCTGGGAGCTCCTGGGTCTGCCTTCTCCAGACAAACCTTTTCCAGGCGCTGCCGAGGGCCGGCCCGCAGCTCACCCCAGTGTCCCTGGTCTCGCTGCCTCTGTAAATGAGTTTCGCAACAAAAAAGGTAGCACGTTTTTGTGCTCCAGGCCCGTTTCTTCTCTGCCCGCAGTTATTTAAGCAGGAAACGCTGCTCTGAGCCTTACACGATCGCACAGCCGGAGGCAGCAGCTCCCGGCACCAGGTGGGCGCTGGCAGGTTGCAGGCACCTCCACCGGGGACGCCTTGGCGGCCCTTGCCAGACCCGCAGCATCGGGGCAGCTGCTTTAGCCCACCGGCCCTCGCAGCCCGTCCAGCCTGCTCGACCCCTCGGGACCTGTTCCAGCAGCTCCGCTTCTGCCCCTGGGTGGTTTGCGCCCGGTTTCAGGAGCGTTGCGAGGCCGCTCCGGCAGCAGCGCTACCATCGCCCCGGCCGTGCCCGCCTGCGGCTGGTGCCGCCCACCCCCTTCTCCGGTGCCGGGGAAACTGCAGTTTGGACCGGGGGCTCTTTCTGCAACCCCCCCCCCGGGGCCAGATTTAGTCCACCTTCCTCCCACCGGCCCAAGGGTTAAGCGACGCAACCTCTCCACTATCACCTGGTATAAAACCCTGAACGGCCTTTCTATGTGCTCTGGTTTTCTAGCTGGTGCGAAAACCAAGGTTAAATACATTAAAATGTGTCATTTTAAATGTAGTGCCTCAGCTGTTAGTGTTTGCAGGGTATTTTCTGTTAGTCAGGAGACAGATTTATAGGAATTAATTTCCATATTGGCAAAGTAACCGGAAACCTTCCCTGAAAAATTCTGCAAATGCTGGCATTTGAGACATGCCTGCTTTCTGTGCGTCGCAGCTGGGAGGAGGGCTTGACCTCAGCCATTTTCAGTGAAGCCAGATGCAAAAATCCCCCCCCCACC
>JANZLQ010000037.1:10392049-10417491 GCA_026212715.1 Elanus axillaris | reverse complement strand
GGGGGGAGTTCTAGAGAAAAAAGAAAGAATGGCCCTGAGGTTATGCCCAAGTTTTTCACAGCTACCTGCACAGCTTGTGGGCCAGGGGTTATTCGGTCTGCCTGAAGCTCCTGCATGCTGTAGTTTCAGTTTGAACTTCATTTACTACATATGAAAAGAATCCAGTGTTGTTTTTAACATGCACATTTTAATGAAGCAAACATTTCTATTTAATAAGTTATAAGATACAATTTTACAATCCTGCATTTTATTCCAGTTTATTTTGTTTTTACTTCCTAGTTTACAATGTAGTGAGCATTTCACATTAAGGCACAAACAAAGCACAGTAAAAAAATCCAACCTTCCTTTATTTCCCCAATGACTGTGCTGGAGAGTAGTGCATCCACACGTAACTACAGAACCGTACGCGTAAACTTCTCCCTAGGGACAGACAGCGACACTTCAACACATTTTCAACAAATCCTACCTTCTAATCACAGAGTTAAAGCTCATTTGGAGAGTTTACTAAAGCCCCCGCAGCCGACAGTAATTCAGATATGCACTTGGGAAGTAGCATGGAGTAATCCAGGACAAACAGACAAGTTATAATGGAAGTTTTCACTCCCTGACCCTCAGCAAGAATGCCCCTTACAGCACGAAGGGGATTTCAGGAGATGAGCGTGCATCAGGCATGTCCTTGGACTGAGATATAATACAATGACTTTGACCGAAGACAGGTTTGTTGAACAGTAATTGCCGTTACTGGTAAATTCACACACCTACCCTCCCTCCCACCCTATATACCTGACTACAGATGTGGGGTCCCATCCCCAGGCTGGCTGCTTTGCACCATCTCAGCTAGTCGCTGGGCATGCAGCCTCCAGGAAAACCACTGATCATCTTCCCAATGCACAGCTGAGTGCTGACCTGCATCAATTTGGGGTCACACAGGCAAGAGCTACACCTGGCTCAGCAAGTTTAGGGGCTTTATTTAACCTAGCCAAACCAGGGGTTGTTTTTAAAATCAATCAGTAAGAGTATGGGGAGTTACCTGCAAAATTACAAAAACCTCACCAGAATCCCAAGCTAATTAAAAACCACATTGCTAGCATCATGGCCAAAAAGCTACCTGTCTAGATTTACAAAGCGTTAACATAGAAAGGCTGAAAGCTTCCAGGAAGTCATTTTCAGTCTGCTTTTGGTTTGCTATAAAAGATAAACTTTTCCTAAATGTAAACCATTAGCAAAGCATTTTCAGAAACATTTTAAATTTGAGTGGTAAAGCCACTTTTAGTAGCTTTTTATAATCTTAAGCGTTAAAATTGATCAAGTATACAAAGGCACCTATTATAGTACCAGTTTTACCTCATTTCTTTACAGAAAAGAATTTGAACTGGGGACAGCCCAAGTCATATTCCATAACTAAAACGTAAAGTCTCCAGTCACATAAAATCAGTAGTTAAGATACCCAATTACAAAGACAAATTCCAGTTTTCAATTAGCATCTAAAGTCTTTAACATCCACAAGGGAAATTAGTGTCTAGTTATCCACATGATTCTCCAAACATTAACAGTGACCCGGACAGTACTGCAAAGGTACAATTTGAGAAGGACATTAAATAGATTGACATTAGGTTGGTAAGTAGGATAGAAGTGAAATGCTTGTAAAAAAAAAACCAAACAACCCAAAAGTTAGAGTTGACTTCTGACTGTATTGAAATGTGAGCCGTGTGTATCTAGATACTGCATTTTGCAACAGGACTGCACCCAGTATAACTCTACATCTGAACTGCAAACACAAAGATCGACTCTGACGCTCGGCGAATTTAAGGAACGGTGACATGGAAGGGACTCCCAGGGATATGCTCATCACCCCACTTCACCGCCAGAATATAGTCACCCCTTTCCTTGACGACGTACGTTACGTTGTACTGGTGGCTGCCCAAATGCTTGATGGATACCTCTTCACATGGTATTGTAGGTCCGTGGACGCCAACTAACAACATATTTGAACCTACAGCAAAATAACAGACTGTTAGCATTCCTAAGCTTAAACAAACAAGTACGGTTGTACCATAATATATTAGCTCCATAACACAAGGATTTTGTTATTTTAATTCAAAGTGGTAGTCTGAGGTATGGCTAAGCTAATTTGGTATAAGAAAGAATTTTATTTGAAAAAGCCTTCAACCTCATAGAGGCAAGGGTCTGTATCTAACTAGAGCACAGGAGACATTAACTCTGCTTGTGAAAGCGAACAGGCACTGCCTTTCAAGTACTTCATTAGAAGTTAACAGCAGAGACCAGCTAACACAGTGGGCCTGTAATCCACCCACCACCACAAAGCTCCCAGATAATGATGATGATGACTGCTCAAGGCTTATGGGAACACCTTGCATTACATGCTACTATGCACCACGAAGGCTGCTTAAGTTCAGCAACCTGTTTGTTCTCATGCCATAACCCTGTGGTTTCTTTCAGGTGCAGCTGGCTCAGATAAAGCCATTTGGAGAGAACTGGCATCTTTACAGCCTCTATATTAGGACTGATTTGGTGAGCACCATGTAGCATTTAGAGTTTTTCTTTAGAACCACATCATCACCTCAAGCTATGAATTTTAACTTTGCAAGTTGGTTTAGGGCAAAAAATGTCCAGCTAAACCACCCTGATATCCCACTAGCACCTGTAGCCATACCTGCTTTGCTGCAGTCCACGGAGAAGGAGCTTTTCTGACCCACAAAAGCCTTTGAGAGTCCTGCTCCCCGGGAAACTACTTTGCTAGCATCCGAGGTGGATTTGGGAATGGCGCTATAGCAAGTCTCCGTCGACGACCTTGTCACTGACTCTACCAGGATAGAAGAAGTTTCATTGGCACTGCCTGGGCTAACCAGTCGCTGTCCTGGAAACAGAAAAGATTTCTGACATTCAGATTCACCCCATCTGAAAGGCATTTACAAGGAGGTTTTGAAACCCTCCTAATGACTAGCACGCATTCTGCATCCAAAATGCATTTTTAGAGAGGAGCAATTTCCTACTTGGGTTTTTAAGCTGACATCTTCCAGCAACACTGGCAACAATCCCATCCCAGAGCCTTTGAGTGGTTAAAGGACCACAGGAACTTCAGGATTCATTAAGCAAAGCTGGCTGCTTAAGAAGAGTTAATTGTGCTCCAATCACCAAATGCCAAAAATGACTTGAGTTGGCAGAAAAGCAGGCGCAATTTTGCAATAACCCATTTTGAAAGCAGAGCATGTCCCAGCCCAGGGGAGCGCAGTCCCTGCCTCTACTCCCAAAACCACCACCATGCCACAGGCACCAGGAGAGGGTTCACTAGCTCAGGGGAAGCAGTAGAGATGAACTCCAGTCTGTGCTTAAACACAGCATTGAAGAGAGAAAGAGCTTCGTAAGCTTCCTAATCCAGCCTTCCTCATATCATCTAAAAGCCTCCCAGACATTACTGATCTTTGGTTAGGTGGCAACCACACCAAAATGAGCCCAAGGAGGGCATCAAGTATGCTACAAGCAACCAGATTTCAGGCTTTGGGGGGGCAAGTGGGTAAATAAGTCATATTTCCCCACTGCCAGTGCCATGCCCTAGCACTAGGTCAGAATTTTGTATTCTCCCCCAAGCTGTTTATGGCCCTCCACCAGGCCAAGCTCTGTGACTGATGCTCCTGTAGCCTCTCCTGAGATCCCTCACCTAGGCTTAGAGGTGATGGGGAGAAACACTTCACTTCTCATGTTTTTGGGCCTCTAGACCTGAATGCCACACTATCTTGGAGGGATATATTTGCTGAATGATGCAAACTACTTCAGGCACACAGTAAATACTGATTAGCTTTTTACCTGTAACCTTTGCCTTGAAGGGGCTGCCCACTATGTGGTTAGGTCCACCATATTTAACTCCAATTAAATAGTTTCCTGGAGCCATGGGTGTGTACATGACTTTGTAACCTTCTGCGGTTTCCTGGCAGTCCATTTTCACCTTTGACGGCCCTTCAATTGTAACAGAGAGGGTACCTGGACCAGCCTTGGTCGTGTTAATGAAAAACTCCGACTGCAGTCCTAGAAAGACGGAGCATAGTAAGACACACTCTTCCTCACACCCGATGTTACAAAAGCAGCCTGTTATTAAAGCCTGTTATTATTGGAACAGGTAATTCAGTGCAAGTCAAGGCTGCAGGCAGGGAGGAACAGTGTGCCCCCCCCCGTGTCCCCGCACAGGCCAGCCCCGAGTTGGGCTCTGCAGCCTGGTAGTCTCCCTGCCTGCATCCCAGCTCCCTCCTCCGCTCTCAACTGTGTGACTGTGGGGCAGGAGGGAAGAGGGGTCACCAGAGCCCTTCAGGACCAAGATGGAAGGATTCTGGCATCAAAAGACTGTCTCAGAGAGAAAACAAGAGCCTTTCTACCAGGCGTCGGAGCCCCTGCCAACACAGCCTCCGGCACGGCTAAGTTCAGGAAAGCTCGGAACCATCTCACTGCCTGGACCGTAAACCAGCAGCGAAGAGCCCACAAAAAAGCAAGAGACTCAAGGGGCAGGAGATCTCCTGGAGGGGATGGGTGTTTGAACTGCTCGGCAACAGCACTCCAAGCAGTCTGTAGAACAAAAGCTTGTTTAATTACAGCATCTGGTTAACACAGCTGAATTACTGCTGCTAATACTAAGCCAGTGACACAATGCCAGCAACATAAGAAAAAATTAGGCAAGGCTTTCAGCCCCAAAATGATTTACTGTCAAACTCTGGCTTCAAATATTTACGATCTTTGGGCTGTTCTGTCAGACACCGCTGAGGAGGAATAAAGTGCTCGAGCAAAACCAGGACAGTTATGGGAAAGTTTACTACAGCTGCAACTGAAGCATGCAAGCATGGTGACAAACTAGGGAGAAGTTTCTAGCCTCTCCACACAAGAGGCTGCTGTGTCGCAATGCTGGAAGAACCCGGCTTCCACAGAGCATTGTACCATCTTCCAGTTATTTAGCAGTAAATCTCACTGGCACTGCCTGCCTGGGAGGTATGGCAGTCAGCTTGCAACGGGCACTGCTCAACCAGAGAAAAATTAATTTCCAAAGCCAGCGAGCTTCACAGCTTCTCACTGAAGACTTCTTGCTCCTAAGTCACTGCTTTTTTTCCCTATGCCCCAAATGAAGGCTCGCATTGTTGGAGGCTGCAGACGCGCACCGCTCCCAGGGGGACGTTTCAGGTGCTCAGCCACCGGCTATTGAAACCTCTACACTAGATCATTGTTTGGAAACGCTGCTCAGCAGCTCCCAGGGCACTGTGCTTTTGGCAGCAGCCAGGATTCAACAAGGGGGCACAGAGTAACTTTGCTGAAGTTAAACACTCTATTTAGATTAAAAACAACCCCAAGCACCTTTATAGATGGAGAAAAATTCCCCTGTCCCTGATACATCAGTGGCTAGTATTAATGACTGCTTTTGTTTCCACCTATTAAAACAGCACAGGCTATAATATCTTTATTTTACATAGTATATCCACATGTTTCCAAAATCAACTGCTTGGTTTCTCCAGAACAGCAGAAGCTTTGACTGAAAAACTGCAGTGTTATTTTTTTTCCATGGAGAAAAAAGGTACAAAATGGAATCCACAAAAGATTGTGGATTATTCTATCCACAGTAGATAGGGTAAGAGGATCTAGCTATCACCTTGCATATCAAAAGGAAAAAAAAAATCAGTTTTACTCTGCTATTCATCTGTGTGTGTGGCCCAAGAAAGCACACAATTAAATAAATCGAAGTGCGTATCCTGGAATGTTTTCATACTTTCTTAGAAAGGCCACAAATCATATAAATGAAAAAACCCACCCTAAACCCTACATTCTTTGGTTGAGAACTATCAGATGGGGCAGCCACAGCAGATAACTAGGTGTCAGATTTCCAAGAAGAGTCAGTGTTCACACTGCATCTGAAGCGCATACAGCACACTACAAACAGAACAATCCACTATACTCCCTAGAGTTTACGCATCACATTACATTTAACTTGAAATTTCTTAGAGGTGCAAGCACTGGAGAAAAGGTAACTGGGTACACCCTCATACCCATTTAATTAACAGGAGTATGTAAATTAAACAAGACTCCTTCAATTAGACAACCAACTCAGTATCTGCATTCACAAAAGCCTCCGGCTTTTGGAAGACATCGTGTTCACGTGCGGAAGGGAGCCAGAGCACCTTCGGAGCTCTGAGGGACCACCAACATGCAAGCTAAGCTAACTTGCGGAGTCATAGCCCAGCTGCTAACCAGTTCAGGTGAACTTGTGTGGCAGTTGCTGGTTTACAGAGGTTTTAAGGTCATTAAGGCTCAGTGTAGCCTGCAGACTCACTAATTGATGGTTATAAGACTTGAGGAGCATGCAAAAAAGCAAAATTAGCATATGCCCAGGTCGGCAGAGTATGGGGGTTAGTTCAGCTGCCTTAGCAGGCAAAGTCATGTAAAAATATGCCTAGGAACAGCTGCTGTTTCTCTCAGAAGGCCAAAGTGCAAACAGGTCTGTAATCAGTGCTGTAAGAGAAGGGTTACCCGTGGTACCGCTCTCCAGGCCAGATCCGTACGCAGTGACAAGTGCGGGATTGCCCGCCTGCCCAGGCTCGCCAACACGCACTTTGAAAGGGCTGCCCACGACGTGGCTTCCGTTGAACTTCACATCAATTGAGTGGATGCCATTTTCATGGGGGATAAACCGAACGGCATACTTATCTGCAAGAGAGAAGTGGCTTTTCTGATATATCAGAGATAACAAGAAAACAGCAATTAAACCCAGTGCAGGGCTGGTTAGCAACCCAAGCAAGGTTTCTGTAACACTTCAACGTATTCTGGTCCCAGCTTACACAAACTCAGCCACACAAGCTGCTCAGCATATTTAAGTAGGAAAACACTGTATTTATCGCAGGTGGTGTCACGGGTTGCATTGTCACTTTGTCTGCTAGGACCTGATCTCAGCTGTCATCTAGTCTGCAGGGTAAATTTTAGAGCTATTTGCCTCACACATGCACTAAACATGACAGCTTAATCAGTGCCCAACCTGTCAGCAGCTGAGGGAGCAGCACAGAGAAGAAAAGCAGCTGGTAAGAGCAAGCCAAATCTTACCAGTGGGCTGAGTGTGCTACTCTGACACCACAGATACTGCACCTTTATTTAATAAAGTCATTTAGCAATTTGCTGACATTTAACATTTTTGATTGTGTGTTAACCCAGGGAAGGGACTGGTCTTCCCCAGCCAGACAGCTGCTGTCTGTCCATAGTACAAACCATAACTCATTCAGACTTCAAGTGAAAACAAAAAGCTCATGGCTGAAACAGGTGTTGAGCTTTCTGTAGTGTTTGCTTATATTCAGCCTCCTTGACGTTTTGTATGAAGGAGTGAGTGCGAGTTAAAAATCAACTATTAGTCAAAGATGGAAGCATAGCTTTGAAAAATAAACTTCTTCCCTGACTAAATTCAACAACCACATCGTATTTCTTTTATGACTAATATCACTGTACCTTCACTGGCAAGCAAAGACTTAAATATCTGTATCTTACACAAGTTAGGGCTGAGTCATTTCATGAGCTATCTAGGAAAAGCATGGACATAACCCTGACCAAACAACTCGACACTTAAGAAGTCATTCTCCAGGCAAGGTGCTTGTCCCTTGGGTACGCTGCTCGCAAGCCAAAGGGACTAAACCCCCTTGCTATGAGGCAGCAAGCGTGCTTTGGAGGTCACCCATTTTGTTTTGACTGATGTAAAGCCATGCTCACCTGGCTCCAGCTCAGACACGTGGCACTCTTCTACAGCTCCGGAGGGGCTATGGACTTTAGCATCGATCTTGCCCTTTGCCCCATTCAGCCTTATAGCAAAGGATGCTGGCTGATTAACTTTTAATCCAGACTCCTGAGAACGCAACAGTCAGATTATCAAATTTAAACTTCACGTTTCAGACAGCACAAGATTTGTGGCAGGGAAATAACCACTTCAGCACAATTTTTTTTTTAAGATTTCAACAAAAGGCATAAAGTTGTGAATTGCATTAACTCTCAAATCAGAAGCTCTCTCCCTCTTGGGGATGGCTGATATAGGAGTCACCCACGTTGGCTAGGCTGATTTTTCCCATGGTAACAGACTGTTTCTTGAAGCTAGATTTATGAGACTAGTCACCCATTATCACTGAGGTCAGCCCCCCAGTATTCAGGCACTTGATTTAAAGGATGTTTAAGCTATAGCTCCATTTTGAGCCAGTTCATTCATTCCAGATTCATTCAGAGGAGAAGCCTCTGATAATCCAGTTGTCTGAAAGAGTAATATGCATGTTTATATTTGCCACAAGAGGCTGCATTTAGAACACCACCACAATACATCTTAACATGAGAAAGTAATTTAAAACATGAAACCAGATGTTGCCGTGCTGTCAGGCCATCAGTGGAAGGCGAGGCAGCTCAGCATCCATGCTGCAATAGTCCCCAACCAGAGCAGCCCATGCAGCAGTAATATTTTATACTGAATGTACTTTACCTGATTTTGTTTTCAACTAAATCCTGAAGAGGGAAATAAATGCAACTGAGTAGAACTGAGGTACAATGTATAAAGCAAGTCCCTGATGCAGGCTTAGCGGAGGCTGATGCTGCACACTGTGCTCCATTACCAAATACTCAGCTTTATCTGCCTCTCCAGGACTTAATTGAAGTGAGTATTCCTGTCAAAGAGTCTTTAAATGAAACACAAGAGAAACATCAATACCACAGCGACTAATTAACGCCCTTGTAACTCCTGGTTAGAAGACATACTATCGGATCAGGCTGTCATGATTCATTTACACAGCCAAGGCGGAGGAGTCCTGCACCCAGGCAAACTCCTGGGGACCACAGCTGGGACGTATCCAAAAAAATCCTTAACTGAAGTACTAATTGCTTATCACCACTTGATGAGGACTGAGGTACAGTATATTTAGACACAGATTCTCAGATCCAAGTTTCTGGCTTTGGAGATTTAAGTCAGGCCTTTAATGTTAGTTTTATTTTAATGCATGTAACCACACACATACAAAAATGATATGGTGAGGTTAACAGATGTGCCCAGACCAACTACAAAGTTGTGACTCACTCTGAGATTCGCTACTGTTTGTGAATCATCTGAGCTGCAACTGTGCGGTTTTGTGACGTCAGCCAGAGCAAATCTGCACTCTGACCTCATGGCAGGGCCCCCTCCATCTGCCCGTGCAAAACGCTCCAGCAAGGCTGCAGCAACAGCCCAACCATGCAGCCCTACACTGCCTCACCCGTGGAAACCCAGCTCTTAAGTCCACATGCCAACCGAGTAACTCAGTACCAGCATGATCACTGCTAGTTCGCATTCATGTTTGAGTTCTCCTTGGCCTTCCCCTAGCTAGTGGGATAGAGAGGCTCTTATCTGTAATTCCCAAGTGTTACCACCTGTAATACACTCAGTTGAACCTTCTGCCTCCAAATTCTGGCTAGCCAGAGCTGGGCCAGCTCTACTGGCCCAAGTTCCAAGGGGCCAGCTGCCAAAAACCTCTCTCTGGCTGCAAGCTGAGCTTGGAAACAACCACCAACCAAGGCACGGCTATTACTAAGAAGAAAGGACAACCGTTTTGGTCTCGGGAGAACAAGGACGAAATCAGTCTGTGTGGCAAGTTGTGGAGATGTTTCCTTATGTCTCACCTGAAGGCTAGTGACAGTGAGCCTGCGAGCATCATCGGAGGGGGCGATGACGGGAACCAGGTAGGGGCTTTCAGGAATGTGCTCGTCATTGAACTTTATGGACACCTCATAGTTGCCTGCAGGGAGAAAAGCAGCAGTGAGTGCCCTTAGTTTATTTGAAAGTATCATTCAGTATTATTTCAGCATGATTTATTCTTGGTAGGTACCTGGCTCTTGAACTATATACGATACACCACAGGATCCATCTTTATGGTCTTCAAAGGCGATTTCTGCTTTACTTGGGCCTTCTACAGCAATAGAAAGTCCTCCAGCTCCAGCTTCCCGTGTCCATATACTGAACTCAGCTGTTGAAGCACACAAGAGCACACACAACAGTAAGTTTGCTGCTGCTGGGTTGGCAGCTTCTTCCTAACAGACGGTGCAGCATCCCATACTTACATGTATAAGGAACTGTACTTTGTCCCACCACCCTGGGTGATAACACTTAGCATTTTCTCCCAGAGGCTCCTATTAGCCTTGAATTAGTCTATCAGCCCTGTATAACACACCTTACAACTTCTCATCCTGTGAGAACAGTCACTTTCCAAACTCTGGATTTCCAGACTTCTCCATCTC
Source organism: Elanus axillaris (assembly GCA_026212715.1). Lineage (NCBI taxonomy): Eukaryota > Metazoa > Chordata > Aves > Accipitriformes > Accipitridae > Elanus > Elanus axillaris. The sequence goes on along the minus strand of JANZLQ010000037.1, from coordinate 10,407,219 downwards.
CATGATGCAGCAAAACTGTTTCTCCATGTTTCTCCACTGACCACCCCTGGCTTGGGGCGACCCTACGGTGTTACCTCAAGCTCTGCTCAAGCTCTCAGAGGAGAGGCCAACAGAAACCAAAGCTGCACACGGCAGGCACTGGAGCCTGGTGAGAGCAGAGGACTCACCTGGGACTCCCGTCTCTCCACGCTCCAGCCCTGGGCCTCCAGCTCTCACTTTATGGGCTCCTCCCTCACCCAGTGGCCCCACGGTGAACTGGAAGGGGCTGCCTGGCACTGGCTGCCCTCTGTATTTAACATCCACAGTGTGGACCCCCATTTCTTGTGGCACAAAGCGGACACAATAGGTGTTTTTGTCAGCTTCTACGATTTCGGCATCAAAGTTTCTTCCAGAGGGACTAGTTACTTGGGCTGTCATATCCCCACAATCAATTTCTAACAAGAAAAGAATAAAAAATGCAGATTAGAAAGTGACAAAGGGTTTTGGTATTTTGTTTTTGGAAGCAGGACCTGAGCTCGAGTGATTACATAGTACAAATGACAGAAGAGGCATATAGGTACCAGTTTGTACGCTCAGCTAGACGCCTGCTGCTGAGCAGCAAGCCTGGCCAGTTACAGCTTACCAGGTGCTATGGAGGCAGATGAAAAGGCTGGGTAAGTGCAGCCAGCTAAGACTGGCCTACGTGATTCACATTTGCCAGACAGCAGTACAAACACTTAACAGCCAACATGATGATCTTAAAACCCTGGAGACAGGGTGAGCTGTGCAGCCCATTCTCCAGCCTGCTGTACACAGAACAGATTAAGGCTTCCCTAGTATTTATTTCTCAGTATGTTGATCATGGTTATGCTTATTGTTAACCTTTCAAAGAGATCCCACTACCAGTGTTTCTTCCCTAAACTATCTTAATATGAAGATGTCTTAACAACACTCAATTCCTATTTCCACTGCTTCAGGTACACTCACGCTATGTAAGTGCAAGTTATGGTTATGGGGATAAGGATGTTGCTCACCTGGAATTTTTAGGTTCAGATCACATATGCTTCCTACTGTTGCAACAGAGGGAGCCCGTCTTGTTCGTGTGATGCTCTCCTTAACTCTTCCTTCACCACTTATCTTCACAGTAAATGGGCTGCCTGTAAGTACCACAGCAAGTCATTCCTCCTCTGCTCACTGCATCAAAGGGAGGAGCGAAAGCTTCCACTGACTTGTAGTGGATCATAGGGGAAGTTTTAGAGCCAGCTAACAGGTCAGGTCCAAGTGGAATATACCCATGTAACCAACACAGTTTTGGATGCTTGCTTCTTGTGGCAGGTACTGGTAGGATCTCCTTGAATCTTTGGGACTTACAGTCTGAGCCAGATCACACAGCCCACCCGCAGCTCCAGTGTGCTGGTAAGACTTTTGTTGTACCAACCAAAAAGTTGCCAAACACTTCTGCTTACCTGGAATATGTTCATCTGCAAATTTAGTGGACACAATGTACACGCCAGGTACAGTTGGAAAATAGGACACTTTGCAAGTTCCATCTTCTAGGTCTTCAGTTTGGATATCTACCTTGCTGGGTCCTTCAACTGCCAGTGAGATGCCACCATAACCTACAATATGGCTAAGTTAGCCTCAGATTTCCATAGTGCTTTTATACATTTGACATAAAATAGTCCAAACCCACAGCAGTAGCTAGTTGGTAGGTTTGTATCATAATGGGCACACGGGAGTTGCACGATGCCTGAATAACATTTTTGTAGTCCTAGTCCATCAGATATTCAAGGCACAGCATGCATTCAGCTTCTAAAATGCTCTGACCATATCCCTTTTATTTCATTAATGTTGAAAATTTAGCTTCAAAGACTGTGGACAAGATTCCACATTAAACCAACAGGAAATATCTTCCTCATTTCCTTCTTGCTGTACACAACAATACTAGAACCAGCACCATCAAATGAAAGAAAAGCTTCATCAGTGCCTCAGTGACAGTCCCTGTTGGCTGTAACGGAAGACACCCAAAACCAACGCAAAGCATTTTAGAAGTTAATAGCATTGTCTGTAGTTAATAACTGACAATAATGACCATGCATGTTTAACATGCTATTTGCATCTGCTGCTTTGCAGCTTGTGACCTGGTGGTCACACGCTGAGGGAGACAATGCGCTCCTTTAGAGAGGACACATATCTCACAGTCCCTTTGCGATGGAACTAACCTGCATCTCTTGTATCTACAATGAAGTCACACATTTCAAAGGTTCGTCCTTCTACCAAGCCACGTCCAAAAACTCTTGCTCGTCTTGCATCTCCTATCTCAGACTGGACCACCATGATTGTTACAGGGCTGTTTGGTACGTGGCTCCCATTTTTCTTGATGCTAACCAGATGTTCTCCTACTTCCCGTGGAATGAATGAGATGCCTACAAAGCAGAGAAATGTGACAAACTTGCTCACTTTTTATGCATGTTATACTTGATTTAAATGCCTTAATCACACCAGGAAATGAAATACTGAAAGAGCACTCTCTTTACACATGTTGAAGTGTTGCTCTCAGATGGGCCACAGACCCATTCACATATGCTGACAAAAAGCACTTCAGTCACAACCTGGAATGTCACATGCAAGCTAACATGAGAGGTCATTCTTCATACTCTTCTGGCTTTGGCCAACTGTACCAAACAATATCAACCACTTGCTTTGACAATGCTCTTCTGGGAAGAAGCAGAAGTCAGTCATTTTACATGGCAGAGCAGACTGGCATAGAGACTACTATACACTACTCACTCAGATCAAGACTGCCAGAGCTTACCAATGTGGTTATTGGGTAGCCTCTTCAGAAGACAAGGCTCATCACGACCTGATGGGGCTTTAATGCTGGCCGTTAGGAGACTGAGATCAGTCTCATTGATGTCCAACAGAAAGTCAGCAGCAGAACCAAGCTTAACCTGGGACCGTCTTCTGTTATCATCTGAATATGTAACGAGAAAAACAAGTCAGAAAATATTACAAGGTTAAGCGCAGAACAAGTCAGAGGACTTCATATTCCTGCCACAAACCAGGTCCCCCATGCTATCAGAGGTTAATTTACAAAGTTCTTCCAGAAGTCTAAACTTTATACCTGTGATCTTGGCCGTGAACGGACTGCCTGGGATGTGCTTGTCGTTGTACTTGACCAGGATGCTGTAGTTCCCAGGCAGAGTAGGTAGGTACGTGACTGTGCACGTCCCGTCTTTGTTATCAATGCAGCTGATCTCTGCTTTTGAAGGTCCTTCAATAGCCAAGTCCAGCCCACCTAGGAAACAAGAACAGCACTTCTGTAAATCTTTGAGCACACCAAGTCCAAAGACTTGGTCCAAAAAGGAAGATCCAGTACTTGGTACTGAAAACACAGCTTAGATGCATGTTTTCAAAGGACAGCAGCAAAAAGAGCTCAGACCAGTCCTCTATGACCACAACTCTATTCAGTCTGTTAGATTTACCCAACAGTGATTCCACATCCAGTCATCACCCACTAGATCTAAGCTGCCTTCAGTTTATTTTTAATTAAATGAATCATTTGCACCCTGTGCCACAGGATACTTCTACTGCTCTTGGGAAGAGGTAATAAACCAGTTTTTACTGCAAGATACAGCCTGATATTTGCACAAGTCATTTGTATCGCACCAGAGATCCATAGTTGGACAGATAAACGCAAAGTAATGCTGACGTGCGTTACACTTCCAAGAAGTTCCTAGTTTAGGGTAGGATGGGTTTGAAGAACATACTTACCCTCTCCTGCATCTTCTGTGACAATGGTGAAAGTTGCTGGTTTATTGGCAACCCCATAAATGAGGCCAGGCCCATAAGCAGACACACTGCCACTGTTTGGATAATTCACATAGAACTGCAGAGGGCTCTCTAAAGGAAAAAAAAAAACAAAACAAAAGAAGCATTTTTAAGGATGAGCAGCCTGGACTACAAGAACAAAACAGACATCAAGCTACTCCGACCCAACAGGACTTTATTCTTATGCTCACTGATACCCATGTTCTTAAATGCCATTCTCACTACTTGATATTTGAAGAACCTTTATGTGACTGCCATGCACTTAAAAAAAAACAAGTAAGCCTTCCCTTTCATCTTCAAAAGATAATTCTCAACAATTTGTTCCACATTCAGTCATGACAAAGTAAGTGTTACTCAAATTACCAGAGATAAGCTTCAATGATGTTGTAAAGGGTCTTACTCGTTACAAGTTTTATTTTTAGCACATTAAATCAGAACATGACTCAGAAGCAGGCTTTCAGTTCAGGCACAGATCCTGAATTTTGGTAGCTCAGAATTAGGAACTAGCACAGCACATTGTCTGACTCAATGAACCTGAACTAGCAAATTTGAAGGGTATCCAAAAACACATTTGCCAGCCTCAGATTAGCTATGCTGGTGCACAAGAACAAAAAGTACAGTCACCAACAGCCAATAATGGTTTAAAAAAAAGGCAGATAGCTTTTAAGTCCAAAGCTAGATTTTGCCGCTGAGACAGTAGCAAGTTTGATTCATGATAGCCTTCAAGAAGGAAACATTACAGCACATCATCCCTCTGTCCCAGCACAGGGTAATGGTCTTACTGAACTGATACCTCCAACGGTTTGGCACTTAATGGAGGTGCTATATCCATACAAAGTGCTGAAGATACTGAAGAAGCACCACGCATCACATCATTGTGCTCCCTGCTTCAGCAAAAGTTATCCTGTGTTTCTGTACATCAGCAGAACAAGCAGCCCAGTTCAGGCAGTGATGAAGGTATTTTGTCTTATGTCTATACATCCTTCTGCAGATCTGCCCCTTTTTGCCCCAGCACCATGCAGTTGGCATGCTCAGAGAATGGCGGGGCAGCCCCAGCCTCCAGGCAAGGCAGAGCTGGGGAGCTGGTGAAGTAAGGACACAGAAGAGAAAAAGAATGAAAGGCAGTGGCTTCTGTTTGTTAAGAAGCAGCCAGGAAGAAAGAAAGATTACAGCATAGTGTACATGTCTGTTTTATTTTATTGCAATGAGATGGAAAGAGTAACTATAGTGTTTTAGCCACTTAGTCCTCCCCATAGATTGGAGATTTTATGCCAATGCAGTTTTAAGGGTAAATATATACTGTAACCACTAGTTTTGTTGAGCACCATGGCAGTAAATTTCAACCTGAAAAAAATGGTAGTTTGAAAATTGTATGTTTGTTCTTCATAATAAAATGCCACAAAAGCTAGTTTCCAAAACCAAAATCCATTTTAAGCCTGGCTGGTACTATTAAACCACAATGGAAGCTCACATGTGCCAGCACTTACTCCTTTGCTTTAGTTTCTCTCTGGACTGCTTGCAGATGAACTGCTGCTGAACGATAAGATGTCCTGGGCAGTTCTTACTGCAGCATATACAGCTAAGCTATAGAAACCCTAATGGAGCAGATGCATCAGCAAGACATGGCACTTGGATTTGAGTCACCTGCTTTGTCAGACTCACCTGGGATGTGCTTTCCCATATATTTTATGTGCATTTCATGCAGCCCAACCTCAGTAGGAGCATATCTCACTGTTACTGTGCCATCTTTGTTATCCACAATATCAGGTGTATCTGTCTTTCCAGAGGGCATGTGTACTTCACCTACAAAAAGCCACCATGAGAGTTACAGAAGGAGAAGCTGCCTCCTTCCCCTCTCCCACCCACGAAGATTGTCTAGCCATTTTAAACAAGCATTTTAAATTGTTAAATTCCTTACCCACAGGCACAAATAGGAGACTAATGGGAACACTAACCAGACATGTTTTCTACTTAAGCTACATGAATACAACACAGCAGTAGACATCTGGCAAACAGTCCTGTGACCTTACAAACTCTACAGGCAGGGCTGTTTGCTTCAGCCACTGAAATTTCCATGGCAAAGCCCTGGAAAGGCACTGATCTACCTTGTTGCAAGACAGTCCCTCTCCTTAGGCTCTTTTGAAAAGGAAAGATCAATTGACCCTTCAGCAGGGACAGACCAGGGCTTGGGGTAAGATTGCGGAGCCAGAGGGCAGGAGGGGACACAGCCTGTGTGTGCAGGAGCTTAATGCAACCGGGGTGTTACTGGGGTGATGCTCTCAGCTGCCAGACCTGTGGAAGAGGGGTCACCTGCTCTGGAGAAGTATGTGACCAGAATGCAGGATTAGACTGTTTTGCAGCATTTGCACAAAATAATTAACGGAGCTTATCAAGGATGCATGCAGCTGCTCCAGAGGGGAAAAGGCAGCAACAGGTCCTACAGTGCAATAGCTCACTGTTTAGCGCTGAGGACCACAGCAGCACTAAGAATGCCCTCATTTAACTCAAACCATCATCAGGGCATATCCTACTCAACCTCAGCGGGTGCCACTTGATGTGAAATTAAACAACTAAGTTGCTGGCAGGATACAATCCTCCCCACACCCACTGTGGTCTAGACCACCCAGACTGTTAGCTGCAAATGGATAAACATGCTAACAAAAAGCAAAACCTCCCCAAGAGGCTATGAGTACTCCAGGTACCTGTTATTTCTCCTTTCCTTACAGCAAAAGGGATAACCATATCAAAGGGCCTGAATCCCATGCCGTTCATGTCTCCAACTGGAACATAAGCTTCTTCTGTAACCTAAAGGAAGCAAAAGGATGGGACACTTCAAAAAGGATGGTGGACCCAAATGAGCATTGAGCAACTCCACTGTAAGCACAAGCAGGAGAGAGCGTGCGGTGATTATCGCAGCCAGCCACAGGACTGGGCTCAATCAGAGCAGTGTCCAGCCAAGCTCTCCTTTGTAAGACCACCACACCGCAGAGCAGAGCGAATCAAACACGGTGCGAATGGAAGACATGCTGGAAAAAAGTTGAGAGATAAAAATGGAACACAAAGGGATGGAAGACAATGTAGCACACACAAGACCCAAAGTGACTCCATCTGAAAGGATTTAGTTGCTTAAGGCCTGGAAGAGAAAGTGATTTTTGAATGGGGCAGAGTGATTGCAACACAAAATGGACAAAAGAAACAAGTTTCACAATGCGGCTCTGGACTCAAGACACTGTGCTATTTTACTGGGAAAACAAAGCGATGCACTCAGGTTGCTTTTGCCAACAGTAGACATTGCAGAAGTAGAAGCTGTAGGTATAATGATCCTCTTCGTGTTTAAATGAGAGTTTATTTGGAGACTCCCTTCAAGCAGCAAAGAAAAAACAAGGTCTGGATCCCAAGAACAATTGATCAAACAAAGAATGAACACAATGACCAGAGCAATTCAAGCAGTCCCAAGAAGCAGGCTGTCATCTGAAATGAAACACAGATGGGGGAAAACAGCTGAAAAATGTAAAAATTGTGTACCCAAGGGCGGAATCCGGGGGGGGAGGCGCCCACTGGCTCCTGCGACCGCACGGTGGCATCATCTGCATCTACAGCCTGGGCAGGGGTAAAGGCAGGTTAGGTGTTATTCTGACACGGAGGCATTCCCACCTTTCACAATACAGAACACACAGCTCCTTCCAGCTCCTCAACACCTTCTGCCCACCACGCAGCCCTCCCAGTCCTCTCGCCATCGCAAGGACCTAGATCCAGCTGGGGAGCTGGGAAATTGCCTGTATCTGCAGGCATTGGGCACTGGGGGAAGCCACCAACAGTAGAGCAAAGGGACAAAGCTGGTACGTGCCACTGTTGGGAGCTTGGGAGGGAGTCTGGAAAGCAGTGCCCAAACACTGATGGAATTGAATTTCAGAGTTGTTTTTTTATGGGACTGTTGCAGGGCAGGAAGTGAAAGATTTAAACCTAAGATGCAAGTCCCTAAGCACCGCGCAGCACAGCATGTGGGCTGGGAGGCAGGGGAGCCCGCCGTTGTGGGAAGGCTGCTCCCGGCTCATACACTGGGTGAATGACCCAGCCCACATCCAGTCATAGCTGCAAAGCTATTCTTCTGATTCATAGATAGGATAGCGTTGTCAAGACACAGAATGTATTTTCCCTGGGCATTTCCCCTCCCTTCCCACCAGGCATGCCAAGAGGATGACTTGCAATTTCCCATCTCCCCCACTTAACCCAACAAGAGTGGCTGGAGCTGGCACCCACGCACCCAGCTCCACCGGGCTCAGCCATCCCAGCTCCTCCTGCCCATTTACACCACTGCAAACCACCCTAACAAAATAACCTGCTGGAAACTTATGCATGGAAAGACTCCTCTAAGAAAACCAACGCAAAACAGATACTGCTGTTTCACTGCTCTCTGTCCCCAGCTGAGACACCCAAGTCAAACATGTACTGTATCAGTCAGCTAGGAAGTGGGAATTTTGGCTGGCTGGGAGCAGGCTCCCTGACCTCAAGAGGCATTTCCTGTGGTGAGCTTTGAGTGGTGAGCAAGGGAGCAGTTTTTCTCATGGAAATCTTCAGAGGCACAGGTAGAGATCTGCCAGGGTGGCAGGTAGGAAGAGCTGGCATGCTCGGCCCCAAGGACTTGCTTGCGGGCTCCAGCCAGACTTGGCACACCTACGGCCATGTGGTTTCACAGATCAAGATGCACCGGAGCCACCTCAGCTGAGATTACAAGAACAAGACTTGTTTTGCCATCACTGAGAGCTGTTCTTCACGTGAAGGGCTTCTGTGAGCCCTGAGAGGCACGCAGTCTGCTCCTCAGGAAGGCTGGGGTTTTGTCTGCTTTTCAAACCTAAACATGCTGAAGTACTGCATGTTGGAAGGAACATAATTAGGAGGGGGATTTGGCTATAACAGTTTAACTAGCACTTGCAAATAATTTTTACATGTGAGCTAACAGCCTGCTTCCATGGGATCTGTCAGCACACTGTTCCTTATTTTGGGGTCAACATTACAAAGAGTGAGACAGACAAGTCAGAGCACCGTATCTGACAATGGCTGAAATAATGAGTCGTAGAAGCCTATTACAACCACTCTTACATCATTTAGAAAAAGAACTACAATGATAAGGAAATGAAAAATGAGTTTGTTCAGACAAGCCAAGACTTCATCCTCTGATGGCTTCTACCCCTCTTCACTTGACTATATTGCCTGCTCAAAACAAGCTCTACAAGTAACAAGAATTCATTAGCTCCTGCTAGTATAATAAATGCCTAAACAAACATTTACACACAGAGTTAACCTATCACTAAATAAAACGTGGCAGCAGGAATCTGAGTGGGAGGTATTTTCAGAGCAGAGCTGGCTTACCATGACGGTGAAAGGACTGTTGGGAATGTCCACCCCACCAAAGCGGACATAAATCACATAGGTTCCTGGTTTGGCGGCGGTGTAGAAGATATCGTAAGTCCCGTCCTCATTTTCAACAACATCTGCTTCAGCTTCTGTCCCATCTGGTGTCAGGACGGTGCACGTCACTTTTCCCTTCCCTGCTGATTTGGCGTCTACCACAAAGCCAACCTCCTCACCAGTCTTCACAGTGGGTGCGATTCCAGGACCTACAAGGCAATTTTTGTTACAGAAACTGTTCAGAGGACAGTTTTCCCAGGCAGGCTGCCCACAAGGCGCCTGAGAAGCACGGCACCAAAATGCCGGTCCCAGGGACCCACAGATATGGTTTTGGGAGCAGATGTACAAGGGACATTCATAGTGTTGGTCAACACAGTGGCATGCAACAGCCAGCAACCAGCCTTCCTTCTCCTCTGCAAGCAGAGAGGCTGGGTGAGAACAGAGTGGAAAAAAAACTAAGTCTGAAGAAAGTACTGCCTTAACCCATACTCTTATCCTCATACTCCTTTATGCAGGGCCAAAGGCAGTATCTTCTGCCTCAGCCACTGACTTGGCTGTCACTGCTTTAACATAAGCCTTCCTGTGTAAGCAGCTACAAAAGGGCACAGTAGCAGCCATGGCCATGTTTCCTCTTATATTACCCACAAATGATTTTCCACTGTTCTGCCACACATCCCAAAAAAGGAAAATCATGAAACAACATTCAAATTGTAGCAATCAGATCCAGCCTGAAGAACACTGCGTTTAAATGAGAACTATTAAGTCTTATTTGCAGTACGTATTTAATAGTCCTGCTTTTGAGCAGCACTTGTTACCAGGTAAATGGCTTGTTTTCAAGTGGCAATGAACCTGCCATTTTAATACCTGACAGTATTCCAGCATCTACTCCTACAGCTATTGTATTTCAGCTTTACAGCAGAGAGTCAGAGGCACTTCTTGGAAAGGGGAAATTTAAGCTGGCATCTGAGAGTAATCTCCATTGCAGTTATTTTGAATAGTTCGTGACTTGAGTTTCTTGGAAGAGTATCAGATTTAGCCATTAAGGTCTCTTTTAAACAAATTTTGAAGCAAAGGGGATACTGCTCTGTGTTTTCCATTGTGCCAGGAATATATTTCTGTATAAGCAGGCTTAAAAGCAGCCAGCTGCTGGACAGGCATCAGGTATGCTCTAACTGCATGATGCAGGTCAGCACAATGGCCAGACACTATCATAGGTCTGCAACCACAGATTAAGTTTCCCCATTCAATTTGGTCTTGCCTAATTTATTTTAAAACCAGGGGATTTAACATCCAGTAGCATTCTTGTAACTAGTTTCTGTCACTTCTGCTCCCTGCCACAGCCTCTGGCTGGCTTGGAGGTGGCAGCGTGCTGCGGTGGCCAGCCCAAAGCCGCATGATGACCACTCATCCTGAGAATGGGTAAGGGTCGAAGCTGTAAGTGTGCCCCTACAGCAACAAATCTGGAGTCCCTCCCCTACACCAAGGCACTGATTTTTGAGTCATTGATTTTTTTGAGTTGCAGTAACATCTTATCTTTAGGTTCTCTCCTTCCACCCACACCTTCCAAAAGTCTGTTCAGACCCTGGCCAACCTTGACCAGCCAGAAAAGCAGCAGAAACCTTCACTAGTAACACCCAGCCTGAACAGGCTTTGCTAATGCAGAAGCACATGGCTAGCTGCTTACATCCTCAGAATTAATTCTATTCCTGCTGGGAACGAAAAGCTTCTTGCAACACTTGCAGTGCAAGAAGCGTGATACAGTGAATGTGCGCATATGTGTTATTTTTAAATCAACTCACTGCAGTTCTCAGCAGGATTTATCTAGGCCAAAATAAGCATCAGACTTCAGTTGTATCTCGCTGTTTGTAACCACCCAGGCAGTTTTTCTTTAGGAAAGCCCCTCTTGTAAGAGCAGCCAGACTACCCAAGTCTCTAGTGTCTTCTACACCCATTACATCAACTGTACCATGCTCAGAAGGCAGCTTTACACTAAGTACAAACAACAGCAACAGAGAGGAGCCAACACTCACCTGTTGCCAAACACTTGCTGGCATCCCCAGCTGGAGATGCCCGGATCCGATAGGGAGAGGATGGGATATCATCTCCACCGTACTTCACACCAATTGTATAGCGGCCCGTTTTGTCAGGGACATAGGTGACTGTGTAAGTGCCATCCTTGTTGTCATGAATGTCCACTCTCTTAGGTTTGCCCTCTTGGTCCTGTGGAATGCAAAATAGAAGATTTAGGCACTATGAAGTCAGTTATGAATTCCTTTAGCAGGGCAGCAAATCTGTTCACAATCATATTTAGATAGTCTCAAACAGATACAAAACCGCGGCTTTTTGAGGGTTAAATATATTTCACTCAAGGACTAGTACGAGGAATAGACGATTAGGAGCAAAAAGATATCAGACCACTATAAAACAATCAGTGATAGCACTAACTACCCTTTGTTTCATACGAGAATGTTTGTAAGATGCAGCAAGCCATTTTAATGAACTTGATATTAACTGTAAGAAGTTTTAGGTTTCATTGTCATATCGCTGCTGGAAATGAAGAACACTTCCCAGGTCCCTGAGACACAGATCAGGAGCCAGACTGTGCAGCTGTGTCCTGACAAAGCACTAGGTAGCTTTGGTCGGCTGCTCCCCAAAAGGTTTGAGGCTGGGGAAAGCATTACTGGAGTCTGCTGGCAAGCCTCCTGGATGAGGCATCCAACTCCTGACATACTGTGAGGTCTACAATTAAAAGCAGGTCTTTGTAGTCCCTTCAACTACCATTTCTACACTGAATACAAGAATTAGAGATGCATAAACAATACAAATCTGAGCTTCAGCATCAAGCTTTCATATATACAACCAAGATCAGCACTGTGCATAATGTTTCTTACAGAGCTACTCCCAGCCTCAGCTTTCAGTGCAACTCATCAGCTGCAAAGCGTGAAGCATTTTAGAACATCTTCCAGGCCTGCTTACAGGTAACTGCATGTTGACCCCGTTCTGCATTTTATGACTTAACACTGCCTAGGGTACAGTATAAGCTGTAAATGACTTAAGATTTTAGGTAGAGCACAAAAGAGCTTACTTCTTTGAGGAAGGCTTGTGAAACATTTGACATTCAACAGCTCAGAACGAGAAGCAAACAAATACTGTCAGGAGAATCACCTATGCAGTCCCATCATGCAAAACTTGTGGAACTTTTATCTTCAAAGCTGCAGCCAGGCTGGAAGCTCTGATAAGCATTTTGGATCCTTTAAGATCCTGCACCCTTGCATGCCAGAATAAAGGCAACTGCTTTGCTGCACCTGAGCAGGCAGTGGGACAGCAGGGGAGCAAGAATGCAGAAGGGCAAGTACAACTGGCCATGCCATGACCTAGGCATTCCAGAGCTTACAAACGTGCTTTATGGCCCACTAACCAGAGACCTTTTTGCTGAGGCCACGGAGTCCAGGCACCAGAAATTTCAGGAAAAACAATAACAAAAGTAAAATAAAAACATTCCTGTAGTATCTCCTTAAGCAGCGTATGACTTTTGGCAACCTTGAGGGAGACTTGTTTGTTAATTTATCATCATGTAATGCTCAGTGTTGATGTTATCTCATGGCCTTGCTGAACTACACTGCTAGAAGGCTATCTCCATTTCAAATTCCAGCATTTTCATAATCTTACAACAAACTATTTATCTCATTTTGGGCATTTGCAGAGTGCAAGGTTAATCGAAAGCCAAATACAGCATGGGGGATGACTAAGACAGAGGTCTCATAAAAGCAGCCTCAAGAGCTTCAGCAACACAGAATGCAACACTTTCCTGTACTAGCACTTAAGGTCCAGCCAGCAGCCCAGTCTCTAGGACACTGGGTATGTCAGAGTACAGCTGTGGACACTTCCTATAAGAGCCACTCACGCCCACCTAGAACAATGTGTTTCCATTACTGTGTCATTTTGTAGTTACTTACAGTGATCTGTACAGCCAGAAGTCCCTGCCCGGCATCCTTAGCATCCACAGCAAACTCCACAGGCAGGCTGGCTGGTATGCCATAGGAACTGAGACCTGGTCCGCTCGCCGTCACTTTACTAGCATCATACGTAGGAAGCACCTTCACCTTGAAGGGACTTAAAGGGAAACCCATTATTGCCCCCTCCTCCTAAGCTGATGGCTGATAGTTACTGCAGTACACGCTGAGGTGCGGATACACCTCCCCCGTGGCATCTCTGCTGTAGGAGCAGCAGGCTCAAACCACTGCTGAACCCTGAAGTTGTGCAAGGAGCTGCACTGGTTAAGTAGAAAGCACCACAGCTAGCCCTTAAATGGTGCTCACATACTGGGAGAGCACAATCAGGTCATTAAATCTTCAGGTCATCTAAGTTTATCTTCATCACCTTACCTGCGAGGAATCTCTTCATCAGCATATTTGACAGAGATCATGTAGGGTCCCTCCTGCGTAGGGGTGTACACAACTGTGTGGGTGCCATCTCCGTTGTCTACTACATTAACAGGCTCCACAACTCCTAAAAATGCAATAGATTTTATCAGCTACGCTACTAAAACTCAATTCATCACCAGCCATTTGCTGCACAAAGCTCCAAGACACACTGTTCATTTACAGTTTGCAACAAGGTAAATTTAATTTTTTTTTAAATGAAGGCAATGGGCATGAATCAGTGATCAGTTTCCTTTATTTTGTATTCAAGAGCCATTGACTTGAGATAGATTTGTGATCCACTGCTCTCTGGGCTCCCATCTTCTCGCTGTAAACAAAAGCTAGCATGAAAACACTGCAGAAAAAACTGCCTTTCTGTACAGTCCAGGACAAGAGCAATTGCTCAAATACACTGAAGATCTTTTGAGAAAGAAAATGAGTAATGGTTATAATTGCCTCAACTGTCATTTACAAGATTACATACTGTTACTGGGATTCACTGTACAGAATTGAGCCCTAAAGCCAGTTGGGTTGTAGCATTCACCAACTGAGTCTTTCACAATCAGGTATTTGGAAAGGGAGGCTCACTGCCTAGGCAGGAGAGCCCTGCAAGCTGCCAAAGTCCTAAGAAAGCAGGATCAATTATTCCAATTTGCGTTAAGCTAAATCTACAGCAGATTATGTGACCTATCGGTTCAGATCAACACACAAAGCAGTCTACAATTACAAGTTGGCTTTAAAACACAGGAAGGATTAGCAGTAAAGCAAGTGCAAAAGAAACGTATAGTTGCCATGCAAAGCCTAAAAGCAACACCGCTGGTTCCCACTCCCTTCTCCAGATGATTCTTGCTGTTGCCAGTTGGATTTCTGAGCGCCAAAATTCCCAGTAGTTAGTGAGAGTTCAAACCTGTCTCAGCGTCACCCTTTGGATCACCTTTAAAGAAATCCGAAATCGCTTTCAATGGGGAGCGCCATCCCTGTGAATCCGTCTCATCCACTAAAATTAAAAAAGGGTTACCTGAGGGGCACCCACATCATCATGACCTGACACTTGAGTGGGGAAGCAGCTCTCGCCTCCCAGCAAGGTGAGACTTGCAGCCAAAAGGTCCTCGCTGCCAAGTACTGTACCACCAAGACACAGCATCCTAGGCTAATGCTATCACTTGAGGGCCTCGCTGCTCTCTGGGAACCATTGAGGGGTTTCACTGTGTTTCAGAGATCCCTGCAACGCAGTGACACAGGTTTCCTAAATCACCATTCGCATGTGAGACTTTGGATTTACTTTTCGGTGTCTAAACCTAAGCCATAACTGTTCACCAGTGATGGCTACTCATGTCACTTCTCCCAGGTCTGAAGAGTAGGATAAAGCCATCAAAGACACTGCCCAAAGCAGCACTACCTAGGACGCAGTTCTCCTCCTATTACAGCATGACACATGGGTCAGCTATCAAGGTGCACATGCACATGAACTGCATGTTGCACATGCACATGAACTGCATGTTGCACATGCACATGAACTGCATGTTGCAC
>JANZLQ010000037.1:10358804-10391949 GCA_026212715.1 Elanus axillaris | reverse complement strand
AACTGCATGTTGCACATGCACATGAACTGCATGTTGCACATGCACATGAACTGCATGTTGCACATGCACATGAACTGGAACAGAGGGAATGCTCATTCAAGTGGTATCACCACCTCTGCAGCCACAGCCAGGACCATGTTACCCACCCAAATGCAGAGATGGGGGCACAGCTGGATGGAGCACTTTGTTTCTTACCTCTGGGTCCTGCCACCACCACCTCAAGGGGTGCTACTCCTGCCTTGCTTGTGTCTACAGTGAAGGAGTGTGGGATTTTGGCTCGAACAGCTGTTCCCAGACCTGGTCCAGCTATCTTCACCTTGCTGGGATCCACAACATCCTTTACAGGAACCTTGAAAGGACTGCCTGGAAGTTAAAGCAGCAACTATTAAACACCACAAAGTGAACAGTTACAGGAAAGCAAGGGTCTTCTTTTCTACTTTCTCTTAGGCTTTTTCATTACTATCCCTCAACCTCAGGCAGGAATGACAACCCCAAAGCCTCCATGCTACTTCTCTGCTTCTGCAAAAGCCAGAAGCATAGCGATGGTGCTTCTACATTTTCACTGTCTACTCAACGATTCAGTTGTGATCCATCTGCTTATCACACCTCAGAAAAAAATGCATGAAAGAAACCAGAAGTGCAAACAAAATGTCATTCAGGCACTTGTTTGCTTCATATTTTACCAAGTTCAGTATGTTGACAAATAAAATGGGACCAATGGGAAGAACTGACTCATTCACAATGTTTAGGAAAGAATACCTAGACGTATGCTGTGTGACAGCACATAAGAACTCAAACATTGCAGCAAAATGTGTCTGGCATTTAGGAGCATTCAATTCTTGGTATTAAGCAAAATACCCTTCTTTTAATCGTGAAATGCTAGATGCCAGATGCACCTGGAACATTCCTTAAATCTACTTCAGCTTAACATCCAGTGCAAATGCATCCACAGGTAAATGTCTGGTTTAGGAAACAGTTACTATGGTTTCTGCAGTGACCAAAACTTGCAGTGTTTAACATAATCCCCATGACAAGCACACCCATTAGACGATCTTACTTTAGAACAGTCTTGAAGGCATCCACATTCCAAAGGGCTATTTTCTTGACCTAATGTATTACACACTACTTCTGCATAATACCCGTTATTTGTCAAGGGCTAGCATCCCTCTCCCTGTCCCACCCGTCTGTACTCATTCTTTTGTTCCTCCCTGCAGACACTACAGTCTTGACAAGGCTCCTCCACATGCCCATAGAGGCTGTTTCAGAAATGAGAAGAAACTGCAGCCCTTCCTCAAAACTACTGCACCACAACACAAAGTGCTCCACACTTCCCTGCTGGCTGTGAGGAACAAATGCCACCACTGTTTCTGCCTGAATTCCCAGGAAAAGCAAAAAATCAAAACCTCATCATCCCACAACACAAGTAAGATGCAGCCAAGGCACTGAGTCCTTAGCTCAATTCCTTCCCTCTTCTGAAAGCCACTGAGCAAGAGCTCTTACCAGGAATATGTTCTCCTCCATACGTGATGTTAACATCATAGTCTCCTGGAACATAAGGAACATACTCGGCGCTGCAGCTCCCATCCTTGTTATCTTTACAGCTGATTTTAGACTCTGAAGGTCCTTCAACAGTTATTCCAAGGCCACCAATTCCTGCCCCTCTGCAAGACAGAAACACACATTATTAGAATTACTTGCTTCTAACATCACCTTCGTAGCCTTTGCATGCTCTGGCTGCGTTTTTACCCTTATTGGAAATGCAGGAACCTGACTTCTGATGCCCAGCCTTCAGCATGCTCTGGCATGCAAAGCTGTTCAGCATAACCTCACTCACATTTTCCTAGAATTTTATCCTCAACTACTCTTAACGCCTAATCTCTGCAGAGTGCTCAGTATGCGATAAGGTAGCACAAACAGTAATTAGAAGGACACAGCTTGGCCTTTTTACAAATATTGTACTGGGTTTAGCAACCTGCAATGCACAGCCCACTACACTCCTCCCTCCCTCAGATATTCCTTAAGGATCAAGTAGGCCCAGTTACCTGGTGACAACTGAAAAAGCATTTGGCTGATTTGTGAAAGCTTCTTTGAGCCCAGGTCCTTGAGCCTTCACACGTGACGGATGGCAGCCCTCTGTCACGTTCACTCTGAAGGGACTGTTTGGCACAGGTACGCCATCGTACGTTACACTGACTGTGTGTGGACCTATTAAGAGGAGAAGAAAACACTCTGAATTCCCTAAATATTCTCATCGCTTACCATCACTTCTACAAGATGCTACAGACTTAAACATCAGTATATGGGCAAGAGCTTCCTCCTGCATTTCACAAGACTTCACTAATGTTTCATAAGCGAGATGCCATCTATGCACTGTTCTTCTGAAGCCAAGTTACTGTAAAAGTCAGTTTTTCAAGATAAAATAGAGCTACTTCCTGCAGAATTAGCTCCTCTACTGGCAAAAGTCTTGTTAAGATGCCAACAAGTTACTGGCAGACCTCAGCAGTTTGCCAGATGAAAGTGTCAAGAGAGCTGCTTGTTCTTGGTTTTCCCCTCTCAAGTAAAAAAAAAAACCCAAAACACCAAACCCCAGAGGTTACCCTTTTCAAACGGTGTGTACTCTACTGAGTACATTCCATCGGCATTATCTTGGATGAGACAGTCTGTGGGGGAGCCGGACGGGCTCGTGATCTGTGTCCTGATGTGGTCACCACCAGCCTTCGTTAGAGGTCGAGCATCCACAGTGAACTCAGTTGTAGCTTCTCGGAAGACATCTGCAGGATACATTTTGAAGAGTCACTTCAAGAATTGCATGTATTTCCAATGACAAAACATTTTGTGAATCAGCATGATAATGCATTTGGGTACATAATGAAACAGCCTTGTCCAAGGGTGACCATGGAAACATGCAAGGCTATTACAACTTTCAATGCTCAGAATACTCTGTGCAGGACAAAAGACCGAAAGTCCTACAAACTCTGATAACAACAACAGTTATTCTCACCTCTCCCTTCCACTCCTGGCCCAAACACTTTAACTCTGCTTGTGTCCACAGCTGGCTCCACTTTGACCCGGGCTGGGAATTTAGGCACTTGCTCTCCTCCGTATCTCATCTTGATCGTGTACATGCCAGCTGAGAGTGGCACATATGTTACAACATAGGTACCGTCTTTGTTATCGTCGATCTGGACCTCGGCTTTGGAACCAGAATCTGACACCATGTCCACCCGCAGGTCCCCAGGACCTGCTTCTGTGCAGTCAACGTTCAGCAGCCCCGCCTCGCCTACTTTACCATGTTCCAGACCCGGGCCCGTGGCAATGACTTTAGAGACATCAAACGGCATTTCTATGTCTGCCTTAAACGGTGAGCCAGGAATGTGAACTTCTTCGAAAAGAATGTTTACAAAATACTCTCCAGGCTTCGTAGGCAGGTAGGAGACAGAGCAGGTTCCATCGCCGTTGTCCGAGCATTCAATTTTAGCTTCACACGGGCCTTCTACTGTCAGACCCAAACCTCCAGTTCCTGCTCCTTTGGTATCTATCATGAATTGGGCTGGTTTTCCAACGAGGCCCCCTCGAAGGCCTGGACCATGAGCTTTTACCTAAAAGAGAATATGGAGTTGAACTAAACTCATTTTTTCATGTTACTGGCAGGACAGACTGCCTGGTTAGACTTGTTTGTATGAGGGACTTGATTAACAAGCTCTTAAAAATACACAGAAAAAGCAACATCTCCTTCGCCACTCCTCCCAGTTTTACTGTGAAATTGGTATCTCTCCTCCAAAGAGGTTTCTAGGCAAGGATAGTCATACTCTCACCAAAGCTGTTTTTATATAGCCATGGGATATAAAAGGTAGAAGTGTTTGATAGCTGTACACACATTTTTCTTGAAATCTATTTCATTCGAAAGAAGCATCTCAATTAATACATTCAAGATGCTCATGAGGCCAACTTTCAATAAATTAGGAGCAATACTTGCATTATGCAGGATGCTTGCAGTAGAATGGCTCAGCACTCTGAATGGGGATGTTACTGTGTCTGGTTTAGCCAAAACCAAGCCAAGTCTCATGCAATAGCCCATAATTCAGTTTTCAGCTATCAGTTTCTGATAGTTTACAGCCCTAAACCATTCGCTTACCTTGGAGGGGTCTGGAGGTAGCGTGGCCTCCACAGTGTAAGGGCTCCCTGGAATTGGGTTGCCATCATAACTCACATCCACCATGTACAGCCCTTCTTCCCTTGGGATGTATTTTGCAGTGCTGCACTCCTTACCCAGAACCGGTTCCACCAGACACGGCACAGCTTTCCTCATAGGACTGGAAATATTAACATCCAGTTTACCTTGCCCACCAGCTCCTTTGGTGTCAATTACAAATTCCTGATCCTTCCCTACTTCCACTCCTGAAAAAGACAAAACCCATGTTACTACACTAAGAACTCAACATCAGACAGTGCTCCAAGAAAACCCTCATGCACATGCCACCGAGGAAGCAAGCACTGGCAGAGCCCTGCTCAGTCTGCATCCTTCTGCACGCAAAAAATCCTGCCAAACCAAACAAAAAAAATAAACAAGTGCTTTGGTTAATTGGAGCTACAAAGCTACACTGCTAAACAAGCCTGTAAGACTTGGCCTGACAGTATCAGAGGCTCACTTGAGAAATATAACGATGTCACAGCCCTAAGTTCTTTTGCTTTTAGAAAACAAAGAGACTGCATGAATTACATTCTGCACTGTAGCAGTTACATATATTTGAACAACCAACAATCTAGCCCCAAGGAAACCAGATTTCATCAGCAGGTGCCCAGCCCGGTGAAGAGTCCAGCTCCATTCACCATAGGGAACTAAACCCCAGCACATGCTTTGTCCACATTGCTACATAATCTTTGCAAAAAAAAACCCCAACCCCAAACCAAACCTAAATTGAAATTCAGTCCTCAAGAGGACCAGCTAAGAGTGATCAAACTATAAAGTCAGAGCTGGTTGATCCCCAACTGTAGCAAGTTAAAAAGAAGATTGTTTTGCCCACTCCTGTTCCAGCAGGACATGTTGGTTATCACCCAGATTCAGGAAACACTTCAGAGGCAGGCTATAGGGCTTCCAGCCCAGAGGTACTTACTGTTTTCAAGTCCATTGATTTTAACTTTGTTTAGGTCTAGCGGAGCAGCAACGCCCACAGTGAAAGGGCTTTTAGGGATAGGATCACCACCGTAAGTTACCAAAACCTTCATTGGACCCTAGTTGGAGAATTTACAAGTTAGCTCAGTTCCTCACTTCATACAGATACACTAAAATCCAAGCAGTACATAGCCACTTCACCTAATCCATCTTAGCTGACCACAGCCAAACTTACTGGTTTATGGACTTTCAATCTCTCATCCCATTGCAGCTCTTCAAAGTATTAAATGATTTTTATTTAACGCAGGAAGAGAAAGAGACAGTTCTTTCCAACATTTAATTAGACTATATTCAAGCTGCCTGGCAAAACATCCAGCTCAGGCTGGCTCCCACCCTCCCGGTGCTCAGACCCGACAGCTGAATGAACGTCCCAGTGCTCCAGACCAGGTATCCCCTTCCACCGCATGGTGAGGCCAGGCCAAAGCCAAGCCTGCAAAGAGGCTGTATTATTACAGCATCTGAAATACCAGGGTTTTAAGCTCTACAAGTCAGAAAGATTAATGCTCTTGTTTATTTTGGCTGGAATACCGCACAGCCATGGCAAACTCCAGCCCACGATGTGTGCTCCCTTTATTCCCTCCTACCGCAGTCCATATTTTAGCTATATTCACTGTTTGCTTACTTTTCATTCTTGGCCGGTTCAGCTCCCAAGTGAAATAATCATGGACATTTCATACAAAGTAGTGAATAGCTTCCATGATTATTCTTGGTTGTTTCTAGAAAACACACACACGGGTAGCTGTAGCAACACCGTGAGATAGATAAGGCTGAGTAAACAGCATTAAACCAAGGCTCCTCTGCAGCTGACGCAGCCCCTCAGGAATTTAACTACCTAGTCCATCCTCCCCCTGCTCTGAAGAGTCCAGAGTCTCATTCGTAAGCTACTGCTTACAAACCCAAGAAAGACAGGGTCCAGGAATGACTTGCATGCTCACAGCCTGGAGGGACAACATGGCTACTCTAATTACTGTGCAGTCTATTTTCATCTCCTCTTTTTAACCATTGCTTTCCACTGCTATCTGCGACTATCTCCTGTAAGTCCACAGCTCCTCCGTGACCCCAATGTACTCCTCCAAACAGGAGGCCGAAGTGGGAAACCTGGTTTGGGCATCCTGGCTTGTTTCAGCACTGCTTTTCATGTGAAACATAGCAACCCAGTACTGCTCACACACTGACATGGAGTTCAGATGACTTTGCTCCTTTCTGTGTACCAACCCAGACTGAACAAGCAAAAGCTTCTCCAAACAGGCATGCCAGCCACATCCTGAGATCATGCAACTGCTTTATCCAAAACCAAACGCTTGCTCTAGGGTGCTTCCAAGAATGCTAATCCAGCATTATCAGATAAATCATGCTGCAGTCCTCTGTATCAGCCTACTTTTATACAGCTACATTAAAGAAAGCTGGTGCAGATGACTGAGTAGCTCATGTGTTTGTTCAGCAGAACAAAAGCAGCAGAACAAGAGCAGCAAAACACTTTCATCTCAGCACTACAGCACCTACATCTTCAGAAATACATGAGATTCATGCATTCTGGCATTTAATGGCCCTTTATAAACACGCAAGTGCAGCATAAGGAAAAATACTTCTAGTTATTAGCAGCTTCTACTTTCAGCTCTTTAATGGCGTTGCTAGGAAGCATCTGTCTGTGAACCAAAACGAGTTAGACTGAATTTTTTTCCAAACCAAGGGCAAACCTCAAATACAAATACTTTGACACATTTAATTTGCAGCCCAGCTTCCCTCCTCAGCACCGACTCGTTCACTTTCCTGCCAAGGAGCTGCTGCACCATCACCCAAATGCTGTGCTTTCTGTCCCTGCTCTGGTTTGCACTACAGCTCCTTTGACAACAGCAGCTTGCTGAGAGGCAGCGCACCACAGCCCGACTTTGCAGGACCACAGCAGCCCAGAGCAGCTGGTGCAGCAGCCAGCTCCATTTTGGACTCCAGGAAGGATCACCACCTTTCCTCTTTGACTGATAAAGTATGGGATGACAACATGAACTGTGCACTACTGCTTCAGTATGTCACTTGTTCCCAGAAAAGTGACAAGCTGTCAATAGCTACACCAGCATACTGCATTACTGCTTTCCAATCCCAATTGTCCTGCAGGCTTCAGGGATCCTGGGGAACAGGACAACCTGGCAAGCTTTATCTGCTTGCTCCTCTGTGCACGGGTACCAGACAGGGAAGTCACAGCACTACAGCAACATGAGCCGTTCACTCTTGTATTCCTACAGGAGTCAGACCTACCTGCTGTACTGGAGTGTACCTAACAGTATGGGAATAGTCATAATTGTCAATGATATCCAGATCTGCCACCACCTCTCCTGGCACCAGGCTGCTGAACTGCACATCCAGTGGCGCTTTTCCGGCTCCCTTGGTAAACACAGTGAAGTGCGTTGGTTTGCTGTTTTCCACACCTGAAGAAAAAGTTCATTCTAATTTATGCAGAGCTTGCACACAAAAACTCTTCCCAAGAAGCATTTGGTACCTATAAAGCCCAATCAAGCAAAATGCCAAGCAAGTGGAGTAATTTCTAATCGTCTGACACCCCACCCTGCTGTATCCAGCAATGCTCAGCCAGGCAGTGCCTACCCCGCAACAGCCCCTCACGGTCCAGCACTGGCCACAGCATCTCAACTCGACTCTCACCAGTTTTGTTCAGCCCAGGTCCTTCAGCTTTCACTTTGCTGGCATCATGTGATGGATCCACTTTAACTCTGAAAGGGCTGGCAGGAATTTCCTGCAACAGAAACACAGCTCTAAACATAACCAGGTCACTCTTCACTAGTTGAAACTAGACAGATAACCATTTTAAGATATTTCTGCTTTAACTCCAGCACCATCTTCAGTAAAATTTTGCTTCACTTAAACACACTGCTCTGCCTTACTGAGTAGTATCTTTCAAAGTCTAGGGCAAACTTAACAGCTGGACAGTTTGCAGCAGCCTCCAGCTCTCCCTCTCCCCCCCTTTTTTTTTAAGGGAAACTTTTTATTCCCATGTTCCTCAGAGAGTCACTTAGGCTTTCTATCCTTTAGAAAGCGGCTTTGCGCCATCACTGAGACCACACTCATTATGCCAGCCCAACACATCACATAATTGAACTTCACTGTCTCCAGCCAACCCCTCTCATTTGTGTACCTTCAAGTACTACAAAAGTGTTTTTAAAAACAGTGACCAAAGTGCATATGAGCTGAAATGGAAGGAGCCAGCTGTAAACTGCCACAGCCAGCTGTGAACTGGCACATGCTTGGTGATCAAAGAGCAGATTAACAGACTCTAGAAACATCAGGCTGGAAGACTAAGATTACAAACCTCTCCTGCAAAAAGCACTTTAATAGTGTAGCGCCCAGCGGCAGGTGGTGCGTATTTCACTGTGAACGTATCATTAGCATTGTGGATGATGTCGAAATCTATGTCTTCTTCCTCACTGCTGACCACACGAGCATCACACTTAATTCCAACACTGACATCACCTAGGAAAGGCAAATGGAGGTTTTGCTACTGGACAGTACAGACGTTGCTAGCCCAACAGCCAGCACATTCCCATTTCCAGTAGTTGTTCAAGTCACCACGTTAACTGATGTAACAGATCACGTCACAATTCACTGCAATGTTCTGCTTCCCAAGGTTTTTCCATGAAACAAGGAAAACCAGCATGAAACAGTACATAATTCCCCCCTCTCCTTGCATGACCTGTGGTTCTGATGCCACAGCCACAGCCCAGCCTGCCTTTACCTTCTCCTGCATCCGTGCAGTCAACAGTGAAGTGAGTCGGCTCATTCGCTTTCAGGCCAGTTCTCTCCACACCAGGCCCAAACACCTTCACTTTCTGAGGATGACTCCCTTGACCTATAAGGACCTACACGGATTCACAAGGGTCAGAATCACACGTCTGTGTCACACTTGAGATCATAGTCAAGTCCCAGCATTGCTTGGCTGGAGGCTACAGGAAAACAGTTCCAAGTGAATTGCCCCGACTCCCCCAGGCTGCAGCTGGACTGGTAGGAGACCTCCAACACATAAGCTTGTAAAAACAGAAAGCTTTTTTCAAGCGGACAGATTCCTAAAAAAAGGGAGCAGAAGGGCATGCCTCCTTGAAGTTCACAGAAGGGTTTTATCATCCTAGTTAGTAACGACAAGTAGTTGTGAGCACAAATGCCCTACTTGACTAGAACTAGTAATATCCATCTCTGGACTTACCCTAAATGGGCTATTGGGCACATTGGCTCCTCCCCAGACAACAGAAATTGTATGTTTGATTGGTTTAACTGGCACATAGGAACAGGCAAACACACCATCAGGCTTGCTCTTTATCTGGATATCAATAGGGTTTCCTTCTCCATCCTGAAAAGCAGTAACACAAGCAGAAGCTTCAGGTACTTTAAAAATGTTTGTATAGCTTAAACAGCCCAAGACTGTTCCAAAATGTGCTCACTGTTTGGTTTTTTGGGGTTCCCCCTCCCCCCCAACTACAGTTCAGAAATACTGAAGAAACATGCAAATTACACTCCTGCAAGTCTTCCTCATCCAACACTTGCTCCTTCCTAACGCCATCCTACAACACACATTTTAACAAGCTCGCCTGAAATTCACAGGCTCAGAGACACTTCAGGTGCTTCCAAATGACAACTCCAGGAAATTACAGCTTGCTTTGCTGAGGAGACTCCAAGTAAGGAAGCAAAGCCATGTATTTCACATGCCAGGGAGAAGTCACCTTGTCTTGAGTTAGGTTTGTTGCCTGACTACATTACACTGATCAAAGCACAGAGCTTTGAGAGAATTACACATGCCCAGAATTAAGTGGTGTATAAGCGAGCAGAAATACTTACGGCATTTTTCTCAACAATATTAAAGCCCTTTTGCTGAAGTTTCACATAGCTGCCTTTGGCTTTTTACCTGTGCGTACATCTTCAGATGTGCTTTCCCAGCGTCCTTGGTTTCAACTGTGAACTCAGCAGGATTGTTCACTATACAGCCAGTCCTCTCCAAGCCCGGGCCATAAGCCTTCACCTAAAAAAACCACCCCAAGAATCTTAGCTTGCAGTCCGGAAAGAGAAGTAGAATTCTAAAGTGACTTATTTCTAAAGTCCTTCCCCTTCCCAGAAAACCCATGAAGCATGGGATACAAGTAGAGGCTAGAGTGCAAGTTGAGAATTTGGAATAATTCAGCAAGCTTTCACTACATTAAATCAAAACCACAACAATGTTATTAGAAAAAGCTGAGTATTATCTGGCTGGAGCACAGCAAGTTCAGAGTTTTAAGTAGAGGCAGCTTAAGAGTCATTTCTGTTACCAGAAGCCTTCAGAAACCGTAGTTATATCAAAGATGTGTTATGCCATGCGTGAACTCTTATACACCACCTTATCTGGGTTGAAGTCTCCTGAAGCCGGTCGGATGAAGGCCATGTAAGGGCTGTCTTTTATGTCCTCATCATCACACATGATATGCACAGCATATTCACCAGGCTCTTTGGGCCAATACTTCACATCACATGAGCCATCATTCTTGTCATCACACTCAATTTTAGCCTGAGAAGGGCCTTCTATTGCAAAGCCTGAAAGAGGAACAAGTAGGTTCCTTGTGTTAGGTTTGTGGTGGCAGCTAATTTAACACCACTTCCCCAAACCGCTTTTTATTCGTCTGATGCTCTTTATCACCCTTCTTCGGCAATACAAGAGATAATTATTTATTCCCTTCTGGATCTTATCCCACAAAACCACAGATTAACACTCCTCATCACACACATTCCTGTCTCTAGGACCTGCCTTTGATACTCTGATGTGTTTCAACCAAAACATCTTACAGACGTGTTTCTTTACTGCTGGGAAAGCTACTGTTTCTCCTGAGTCCATTGCTAGCATTGCAATATCTAAGTATTTCAGGCAAACTAAAGAAAAGTAACATACCAAGAGAGCCAACTTCTGTGCCAATGGACTCTACCACAAAGTCAGCCGATTTGCCCACAATCCCCTCATGCAGTCCTGGCCCCCAGGCTCGCACTTTCTGAGGACCTGCTTCATGACCCACTTGAACTTCAAAAGGGCTACAAGACAAAAGCAAAGCATGGGATTAGAAATGAGGACAAATACAGCATCCGTGTTTTTCCTCAGGCATTTTAATGAGGCTTTACATTGGATTTCCCAAATTAAGAGATGCTATCATGTGGTGGCACAGTGCCCAGCAGCCTAGCCTGTCTTTCTAGCAGAGAGGTCATCCAACCCATCACGTGCTTACACCACAAAGCCTGAGTGTCAAATACTTGGCCTGCACTGCTTGCTGTAGCTCTGGACACTAAAATAACAGATCCCTTCAAAAACTCACAGCAAAGTCCAAGCTGCATGATCCACCAAGTTTTACTGCTTTTTGTATTCATCATTTGGGTTTAGCAAGACTGATGTGAATCACCATTCAAAGCTTTCCCAATATAAGCTGCTGCGGCCCTAAAACAGGCTGTAGATAAACTGTCACAGGAACTGCTTGCCACTAACTTTGTCCCCCTAGAGTTTCTTCAAAGGTCAGCATTGCTTTAAAAGCTCACCAACTACACAACCCACCAAAGGGCACAAAAACTCCAAAAAAGCTACTTCTAACTCACCTTTTTGGGATGTTGTGCCCACCCCAGGTAATCGTGACAACATACTTCCCTGGGGTAGCTGGATAATATTCAAATGCATATACACCATCCATAAAGCCTTTTTGTTTCACCAGCTCCTCCAAGCCCTCTGTTGAAAGATCAGTTCAGCATTAAACTTAACAGCTTCCATCCTGCCTTCAATTACTCAGACAAGTTCACGTTTTCTAGTATTTGTTTTAGCTTGCAAGAATAAATTTTTTCCACCAGAAAAAAAAAAGGGTCAGGTCATAAGGGAAGTTAGTTCTAGTTGCCCTCTAGGACAAAGACAGCAAACACTTCCAGAAGAAATACAGCAGAAAGTATTTTAAGTTACCAGACTTAATAGGTTCCCTTGTGTTTTATTTTCTTAGTCTGCAGTATGATGCATGTCATATGTTAAAACAAAAAAGCTTAACATTTGTCAGACTTTGCAACCACAAGTATGCAGGGAATGCCTACTTTTCATTTTCTTCAAGATGAAGAATTTAGGGAGAAAAGCTTAATACACTAAAATTTACATCGATACGTCTGTTGCTTCCCCCCCCACCCCACCAACCGCACTAAACCACACAGTCAGAGCAGTGTGCATGTGGAGGAGGGGAAGGCAATACAATGCACCTTTTAATACCGTCCCAGCCGGGGGGAGGTGACCAGCTCACAAGTACAACACAAGTACAACTCAGGCTCAGCAGCTCCCGGAGAGCAGCAGCAGAGCCACCGCTGCTGGCAGCCTCAGGAGCCTGCCGCACCAGACAGCGGTCGCTAGCCCTCCCGTCGCCCCAGCCTGCCGTGGTCCAGGCGGAGGGGCCACACCCAGAACTCAGGACACAGCAAAGGACCTGGAGACGGATCCTGGCAGAAGGTCTCCATGTCAGCCTGCAGGTTCCTTCAACCCTCTCCTTCCCTGCTCAGGTGCCCGAGCATCCAGTGAGCCAGGAGTGCTGCTCTGAGCCATTCCTAGCTTTATGAGAGCAGGGTTTCCACCCTGCCAGAGACCCTGGAGCGTGACTTGCTCCCACAGATGGGGTGAAGATGCAATGCAAACCCATAAAGTTTGGAGGCCACAGCAGGCAGATGTGTTGATTTTCTCAAGTTTTGCTAACCTGATATGCATTAAAATGGAGACACCTAAGACCATATGTAATCCTACCCAGCCCTACCGATCAAAATTTTCACACTAGACACAAAGTACCAGAAAACCCTTCTGAAATTTGTCTTTTTACAGTGATACAAATCCCATCTGTTCCATTAGGCCACCAACTCCTCACTGCTCATCCTTTTCACAGTCTCTGCTTCCCCCCCTTCTCCAAAACACATCCACAGCACCAATTCACCTGAATACTTACTCGGTCCCTTTATAGTCACTCCCAGATCTCCACTCCCCGCTGCTCTCGTATCAACCTTGAAGTCAGCTGTTTCCCTCATGCGGATGCCCTTGGGCTGCAGACCTCTACCAGTGGCACGACACGCATTTGGATTGCAGGCTGCAAGGGAATTTCAGGCATCAATACTATCATTGATTCTCAACATACATGTAGCCTAGCCAGCCTGGAACAACCTTTAGTTTAATGTTGACTCAGGGCTACCACAGCTTAGCTTTCAGGACAAGGTTTAACATTATAGCACTAATGCAGACAGACAGGAATCTGCCCAGCTGCTGTCTATGTCCCATGGCTTTTGGGCAGTAGCGTTTGGTGCAGCCAGGCAACACCAACCCCCTCAAGGGCCATTTCTGAGAATTAAAGCAAACACTGAAGCCCTGTTGCTTTCCAATTTGATACCAGTTATCAATATAAAACTTCTACACTGCTTTCACATACAGATATTCACCATACTAGGCACAAGCTTCTTGGTGCCTTTCACACTGAGAGGCACAGTGCAGCATGGGGTGAAGTTTCACTTTGCAGATAAGCCCCAGTGAACAGTATTATTGTGCTGTTCTTTCAGAAGCACGAGCAGAATAACTGCTACTAGCAAAGACAAGTTCTGCACATGCTTCCTTGAAAGATGTCACACCAAAACCTCCTGCTTGTTGCAGTTCATACTTTCAGAAGTGAAGCCATCAAGCCCTCTGCAGACCGAAGCAGCCATGGGTAGGGGCAGTAGGTTACATATGGCTGAGCTTAAGCTTACGCTTGACCCGTTTACTCCAAGTGCCTCTCCAGGCCTGCCGAGTGGCTACATAAGTAAGTAACGCACACTTACGAACAGTTTTCATTATACAATCCCAGCTATCACATAGCCTTCAACTCCAGAGAACTGAAGGGTCTGAAGACACTTACAAAGAATTGCAGCTTCCCAGCAGTGTAAACCCAACATGCATTTCCCCAAAATACGCCGTGCTTACAGCAGGAGCACAAATCTGCCAAGCAGCTCGTTAGATTTTCACTCATTTCAATAGCGTACAAGTTTTACCCTCACCCCTGCAGCAGCCAACATTGCTCTGCATCCTACACTGGACTGTGTAAGCGAAGATCGCATGCCATCTGCTAGCTCTGAAAACTCAGTGGGAGCACACAGAAGCGTGCCCAATGTGGAGTGGGAACGGCTTGCTGAGCCTTTACACAACTGAGTGAGGTAACCTGTGGTTAAGCCAGTTTCAGTGACTGGGTCACATGCTGCTTCAGTTCGCTTGCAACTTTCTTCTCCAACCCCAACAAAACCAAAAACCCTTTCGGCCGGGACAAGCTGCAGGCTAGAAGCTTACGAAAAGCAAACATGACAGAGCATCCTGCACACCTCTTACCAACTATGAAGCCATTAGCAGTGAAGTCCAAAATTCCACAAATGGAGGGTAGCTCAGGAGAGATGAGCAGAGATCTAAAAGCGTAGGAGCACGTAAGGATGGAACAGAAAGCAAGTTAGGTGTCAGTTAAGGAGGAAAACAGTAAATATAGTCATTTGAGGAACAAAGGTGGAAAACAGCAAGACACTGCATAGGTGCATAAAACACCTCAAAAAAATACAAAGGGCAGCTTAATGTTCAGAAGTCTAGGCAGAAAGGGAACTCTAGCAACAAAAGCCATATTTCTGTTAGAGAGCACTGTTTCACCCTGTGAATACCCAGGCAACCCACTGAATCAGGTTCAAGATGTTGACTGGTAAGAGAATGTCCAAGGCAAGATTCAAGCGTATTCTGTGATCACATCCAAGGAGAAAAGTGGCCATCTACATTTAGGTGCATTTTTAAAAAGCATACCCTCTCCAATGAGAACAGTGCAAGGAGTTTTAGGAATTGCCTCCCCAGCAAAAGTCACTCTGACAACGTGAGGACCAGCTTGAACAGGTTTGTAGGTGCAACGGTAGACTTGGTTGCCTTTGTCTTCTACTGCAACTTCAGCAAGGCCTCTCCCCTGAGGATCTTCCACTTCCACGATCACGTCACCCACACCAGCACCTGCAAAGGAAACAAGCCCAGCTGAGCCTCAGCTTCCCCACAGCAACATGCACTACATTTAGGATTACAGCCAGCTGCTGGGCTCAGCCAGCCATCCTCTGCTACCGTTTCTAGGAACAGCCTAAATGTTCAGCTTCTGCTGACAGCAATCAGACATTCGAGTGGGGAGGGGGCAAGACAGCGGTGGTGGGCATCTCCATGAAGCCATCAAACTGACAGGGCTCTGCTGCTCTAGCCACAGGGTTTCACAACAGTATTATAGTACTGAATACACATACAGTCTGATTACCCTATTGCTACCACCCTGTAACACCTCTGCCACAGACAAGCCCAAAACATTACCAGTCAGATCATTCTCTCAAGCTTTGAAGCAGTTCAGGTTAAGAGCTTGGACAATGTGCATGCTGGTCGGGATCCTGGTCTGGACAAGGATCCTTCTCTGCCGGACTATACATATTCACTTTTGTTCAGACACCTGCTCCTCTCACATTTTATTCGACTTGTCATGCAACAAAAACAGTTTTCCAGACACTTTTGGAGGCCAGACGTGTCTTTACATGATTCCAGCCACTCCCTCTCCCAATTAGAGGCTGAACATAACACTTCCCTTCATTATAACCACATTTAATTTTACTTCTAAGAACCCTCAGGCAGAAGACAATTTAAAATATGCTACTCAGCATATTCGGGTGTTTAAATACTTCAAGTAACTGCCCTAAGTAGTTTCACATTGTTCTAAATGAATTAGCATTTGTAGCATCTTATTGACTCATTCCTCTAGGCTACAGCATTGGCCTAATAGCAGGCAAGAAGTCACATGATGCAGATGCTTTAATGAAGATAGCAGCCCTCTAATAATTACAACAGAGGTTGAAACCAGTTTGTCACTGAAGTATGAACTCAAAGTAGCACTGTGGCAGATTCTTTCTGTAAAGCTAAATTCAGAACATATTAAGCCTTTACAGTTTACTCACAGTTCATTCTTCAGAGATGGGCATTTCACATTCCTGTTTAAAATGAGTTGGGGGAAGAAACCAGCCAGGGACTTGCCTGCTGCCATTCAGCAAGTGCATGGCGAATTTCTGGGTAATGCTTAGCACCCTCCTGTCCCAGCTCTGCTCCATACTTCAAATGTTTCATACACAGCTGAAGCCTCCAGAGCAGTCTGGCTATTATTTCACCTCTGAACTTGATGGGGCTGCAAATCCTCATCCACTTTTCAGTTTGTTTATTCCTCCAAGGCTTAGGTTCTCCTCACGTTTGTGGAAGCTGCAGGATTTCAGCACTCGTTCATCCTGCTTACCTGCTGTGTAGAGGTCAAAGTAGGTAGGCTTGTTGGCAATGTTCCCTGTCGCCTCCAGTCCTGGTCCCTTTGCTGTTACTTTGCTTGCATCTCCCTGGGCTTTGTCAACGTTCACTTCAAACGGGCTCTTTGAGATGTGCTGCCCAGCAAACAGGACTGAAACCTAGAGACAGACAGTGTCAGAACCAACCCAGCGGGCAGAGGCAGAGCTCAGTGTCACCGCTAGATAGCCCAGCGTGGGGTCAAGCGCCTGCGTTCCCAGCACAGTAAGTCTACGCCTCAGAGGCGAGAGAGACCATCCATCCCACAACCTTCATCCTGTCCATGCAGTGTAACTGCTGGCCACCTCCTTAAAGTGCTACTATCATGGGGTCAGCCACATCAGCAGGGATGCTTTAATCTGGATGTGCCAATAAGAGGCAGGTTGCCATCCAGCAACGAGGTGGCAACAGAAGTTGCATTTATCTTTTCAGGCTGGCTGTGTGAACTGGCCACTCAGGCAAGAGCCAAGCAATGGGATCACCCATAGTAACCCTACTTCTACAGGCATCTGGGGACAGAGTTGGGTGGGGAACCTTCTCTGCAAAACCCCTACAGTGTACAATACCTTAAAGAAACACCTTACACAAACAACCTGATATTTTCCTCTGCATCTCTGTGACAACCCACAAAACTGGCTTCATGAGCTGCAAGAAGTAGCTTCACATGAGAGGAGAGCCAGCTGTAGCACTCGATACCAAAACACCCCCACACTTTCTCCCAATACAAACACCCTTCCCCCCTTGAGAAGGGGGCAGCTCAATAGCCCAGACAGAGAACTAAGGCCACATCAGGTTACCTTTTCTTCAGGATGCCCAGAGTGGCTCTTACACTGCCATCAGTAATCAGGCAGTCCTCAGGGGCTCAGGTTAACCAGCAGAACAGTGCAAGATAATACTAGTTATTGACACACAACCTACCTTGTGAGGTCCAGTAACCCTTGGCACATACTGAACTGAATAGGTCTTGTTTTTGTCACTGGACGGTGTTATCTTTGCCTAGGAGAGAAAACACATCCATTGTTGAGCTCTGCCCACACATGCCAGCCTGAGAGTCTCCTGGGTAGCACTCGATAGTGCAACCTATTTCCAGAGTCAGCAATGTCAAAGACATGTTGCTGTGGGAGCAGGGATCCTTGCTACCTCCTATTCTCATACGGAAAAAAACCCATTGGTTTTGTCTTTATATGAGGCAAAGCAAGCTACCTTCTCTCCACCTCAGCCCTTTCCCTTGCTGTTAATTGCTCTACTGAGGCAGGCCAAAACTGAGGAGACATTAAGTCCAACATACAGCTGTATTTTTCTGGAATGTTGTAACATGATCAAGTGGAGCACTTGGATGAGAAGTTTCTATAAACATTAAAACCAGCATTTTAACTCAAAATGATTCATGGCATCTAAATAGCTGCTTTAGCCATTCCTGAAGAATGAGTAAGGGCAGACAGTGATTTACTGATGTGTATTATCTAAAAGTGTGTCAGAAAGTACTTGGCCCGTCAAGCTAAATCACTGCAACTACTGGACACTGGAGTTGTGTTGCTTAGTTGCAGATAGTGACTTTTTTTCAACTTCATCCAGTAACGCAATTATGAAGAAAAGCTTGAGGCTTGCACTTTTGATAGTTGGTATTTTGCAACTTCTTTTTAGATTACTTATCTGTTAAGACCTCACTTGTGAAAGATAAAGATTACTGCAAAAACTTCAGCGTTCAGACCAGCTTTACTTTTCCACACAAAATGTTTAACATACATACCTCCTCCCTATTTCCTTCTGGATCCTCTATGAAGACCATCAGGTCTCCCTGCCCAGCACTGATGGTATCTACTGTGAAGATGGCAGGCTGCTTCACCATATTCCCATGAGGCTCAACCCCTGTGAGACAGACGCAGAGCAGCAGATCAGCTGTTGCTACAAAACCCAAAAGGTAGTTTGGAGGCCACCCACAAGCTGTCCAACCTGTCCTCCCACACAAAACCCCCCAGCACCAACTTCCCAGGCCGCTGCATGACATCTCTTCACCAGCTGCTCAGAGCATCGTGCTCATGATAACCCCTACTATTACAATACAAGCATTTTTAAAAATTCATTGAATCATTGGCACTCAACTCGTCTCGGGATCTCTGGACGAGTCAGGAACCTGGCTGCCATCTGGTTTCAGGTGAAAACAAGTTACCCCATTTGCCTGAGCAAGGTGCTGAGAGTCACCCCCACAGCTGGTGAGTGCCCAGCCAACACTGACAGTGAGCGGGCTATACGCCTTAGCTGCTCTTTAGGAGCTGCGCTGCTTCACACGGCTAAATGCTGCAATGGTGCTGCACTGCAGGAAGGGCAACCAGGGAGGCAGGAGAGAAATTTTGGGAAGCTTTTTGGTAAAGGCATTATCCTAGAGCCAAGGGTGAAAGACTTATTTTAAGCAAGACAGTTCTTACCTATACTGTTCCATTTTACTCCATTTTCAGAACTCGGCTCCACAGACACTGCTCAGATTTATTATTCTTTGAAAGCTGCTCAAACTACTTTGCCAGAGTGAACACTGTACAAATGGCACACAGGGACCTCTCTAGGCCACGAAAATCCTGCAGTTCAGTGCCACTTAACTTTTAATCAGAGTTTCCTTATTCCTCAGCACAGGGCCTGCTACAGCATGTATCTACCAGCAGGGTTTCATCATCTCCCTATACGTAGCCCCAGGTCACGACACCTGTCATGGTGGTGTCAGACTGAGTGGGTGGAAGAACTTCCCAAAGTTGCTGGTTCCAGACTAGCCCAAACATATATACCTTTCCGTCGAAGGGAATTACTCCTTGGCTTATTCATAAAACTGTGGGCACTACTGCTCCACAGCACAATTAGTGGAAAGTGCAACGTCTGATAGATTATAAAGGAAGTGGTTGTGAACAACAGAATTCCTGAACGTGTTTATCTTCAGAAAACAATAACTTGAGACCAGTGCAAGGAAGATCATGTTTTTACTAGGAAATCTGAGCATTCTGATAAGGTGTTAACAATTGACATATTCATTCTGTCAGACTAAGCCCTAGATTATCATCTAGTTTAAACAGCTATAAATTCGCCCTGCATATCTTCAGTCCACCACACGAGCGTTAGGATATGGTATTCAAGTATCCCTCCTTCTGCAAGCACAAGAAGTATTGCTTATCCTCAGAAGATGGCTTCAGCCAGGACAGCAGTAGTCACAGCACTTTCTTAGCCTATATTTAATCTTCTAGATTTTATTCTCTTCTCAGAGATCTATCTGCTTTGGCCGGGTAAACAAGCACTCATAGTGGGTCAGTGATGATCCACACAACCGCGTACAGCACCTCTGCAGGCTCACTGCACATCACGTCTACACACAGCCGCCCTAGGAGTACACCACGGCAGTGTCCAGGGTGATGTGCTACAACTGAGATTCACATTGGGAGGTTATGAATAACCTACTGTAGTACACGGAAAAACAGTAATAAAAAAAGGCTAAGACTGACCAACTTCACACCTGACAATCACC
The DNA here is from genome assembly GCA_026212715.1 of Elanus axillaris. Taxonomy (NCBI): domain Eukaryota; kingdom Metazoa; phylum Chordata; class Aves; order Accipitriformes; family Accipitridae; genus Elanus; species Elanus axillaris. The sequence goes on along the minus strand of JANZLQ010000037.1, from coordinate 10,371,909 downwards.
TTTTTCTACAAGCATGAAGACCTGTTACTCATTTGTCCAAAAGACCCTGCCCAATTTGGCAGTGAGCCCCTTGCTGCTGCAGTTACCTTTTAGTTCCAACATATGTTAGCAGTCAGAATTGTCAATTATATTTAGCGAATCTGTTTTGGTAATTAACTTTGGGAAAACATCAGTCTTTCAAGAAGAGTCTGTCACCCTTTATAATTTCCATTACAATGGCTCCAGAGCACTGCATACACAAAAGTAGACAAAATAATTCCAGTTTTAGAAAGAATAAGAACATGACTAAAGCCAGACCTGACAGACTGTGGCAGGCTGATCAGTCATTTACACAGTAAGTGGAGTACACATAGTCTATATACTTGGGATCTGACAAATATATCTATGTATTGAGGTTTGCTACGGAAGGCATCAACAAAGAACATAAATCCCAAGTACGGTAAGTGCTAAACCCATTTCTGACTGTCAGTGCAGAGATAGTGTCTGTGTCCACTCATTCCACTAGTTAAGTTTCAACGGAAAATCAGGCTGAAAAAAACCCAAAAAAACAAAACGCCAAGAAAAAAAAAAAGAGGATAGTGTTGTTTCTTTCCATTACACTCTTCTTCACCCAATTCTGAAACCCACTAATTCTAAAAGTCTCGAAGGACCGCAGCTGGACCCAGATCTAAAAGAAAAAGATGGAATGGAGAACAAAGTGTAATGCCTAAGTGATGCCTAGCTACACACCAAGCACATTAAAGGTAAAAATATGTTATTCATTTAGCTGTGATAGTATTCCAAACTAGAGCAGAACCACATCAGAAGTTACAGGAATTATCTATTTAACAGGTAAGTTAAAAATATGAATGCCTATGTAGATCTACAGTTGCACAAACATCTGTGGACAAGTCCTTCCAATTAGCAAACGCAGCCTTTACAACAAAAGCTCAGCACTATTTCATGTTTGAAAGGTTATCAACCCACCTTTGTGCATGTGCAAACAAAGCACTCACATCTACTAATCAATTCAAATAACTTATTCAGAATTAGCCGACCCCAATACACATCTGCCACCAAGCCTGGGAAGCTGGAGACTGCCACTACAGAGAGCCTTCTCAGTGATACATACACACAGATGTAAAGAGGTTTTTCCTCTTTAAAGGACTGCTTTATCACAAGAAGCATTCACTGCTAGATCAGTGACTGTCAGCAGCAATACTGCTAGCCTGAATTTCACACCAAGGTTGGTTTAGCTCCATATCATGCTACTTCTTCCAGCTGTGGACTGCAAGGCTGGCAGCTTGCAGAACAGGTTCAGAGACTTTGGGGAATTTACATGTTAGAACTAGGAGTGTCTTTTGGACTATATCCACGTATTTCTGAAACTAGGCACCACACCAAGAGTATACAAGTGAAACTTTGAAGTCAGTTACAGTAGGGCTGGAGTTCAACATAAGCAAAAAACCCCACCCAGCTTTCTGAAGAGTTAAACGCTCTGTGCAGCTTAAGCTCACTGAGTCCTTACCTCTGCCATAAGCCCTTGCTTTCTTTGGATTCAGTTTGGGTTTTAAAGGAGCTCCTGGTTTCAGCTTGGCTTTGGGGAACTGGGACAGGTAAGTCATTACAGAGTGCTCATCCACATCAGGGTGGATAATTTCTTCAGGGGTAATAACCTGAAAGACAGCGCAATTAAGTATATTGTACCAGTGCTTGGTTACCGCCTGTCAACACAGAAACAGAGCTGTAACAGTCTTACATTTCAAAACTCCCGCATGCTACTGCAATTTCTTACATTTATTTTCCCTTTGATACACACAAGATCATTTACTATCTCGTGGCAACAAAGTCGAGAAGCTCATTATAGTCCAATTGTGGTTTGGGGGCTTTTTGTGCCTTGGTTATAAGGGGCTCTCAGGAGACCATGGCAAACTAAACAGTAGCAAGGCAAGACAACGGTGGCCACGTTCCCCCCTAAAAGCAACAGAGGGATAATTGAAACTGAAAGAATTAGTAACTCATAATCCTGTGTTCCACAGCTCTGAACTGCAGTGCTTGCAAAGTGAAACTTGTGACCAGTCTCTTCTCCTGCTCCCACAATACAAGTCACTCTGACAGCTTCAGAGGCTTCAGCACTTCTGCCCAACTTTATCAGCGTGAAAACAACCCAGTTTGCAAACACATTGCTCTCTGTTTGAAACTCATCTTTGCAGGTGACTTCCCAAGCCAGCAAGTTTTTCTTCTGTGGAATTCAATACAGCAAAACAAACTTGCTCCATGGGCTAACAAAGCAGGCACCACTACACATGTGCTTTTTCCCCTACCCCGCCTACATGCTGCAACACCAGCTGTCTTCAGCAGTGACACCTACATAAAATCTTACAACTAGAGCTCTGAAATCTAATTGTGCGTTTCATTACAACTTGCCCTTTCTCAGGCAATTTCACACAAGTAAACTGTAACTTTTGGAACTGTCCAAGCAACTTCACCTGCTTTCCTCAATCTAAATTCAAGCTGGTTGCAAGTACAAAGCTAGGCGCTGTGCTTCCCACAAGCAGCCTGCGTTTCAGCAACCTGCACAGCCTTACCTGCGGCACACCCAGCCAGTCGTCTGCCTGCTGCATGGCTTCCCGAGCGTTGTCAACGGGTTTCTTTGGGTCCCAGGTTTCCCAGTCAGGGCACAGGCCTGCAAGCACATTTCAGTTGTTAGGTGTTATTTGCAAAGGAGCTTCCCCAGCTGAGGAAACCAAGTACAAACTCTGCAGCCACTTGTATTACATTGCTATACAGAAAGCTCTGAATAGAGCTTTGCAGAAGTAGCCAAACCAAGATGAGCATGTGCTGTTCACAGAAATGCTTCCAAGACAACAACCAGCATCTCCACGGGCCCTTATGGCACAGGCAGTAACAGCCAGTTCAGAAAGTCTCCCACCCACCTTGCCTATCAACTAAAGATGTATAGCTTTTCAGTCAGCCACACAACTGCACTGCTTTAAATTTAAAAGGTATTAAGACACCACTCTAAATTCAGCACAAATACAGTTAGCTGTCCTTTATGTTTTACTGGCTCTCCTGCAGCAAATTTGGAAAAGAAAGTTTCGACTGCTTGCCATAGCACCCCAGATTGCATTAGATGAACACCAGCAATCGCACTAACAAGGCTGTTTTACAAGAAGGCGAGGAAACTGTGCCTTTTTCACGCTTCATCACATTACTCGCCTTAAGTAGCACAGCCTCAGCTAGCTGAATGCTGAAGTTTCAGGTAGTGTGCTGCTTCTAGCTGCCCTGTGCTCCCTCTGCAATCCTATTTCGGGAGAACACATGAAGCCTCCTGCTGCGCCCTGAAGTTGAAAGGTTGCTGGCACTCGCTGTGGGAACAAGTCTTTCTTGCACTTAGGAGCCAGCATTTGCGCCTTTGTCCCTTGCACCCAATACAAAGCTTAGACATGGCGCCTCCAATAATGCAATCACACATTCTGCTTTAGGCCAGTATTTCTCTTGGCCAAGTCATTTACAATTTGCTGCTTCCCACAGCTGGCCTCTTTGGTCTCAGCTTTTCTTGAAAGCCTCATTCCCATCTCCCCAGCTCAGCGGTGAAAATCTCCTCCTACAGGAACAGCATAGCACCTGTAATGACAGCAAGCAAGGAAAACACAGATCATCAGAGCGAAGGACTTACCTGGAGCACAGCTGTCAACAAGAGCCCCCAGTGCTTTGCCATCCTGCCAGTTTTGATTGAAGTTTGTGATTGGCAAGTAAGGAATTTTGTTCTGGATCCAGCCCAGCAGCCTCTGCTTAGGGGTCTGCTTCTTCGCATCATCATCACCTTCATCCTCCCACACGGGCATGGAAATGGAGTAGTGGAGGATAAGGGTCCATATCAGGCCAAGGATCAACTTCAAGTTTCCATCAACTATGGCTTTACTATCTGGAAGACAAAAGACACACAACTGATTATTTCCCCCCAAAGGAAAGAGGCATGTTTTTAAAATACTGTGCCTGCACTCATGCCCAGGTAATCAAGGACAAAAGAACCGACCCAGGTCACTGCAGACACTTGCTCAGGCAGAGACACCATTCTTCTTACCCCACGTTAGATGGGAGGAAAGAGTCGAGTCCAATGACTCAGTGCTTTCCAGCTGTCTTGAGAGCTCAGTGCTCTCCAAGGGTGGTGTAACTTGCCCTTGAAGCTTTACAATGTTAAGCTTAGAAGAACTGTCAGTTTAAGATCTCTGGTATTTTGCACTTAGATGGTAAATGTCACCTGGTATTTTTAATGGCATACGTGTCTTATGAAAGAGGCCAAACAGCATGTGATGAAGTTTGCAAGAACAGCGTCCCAACAGGCGTGAAATACCCCAGAACACACCTAGAAGCACCATTTAGGAAAATGCATTTATATACAGAAACATGCCTACACACACACACATCAATAGTTTGCATTAAAAATGGTAGCAAAAGAAGTGCTATATAATGGAAGTCCAGCAAAGCCTGAGTCTGGAATTAGAACAAAGTTGGGATACATCACGACCTTGGTACAAATGGCAAAGCAGAGGGCCATCGGGCATCCTTCGCACCATCACACTCCTGCTTGCACAAAGTCATCCCTTCACACTACAAATTCAGACTTAGAAGAAAAGCCAGAGCTGGCTTTTCCATGTCATGCTCTAGCCTAGCAAGAGTTTATCATCCCAGCGGCCACACCACAGTCTACGTTAAGACACACCATGCATCTCAGTTTAAGGCTGCTGGGTAGCAAGATCAGATTGTTGTAAGAAGCTGTCTGAAGGGGCTGGATACTTTTCTGCATCAATTTGGACTTATGAAGTGACCTCTACAGCTCTGTGAATGCTCTTGCAATTTACTTTGGTTTTAGTGAGTCACAGATTGGATGCGCTCCCTTTGAGCTTGTAGTTGCCACTCAGGTTGTATTACACTTGTAACAGCTCCAGTTTGTCCAAGCTCACCCAAACCAGGGCTGCAATGTTTCGGGATGCCCTCAGCCTGACTGAACCTTTCATTCACAGCAGCACATTACAGCAGAGCAGTTTTCTGTTCTTTCCTCCATTTCAGTGAAAACTGTTACAGAAACCCCTTTTTAGTCAACAGAAGTTACAAGTGACCTGGAAGCTTTTGTCTCCTCTCCAGCTCCTGGAGCAGATGCTGGAGTAAAGACAACTACAGCAGTATAAACACACTTCATGCCACCAGAATAATTGTACACGGATCTTACTGAGTCCTAGCTAGAAAAGTAAAAACGTTCAGTACATTGTTTGCCTTCTCTAGTTCAAATTCAGTGTTAACAGGTAGCGTCCGCCAAGCTGAGCCTTACTATGCCCAACACCTACTGCACGTGCCTTACTTGCTTCTCTTCAGCTACTGAGACCACAGCAGCAATCCAACACCATCTTATTAATACAAAAAGATCTCCTGACTTTCAGAAGAAGTGATACAGATTATACAGAATAGGGACCAAAGCACCAGGGTGTTCCCTTTAACCTAATGCTCAAGCAAAGTGGTTAATATTTACATGGTTTCACAATAGGGCGGTACGTCCTGAACAGATAATACTGTAACTTCAGACCTTGAATGGTGTTTGGCCTTTCTGGATAGTTAACGGCTGGTTTCTACTCAGATTTTATTTGCGTTGGGTTTTTTTTAACATCAGTTTTGACTAATCTTACAGGATTATGATAAAACATGTGCCCCTTGACGGCTCACTGCTGACTTCACATCCAGTCTGAGATATACAATAGATATCTATGAGGTGATTAAGCCCCGCTGGGTTTTAATTACAGGTTCCAAGGTAAAAGCCTAGATCACGTAAGCAGTGCGTCTCCTAGCGACAACTAAACAGCCCCTGCTGTTAGCCATTTCCCCCTCTTTCCTGCTGAGCTGCAAACTGGTCTGTGGAGGGAAGATGCTCCCTTACAACCTATTAGGGAAAGCCTTCTTGAAAGAAGTTGTATCAGAGCAGAGGGAAGAGCTGCATTTTACAGAAGAGAGAGACCCAAAGCCCTGCTGGCAGGCTCACCATGGTGCCTGAGCTCCACAAGCTGGAATTTAGGGCTGCAGTGTGCCAAAACCAGACTGTGGGTGCGAGCCCCCCCGCCCCGTGCCTGCAGCACCTCCATCCCACACCCCAGGGCAGGACCACCCGCTTGCACCACGGCGCTGGAGCGTAACGCCGGCCACCGCATCCCTGCGCCAGGAACGCCTCCGAGCTTCAGTTTCGGATTTATACTGACATCGGCATTTTTACTAGAGTGGACGCAGCGATGATTTAGTATGCTACAAGTAAACTCAATTCAGAAATCCATCCAGCATTCCCAGGGAGGAAAGCCAGCGGGACAGAATCACCTCGAGCACACTGCTACACGCACGTTACTCAAGATAAAGAATGGTCTGTTTCATATTTACAGCACATAAATAATGTCTGTATGTGGATGCGCTGTGGTTACTGCAGCAACCAGCTGCGTGCTCAGAGCTTGCTCCAGCACCCCACTGCCATCCCCGTGGGCACGGCTGGGCAGTGGTCCTCGACTGGCGGGAAAAAGAGCTTGTGCACAAGACAGCTTCACATCGAGAGCAAGAATATCCCATCTCATTAGCCTTGTCCAGAGAGGCCAGGCACGGAGCTGATGCCCCGATGACAGGAAAAGGTCACCGCAGAAATGGGACGGCTCTTCCTCCCCGGGGCCAGTGCCATCCCCACGACTGCACTTGGTTAGCAAAGTTCGCAAGCTCTTGCAGCCTGTCGGCTTCCTGACAGGCATAGGGATCTCATGATGTCATTTCTTCCAAGCCTGCTTGTAGGAAGGCTTGTCTGCTTTCATTTGGGGTGGGGAGGAGGGAGGGAGAACTCCTGGGCAGGAGAGGAGACCTTATCAGCACCCAGCAGAGCCGCCCGCACACCTTTCCCACAGGCACCCTGCTCCCAACTACAGGGCATCCCACCAGCAGCTCGGCCCTGGCTTGCAATCTCTATCACGATATAAAAGCACCCTCCATATACGAGAAGAGACCAGAGTCCAGCCCAAAGCAGGCTTGGCTTCCAAGTGCTGGTGTAAAGCTTGGCTCCACCCGAGCATTCAGCCTCTCCACAAAAGCCTCCGCTTTACTGCCGCCTTTTTAATTAACTGACTAAAAACATTCAGTGCATTCTCCTTGAGGTCTCTTGGGCATTAAGATGCAAGCGGCACCCAGGAAGACAAGCATCCATTAACACGTCCTGCACAAGGAGCACAGAGCTGGCCCAGAGAACCCCGAAACCCTCTTGGTACAACCAAATTCACAGGCATCCTCCACCAGCTCCAAGTGCACACTGCCAGTGTAATGCTGCCAAGGTTTTGGAACAGTGAAAAAAAATAATGTGTTTCCAATGACACTTAAGCACCAACAGTCACTACTGCAGGCGCTGCCAGGTACCCCAGCTCAGCTGGCTTTCCACTGGATTTCCCCCGTTCCCTGGTCTGCTTCAAGACATATTTTCTGGCCATCCCAGGCTGCAAAACAGATTATATGAACAGCAGATCTTCCAACACTGCTTTCCTATTACGGACACTACTTTTAGGCATACTTATTACATGCAGAATCTATGCTTTGAAGCATTACAGAGCCTTTCAAGCTACGTGTCTCAATTACTCCTCTGATGCTTATAGAAAATTTACAGCATGGAGATGCACGGTTGTGATCAATGCTTCAGATTCACAGCCCAAGTGCCCAGCCCCTCAAGGACACACCTCCACCACCAGCAGTGCGAGCAGCAGTGTTTGGCTTTCAGCTTTGATGAAGTAGGTAGATGGGAAGAAATTGTCCGCTTTCAGCTGAAACTGAGACTGTGTATTTACTCACGGTACCAGGCAAGTTTCTGCAGATTAAAGGAGGCCTCTCCACGCAGGCGACAGCCACCGAGCCCTGCCTTCCCGCGGCTCAGAGGAAGCGAGCTGTCGCATCTCATCCACCAAGATAATTTAGCAGGGCTGAACAAATTCTTTACAGCACCACTGTAGACAGCTTTAATGTAACCTTTTTTGGAGAAAGTGTGGTCGTCTGCATAATCTGCTTTATTCACGTTACAATGCCTATGTTAACATCTGCAGATGTACTTACACGTATGCCAGAGCACACTCGCTAGCTGGTTCGCTGTACCCAGTAGGAGATGCGTGCTTTGGAGATCAAAGTTCCTGCACAGCTGAGTCACGCCACCGCAGCAGAGCAGGATACCTGCTGACAGCCATTTGACTTGTACTTTCAAAGGACGCATTTTTATGGGAGCCCAGGCATGAAGCAGGAATCCATGGCTGAAGCACCACAGGACCTCTCGCCTGCCCCAGACTAGTACTTAAGAGGACTTCAGCTCAGCTGGGAAAATAGATAACCAGCTTTTTAAGTGCCATCTAGAACAGCCAAAGGGTAAGGGGTTTGGGGTTTTTGTTTGTTTCATTAGAACTCAGAGATTTTGGGCTGCTACATGCAAGTCCTGCTGATACTCAGCTGCAGACTCCAAATTTGCGAGTGCCCTTAGATGACCACAGCCTTAGACAGCCTGCAAGTTATCATGGCTAGACACATGGTCCAGAACCAGCAAGAAGCAGAAACACTCGAGTCTGGCTTTAACGGGAACCTTCATTCCCACCTACACTGTTCACTGTGCATTTTAACTCCGGTTACTCCACTCTAACTTGCTTTCCTCCTCTAAAAGTACCCAACAGCAATCCAACGTCAACAAAATAGCAGCCGCCATGAAGCACGACGCAGCCCTTGTTCAGGCTGCAGTCAGCCCACTGCCGAGAGGTCCTGGCGTCAGGCTGCAGCTCGACAGGACCTGCACAGTGACTGCTGGGGAAAACCTGCCAACCAGACTTAAGCTGTTCTGCAGAATCAACACCAGCATTGAACAAGTGAGCACTCACTTTTCTGTTGGGGGAAAAAAAAAAAGAAAAGCCTATATATAGCCTACAACATTAAGTTTTATGTAGGAGTATCCTGCTTCTTAGTCAGCTATTAGGATTTAAGTGGCTGCCTGGTAGGGTAAAGAGGAAAACAGACTGAACCAGAGCTAGTTTGCTTCCCCCATCACACCTCTGAGTCTAGATTGTAATTCTTAGCCTTTTATTATCCTATTAACTAAGTGGCAACTGGCCCAAAAAAATGGATTATGGCAATTCCATAGGTCAGCAGTACATACCACCAGTCTCAGTCTTGAAAAGGAACCAAGTTTTAACTGCTTAAGCTGATTTATAATTGTTGCTCTATACTAAATATTAATACGATATGTTACACTTGGACTGTTAACATCACACTCCCTAAAGCACAAAGAAAGACGTTGAAGTGCCTAGCCTTCAGCCAGCAGCATGACTAGCCTGAGCCAGCAATGTGACCATCTCAAGACAAACGTGTGTCATTTTTATGGCTTGGGCCACAAAAAACTTCCCAACCCAACCTACCAAGTGGAAAACCGCCAGTGCTGCAGAGCTTGTTCCTTGGTATTTGTGCTTGCAGCTGCCACAGGAGCAAGCACCAGAACTGAAACCTGGCATTGATTTGAAGCTTGAAAATTCATCTGCATCTGTAGAGATCCCTAAACTCTACCTAGAGTCCTGTGCCACAGCCAGCAGCCTGGTAAGATCTCTTTAGAGCTGTCTTAACAGCCTTTAAGTCACAATATCCATGACTAAGTAAATTCAGCATCTTTTGCCTTTAACTTAAGCACCTAGGGCACATTACAAATTATTTTTAGGCATCTTCAGAGCTGTAAGAATATTTATCAGACTTACAATCCATCATCACTTGATTTAAAGAGCTAGTGCAGCAAGAGAAATTCCTGTGACCTCTCGCATATTTCAGAACCACTACATTTGTCCTTCTTGGGCTTTTTGCCAGTCCAGTGTAGACCCTTTATATCACTCAGCTCTATACTGGAAGAAGCACTGTTTCCAGAGGGGGAAAAAAAAGTAAAATTCAAAAGAAGATCTTGCAGACTGGGAGTTCCCTCACTCTCTCTGCTCAAAAGGGTTTCCAAGTTGCACGATGGAAAATTCCAAGTAGATTTTGAGGAAAAAGGGAAAAAGCCTTCTCCACGAGGGCTGCCACATATTGGAACAGAAGCCCAGAGAGTCCATAAGGTCTGCATCCTCTGAGACACTCAAATTTAACTGGACACACCCTTGAGCAACCTGATCAAGTTGGGTCTGCTCTGAGTACATGGCTTGAACTATAGGACCTTCATTAGATCCTGCAAAGCTAAATTATTCTACAATTAAAAAAATAATCCACTGTTACAAACAACTTTGTGACTAGTATCTTTTGCTTATGTGCAAGCCTGCTTTGCATTCAGATTAAGCACAAGTATTACCAGAACTGTGGCAATGCTCCTTGAACTCTGCCCTACAGCAGAGCTGCAAGTCATTTTCTGTTGGACAATTAGTGGAAACAAGATAAGGTACCACAGCAGACAGCTTCCTCACTAAATTGAGCTAGCAACAGAGGCTATGCGGAGTCTTGTAAAACAAATTAAGAACTGAAAAAGCAATTTTTGAGTAGTGAATTTATTTTTTAAAAGAAGTTTCTTGGTTGAGACTACAGTCAACATGGGTTGTCCACAGTCTGAGCAAAGTCATCCTAGAAGTTTTGATCTCCACATGTGGAAGTTCTGCCACCACCGGCACTGATCTCTGCATCCAGCTGCTCTAAAAAATGGTCACCCTCTCCAATCTTGATGTCTTCCCCATTTACAATTTTAGGTATTATATGGAGGAAGAACCCAAAACGCATGATCCTTAATACAAAACAAAGGAGCAGTCTCAACAGCCCTTACTCCCTATTTCCAGACATGGAAGGAACTTTGTACAAAGTTCACCTCAGTTATGGATGATTTATGTAGAGACTGTAGGAATTTTAAGTCCTGGTATGTTGAAGTTTCCGAGTACTTTCCTACCTCTAATTATTCTCACTTGTTGTTAAACAGCTATACCAATCGGGGGATAGAAAAATTAAGCACTCGGTAGGGCTTAATCTTCTGCAACAGTGAAAACTCCCCATTGAACTGAGCTCTTCCAAAGCCTTGCTCCGCACTGCGTACATGCCAAACAGAAGTATGCAGATGAGACGGAGCTGAGCAAGCTAAGAAAATTCTTTGCTGAAGCATACAGTATGCGTTCACAGGCTTACCGCGCCTGCTAAAGACATTAGCAACATCCTCTGTAGGGATAGTATGTCTTTAAATCAATTACACAGGTTCCTCTGCACTTTGAGAACATACTGCAACCATTTCCTCCAGTGACCCTTAAGCCCAGGTCCACCTCGCAGCTTCTCAGGGCTGGGCACACAGCTCGTGGCCTGCCTGCGCAGCCAGCTTACCCTGCCAAAGCACAGGCTCTGCCTATTGCACCGAGCTGGCACCCGGGCGGTTGAACTCTGGCCAGTTTTGTGGACTCCTAGCTGTGACCTGCTAACCTCTAACGGCAACCTGCTCCAGCCTCCTTGCATCTCTGCTCAGCGGTGTTTGCAGTGAGGGCTGTGACCCACAGCAGAGCTGTTCCTCAGCATCCAGCTTACCTGAATAGCAGAGGGCTTTTCAGCTCATCTGCTCCCAGCTTAGCTCCTGCACCCCACAGCCAGTGGTCAGCTTCACTAACGAGCCTCAGGGCATTCGTTACCTGAGGAAGTGGAACTTCAGGAAGTGTAAGTGATACACCATGTACACAGCAGGTCCACTAAGCTTTTTCCAAGGTGAGTTTTCCAGAGGAATGCCATTTCACTAGCAGATAGTAAGAACAGTAACCAAGTGCTGACCTGGACACAGACAGAAGGATGGAAAAAAAAGTGTTGGGTGGGTTGGTTTTTTTTTGGTTGTTTTGGGTTTTTTTGCAAGGGGACAGAAACCATTTTCCTCTATGGTTACCAGGGTGTCTGACTATTTAAAAGAAAAGAAGATTCCTTTGTGAGACTCATCTTAGGATTTCAGAGCTTAAACACTACAATTCAGAGGTTTTTAATAGTTTTTACTTTAACTGGATTTGAAACCCTTCAGATCAGTCAGAGAACTTCAGGCCACTATTGCATCCATCACCGCATACTGCCTACTCGTGCAGGTTGGGCCTCTGGAAAGGATCTCTCATGAGGTGCAACAGGCAACTGTAAAAATAAGTTCAAATCCAGTCCTTGCAGTGTAGGTTTGGCAAGAAAAAAAAAAAAAGTAATGTAGACTTTTAATACAGAAAAGAACAAAAAGAATCAAACCAGTGGAGCTCACAGGAATGAAATACGGATTAAAATAGCTCTGCCCAACTTCTTAACGGGCACCCAGAGACCACTTATGTCTCGCATCCAGAAGAGAAAGGCATAACACTAAAAGCAACCCAGCTTCTCCAAGAAACTGAAAACACCCAAGGGGGCTGGAAGGAGAAGTCAAGAATTTCAAAATTAGGAATTGTTAGGGTGGGAGGGGTAAAAAGTCAAGCTGCGGGTGGCTTGCGATCAAATTCCTTAATACTTTCAGTCTGAATACACCTAGGTTTCTGTTGCCTTAAGAGCCATACACCAAGTCATGGATATGAGAAGGTAAATGTGCGATTATCGTGCTCAGGAACAGCCCCGGGCAGGAGGTGTTAGCGCACATCTGACTCTTGCCCTGAGTGCTCCTGGGGACCGTCTCCACCGCGAGCACGAGGAGGGCTCCAGGCTGCCCGCACGCTGCTGCTGGGATGCTGGGCCGGGATCGGCAGCGAGCAAGGATGCAACAACACAGGAGAACAAGAGCTGCCATTCGCACCGGCTATTTCAGACTCAGTTGCTCGCTGCCAAGCAGGTCCCCGCTCACAGCTGCGGGACCGCGGTGCAGATGCCCACCCAGCCGAGCCGCATACAGGAATGCTGCTTTGGGGGGAAAGAAGAAACACACAAAAAAAAAAAAAAAAAAAGAGAGAGAAAGGAGCCTGAACGTTCAGCCTCTGCACAGCAGCGAGTTTCCATGAGTGCTGCTTTGTTCGCAGCGAGCCAGCCCCTCGCCAGCTCGGCGGGCAGCCCGCCAGCCGGCCGCCGCCGCGCCCTGACCCCGAAACCCCCAAACCCCGGCCCGGCCGAGCGCCCGGCGGCCGCAACCACCCGAACGCTGCCCGCACCC
>JANZLQ010000037.1:10332589-10358536 GCA_026212715.1 Elanus axillaris | reverse complement strand
CCCCGGGACGCCGCGGCTGCCGCTCGCCCCCGCCGGGGACGGTGGCAGCGGCCCGCGCCGCCGCCGACCGCGGCAGCTCAGCTCCCTCGAGCGCAACGCTCCGCCTTTCGCGGGAGGAACGCGGGCAGACGCAGGGCTGCAACCCCTTCGCGCCTCACTGTGCAAAGGGAGACGGAGCCCCCGGGGGCTGTTCCCACTCCCCGCCAATTCGGGGGGACACAGCAGCCCCGCCCCCCCCCCCGGGACGGTGTGGCTGGCAGCACCCCAAAGACCGGTTGCGTCGACCCCACGGGCAACAGGCAGCTTGGGAAAGCTCCCGGAAAGGGGCAGGCAGCGTGGGATCGGGCCGTGGGAAGGGCCGCAGGACGGCGCCGGCCCTACTGCTCGCCCCCGCTGCCCCAGGGTCAAAGGCCGGAGGAGGGACGCACCGGGAAGCCGCGGGGACAGGGCAACGCCAGCGACCCAAGTGGTGATTAATCACCCGGGAATATGTTGTGAAGGAAAGTCCCTGCAGTGGGGAGTGAATATGTGAGAAAGGGGATTTCTATTGAGGGAGGGGGGAAGTGGGGAGTCCCCTGCCTTTGCCACACGCTGCTGAGAAATAATGCTTGGCTCGGCTTTTGAAACCAAGTGACACGACACAAACTACACCCTCCACGTGCCTCCTCTGGGCACTGGGTAGGAGAGAAAGGGGACTGATCCTGTGCCAGGTTTCTGCTCCCCAGGGGTCAACACGTTTATTGCCACCGCACTGCAAGGCTTTCCCGGCCATCAGAGCTGGCTGCTACGCCCAGGTCAGCAATGCTGCTACCCAATTCACAGGAAACAAGTTCCACTTTAAGACATCATCATTTTGGTCAAATGCAAAATTGTCTAACCTTAGCAAGAAATACTTGTCTAGGAGTCTGGAGGCTGTTCTTTCATGCACACATGCAAGTGAAAAAAGCACCTCCTCACAGCACATCATGTGCGTACACAACTAGAGAGCCAAGCCTTGGTCAGCAGGGTGAAGTGATAAAAACAGCGGTAGAGTCCCATTTCTGCAAGTGTAACGCAACAAAACTGAGACCTGTCTCTGAAGCATGAGAGTGCTGTAACCATGTCTGCAGGATTAAAGTAATCCTAAATCTCACCAGGTCACTTCAGGTTGCATCAAGGTTAAAAACCCAGCTAGCTCTTGCAAAGACCTCCCAGGGGTGGCAGAGGCATTAGGTGACAAGTCATTAGCACTGTGTTGCATCTTGCATTACTGAAGGAAGGTTACCCAAGCTTCAGGGAAGCCCACCACCAGCAAGGTCCATCCTCAGGCACCAGCATGCACTGGAGATGGAAAAGGTGCAAAAGATGCAGCTGAAAAAAAAAAAAAAAAAAAAAAAAAAAAAAAAGCCTCAACAAGGCCAAAGAGCAATGAGTAATCCAGAGGTTTCCAGACACCAGTGACCTCTGCATTACTGAAGAGCATGTTTACTCACACTGGGGGTAGGTCAAGATAGTTATAAGAAACAGCATGTAAAATCCTGCCGAGATAAATGGACCCATTCAGATAGGGCTGTCTAACATCTTCTGCACAGCAGACGCCAGGCATGAAAGCTGCAATGGATGGAATTTCTGAAGCCAAAACCAACACATTGGAAATTATCAGAAGTGATTACTGTTTGGGGAAATCCTTGGCCACAACATATACCAAGATTCAATTTTTCCATCTGAAACCAGAATCGCTGTACTGACTGATTCACTGTGCACAGGGCTGTTCAAAGGAAATCCCCATTCATGTAGCCCTGCATGGCTCAACCCATCTCCACTCCACGCTGCAGCACCAAAGAGCTCAGGATTGGAGCATGCTTTGTGGTCTGGGGGTGGTGACACATCAGAAAACACCCTGCCAGTTACTTTAGCTATGCAAAAGATTTGTGGTTTGTCTCAGTTTTGGTAGTCTCTGATTCTGAGCACCTAACTGCACAGCTCCACCCAGGTTTGTTTTGAAGCTGTTACAGATGCTCTGTAGCCCTCTGTAGCATAGTGACAAAAGTTATTCCAGAATTAATCAGCAGGTCAGCTATCTCTGTCCTGCCATTTCCCTGAGAAGCAATAGGAAAGGTGATTAATCTCCAACACACAACTGCACCCCACTGCAGACAGGAACAGCCACTTTGAAAATCTCCCTCCAACACATGAGCTATTTCAACAATTCATTTTGACATTCAGGCATAGGTACACACTATTGACATAAACACATAGGACCAAAAGCAGCCCTACACCCACACATTGCCACCAGAACATGTCTTGCCATGTCACTGCAATTCAGCACTGCCGTGATGGTACAAACCACCTGAAATCAGGTATGGTTCTGCCTCTGAGCTCCAGCCACGGCATTGCCATGAGAATGCCCATTAGGAGGGGGATTACACATCTGCACAAGTCAGGCTGCCTTCTCCAGCCACACATCGAGCGAGGATGCTTGCGGCAGTTGCACGTCACTACCAACACATGCATCCACTGCACATCCCTGCAGTCCAAGCAGGCACTATTGCTTTTCCATGACCACAACAAAGAGGTCTTAATGCTTTTGTGTGTAAGCCAGCTAGACGTTAATTCTTCACGAGCTTTCACATACTGACACCTTCCCTCCCCTCCACTGGAAACCATCAGCATCCTTGACCAAGAAAGAAGGAGGCCACTTTCTTCCTGGAACATCAGTCCTTAAATAAAAAGCATTCAGCATCGTGCAGCTGCTTATTGAAGGAAGGAGCTTTTCCTTCTTTCTGGAGAAAGCAGCAAAGGCATTTGAACATACTTTTGTATACTTGTGCAACCCAGCAGCAAACACACTTCCATCTGCACATAGCACAAGGCTCACCCCTGCATGGTCAAGATTTAAGCCCTGTGGGTTTAACATCCCACACAGGACAGCGCTGCGTTCATACGGTTTCAGCTACAAGCCACTAACATAAGGAATAGACGCTTGGCTTGAGGCCCAGGTAATTCATCTGACGGTGGCAGCCACTATCAGACAGGCCTCTTTTGAGAGGAGCTTTCATGAGCAGGAGAGCCATGGTGAATCTGCAGAGGCACAGTGTGCACGGGTGGTCTCCGAGCACCTTAAAGAGGACCATATGGGATTAATGGTACAGCTTGAGCACATATTAGCCACAGCTGTGTGATGCACACTTGTGCAGACCACATACCCACTCCTCCCACCCAAACTCACTCACTGCACAGAGAAGCTTTCCTTCATACCGGTGACTTTTGCATGGCTCTGAGTAGCCCGAGGGACCCCCTGGCTCTCACCAGCTGCCGTGGGCTGCCTGGCCCCAGCCCCCAGTGCTACTCTCCCACACCATGGGTCCTCTGCCACGCACAGGCTCTGCTCAGGGGCCATCCTCCTCCTCTTCCCCCCACAGGCTGCTCGTAGCAAGAAGCAGAACCAAAGAAGCAGTTCTGCTCATTTGACGCCATCAGCCTAATCCTACTGTGTCAGGAGCTGCTCAGCCATAACAAGCTCTGGCTGCTAAGAGTGTTTCTGAGCTAGCCCGCACTCAGAGGGATACCCCACCTTTTCTCTCCAGATGCTGGACTTCTAAGTCCAGCTTGGACACAGTCAAAATCTTCCAAGTAAAGGCTTCACACAAGTCTTTCCAAGCTTCACAAGCTCGCAGCTCTCCCTAGTCTTCAGGGACAGCACTCTGCCACACACATGCTGACTGAGCAGGGTGCAGGCAATTACCCAAATTCTCACCAGCTGCAAGATCTCATTTTTAATCTGCAGTCTCGCATTGTTCACATTTGCAAGCCTATTGTATTTCACATTTTTTAAACACAGCACAAAGAAATAAAGCACTGGCTCTAGGGGCAATTTTGCTAGAGCTGGAACAGTTGCAGCAACATTGCAAGCTACACTGTTCTGCCTGATCTCCCACACTCCTTCCAGTTACCTACCAGGTTAGGTACAGCATTAGGCCACCTCATTTGTTATCAATTCCTCCATTTCACCATGAAAAATGTTTAGTAACATGCTATTACCTCCATTCAGACAGAATAAAAGCCCCACAGGTGTTTGTCCTACTCCTAGACGAAGACTGGGAGGCTCCTTCCAGCTTCTTCTACATTTGAACTTGAATATTCTTGCTGTCCAGGTACTGCTTCAGAAGCCTGAGCTACTTTTCTTACAGGTAGAGTATGAAATATTCTGCAGCTTGTTAAAGCCTATGTTTAAGTAATAAAGCTGGTTAATTAAAATATTTAAGCTTCCTTTGCCTTAAGCAGTGTTTTCCACCAATAGTTGCAGCACTTCATGTGAAACAGTTTGTTCTTCCTCCTTGCAATTAAAAACCTGTTAAAGGTACATAGTTTTCTTCAGTTATTTATCTGTATCAGAAGTATTTCTTTAAACACTGAACTCAGAGCTAGGCTACAAAAGCACAGCAAAATCTGAAGTAGATTTCTTGAAGTAGGGTTTTATGCCACTAACTTCAAGGGGTTTTCCCTGGTTGAGGCAGGGTTGTTCAGCAGAGCTTTCCACCCAGGAAACCACAGGCATCTCTGCCGTTTCCAGGGCCTGAACTAGCAGCTCCTCACTGGACTCTGCTGCACCTCGTGCTTACATGGCAGAACAAACCACCTCCATGAGCTGACCCTCACAGAGTAGATTCAAGCTGTTTCCTCCCAGAAAGTGGTACATTGGGATATACTCAAGTGAGGATCCCAGTGGCAATGAGATTAATTCTCTGGGACAAGGTCTTTGCAATACCCTTGTCCAGGAGTCCCACATGCTCCTATCCCTATAACTGCAGATGTCTGCAAGTCATTAGCATGCTCAGTAATGCTCACTTAGCAGCCACTAATCATCTCATGTGATAGCACCAAGGGCAGGGCTGAGCCAGCCCCACTTTACTGTGACAGCAAGCTGAACATGATTAGTGCATCTTCACTCTTACATTTCAGAGGAGAATCTCAACCACTGGAAGACTCTCTCAGGCTTTTCTAACTTTTTTGGATAGAAAAAATGTAACTGGCTACCTGTGAGCCACTCCTGCTTCTGCACAGCTCTGCGGAGCCCTGGGGCACGCTGCAGCCCAGGGCCACAGGGATCTGCAGGCACTCCTCAGCAGCCTGATTTTGTGGCCCCTCAAGCCACAAAAGACCCTTGGCATGGTCTCTGGGGACTTGACTGAGCTGGCAGTTCTTGCTCACTTCTCAGGTTAGGTCAGGGAAGTACTATTAGCACAGGAGCTGGTTTATCAACACACAGCCAACCTCTGCCAGCCAGGGTCTTCTCCAATAGCAGTGGTACTGCAGTTTGTGGTAGGAGTTACCCTCCTCACTTTGGCCATCTCTCTTTGATGTAGCAGTTCAGTTGTCCAGCACACATGCTGCATCCTCGGTTACGAGTGTCAGACTCAATTCAGCCAGCACTAGACACCACAGAGCTACATACTGCAAAGGATTCAGAGAGCATTAAGACGGCACCACTACAGAGGGTCCCATGGTCCCAGTTTAAAAGCACTCATGTCTTTGTCCTGACATCTGACAGCCACAGTGTCCGGCACTGCTGAGCTCAGGCTGTGGCACTGGAAGTCATCACTCTCTTGAAAGAGTCACCACAAATTTTCTTAGCAGCCACCAGCCTAGTTGTTCTGTTTCTTCGGTTTCTTCATAGTGGCATTTTACCACAAGCCTAAAAGAGTTACCAAAAGAAATAATCATCAGAGACAACTAAAGCTGCTTCTATTTCACTTTTAATTAGACCATTGATCTTCAAGCAGTTACATAAGCTATCAGATATTTGCATGCAGCCACACTGTTAATCAACAACTGGAACAAAGCTGAAACACCATGATTAGCATCTTAAGTCTTCCCACAGCCAGTATGTTAAGTCTGCTCACACACCAACTCTTCCCCCACATGGGAATTTCATAACAAGCCATGCCTGAGCAAGTGACAGCTGCTCAGAGGGCCACCACAACTAGCAGCAACAGCAGCAAACAGCTGCTCTGCAGAAGCATCCAGGTGTTGGAGCAGGCTCAAAGGTGCCTGGGCTTTGGGTTATTTGAGGGAACAGCAAGCAGAGTTACTCTGAGCCTTGCAGAGAGAAGGAAACCCTTCAGAAATTCACTGTCTAGCTAGAGGTGAAGTAACACTTGATATCTTGCACCATCAAGATGACAGTTTGCCACCAACTTTTAGCAAGCCAGTGTTCCCTGTTCTGTAGTGAGGATGAAAACCAGTCATGTTAATCCAAGATTTGTGTCTCACATCATGACAGATGCAAGGTGTATTTGTTACACTGCCAGTGCTCAGCCAGGAAGATGCATCAGAAACAAACACAGGAGCCTGCACATAGCCCTCAGCTCAGGCTCTTTGCTCCTGTGGTCCGGGCCCAGAGGGTCCTGCTGCTACCACTCTCCTTATAATAAAGGGAGGATCTGCACAAAGGTAAAGGTCACCTCCAAGATGCACTTGTCAGTGGTTTAGCCTAGAGAGCTAAACTAGCTCAGAGCCCTGGCTTGCCAGTATTTTTGCCTGTGGGAAGTCCACTAAAGCCATGCTGCACCTACTGCTGCAAGGTTGTTGTGAGAAAAGGGAATGTAAACCAGTTAATTATACCAATTAAAGGAAGCATAGATAGACCACATTAGCGTCTAGCCAAGGGGAACAGTATTTCCTCTTCTGTGTTTGAATAACCTTCAGATGCACATATCATGAGTGGTTTGCTCAAAGCAGCTCCATACACTGTGCCTTCTGCTAGAGGGCTCCAAAGGAGACCTTTCAAAGCTTGTTTACACAACATAGCTCACCAGTTGCCACCTACAACTTGGTTTAGGCCCACCAGCCATGACAATGCCCTTTAATATAGGCTCAGAAATACAGACACATACATTGTCTCCTCACAAGAGCAGCCACAGACTAATCAAAGCCAGTAGGCAGCCACCAGCACCCAGAGTAGCCTGAAATGGCTGTGGGCTGCGAGCCCCGGAGGAGAGCCAGTCGCCAGCATCCCACCCCGGGGTCAGGCTGCAGCAGCCCCCAGGCGCAGACATGCTTGCGGCACCTATGCAAGGCACAGGAGTTGGTGCTTCAGAGCAGCATTTAAGAGCTCAGGCCAGAGCTCATCTCGCAGGCAGACAGTTTGAAGTGCCCCCAAGATTTCAGAAAAAAAAAAAAGCCATGGGCTAGCAGGAAGGGTGGCTCCACCGCTTTCGGTTACGGCTCCGCAGCAGAGCAGCGGCACAGAGGCCCTGTGGCCAGCATTGCAAACCCTCGCACCCCACTCAGGCTTGCAGAAGACAGCACGAGCATCCCAGCAGCGTGGCGAGAGCAGAGGGGTGCTCAGGGCCTCTGGCTAGCTGCTCAGCACAGCACCCACGCCATGTGAGTGCTGCCTGCAGCAACGCAGCGCCTGCCCGCGGGCACCTGGGCGATGCTGGGACATGCTGCTGCCACAGCCCTTGCCCAACTCTTCCCTGGCAGCAGGCAGGCTGGGTGGGTGTGTGTCAGCATGGCAGTCTGTCTGTCTGCACCCACCTTGCCCTCAGAGGGACCAGCATTTGGAAGCTGTGCTGCTACGAAGCCTGGCCAGCTCATGCTGGAGTGATTCAATGCTCTTACAAACAAACACATCATGATTTATGGCATGCCCTGAAGCAAGGGAGAAGGAGCCACAGCCCCTGATGTCATTGCGGCCAACAGCCACTTTTGTGCTATTACTGGGTAACACTGGCAGAAGAGTTCATGCAACCTGCTGCTGCTGTTAGACGAAAACAGCTTCTTACCCCTTCGCAAGAAAGATCCCAGCCTGGATGTTCAAAGTTCTGCCACTACCAACTTAACAGCCTGATCAGTAAGACTTGCTATATTTCACTGACGCAGAGAAAACAGCTCTGAAATACCAGCTGAATTTACGCTTTAAAGCTAGAGATTGCCTTCAGTACTTATTGGTTCCTTTCCATTAGATTAGCTGTCTGTTTCTGTGAGCTGTAAGGAACAGCAGAGGACCATCATCTGACTCAGAGGAAACATCCCATTAGCAACCAGACAGCCCAGCTGTATGTGTGGCGACTCTTCTCAGAGGGTTTATTAGAGAGCTATGGCTGCTTTCTTCCAAGGGCAGTATCAGCAGGAGATCCATACAACCCCCACCCATCCCACCAAGGGAGACAGGATTCAGCTGCTCTATCCTCTGCCCACCCCCAAGCAGCTCCAGGGCAGCGTCTGCTGTGTTACTTGGCACAAGGGAGGATGTGCAAGGCAACCCCTTGCTTCCCCAGGAACTTGGGCAAAGCTTCATTTGGCTGTTGTTTGAAGTTGCCTAGCTTGTTTTCGCTAACACAAAAAAAATCCGGTTTATTCTTGCAGTGGTTGCGAGTACTACAGTTGCCATGTACAAGCACAGTAGGAACCAGACATTGCACACATCTCACTGTGGATGTTAGACTTCAACTGCTTACAGCAGAACAGTATTTACACAGGGAATTGCAATCCATTAGCTGAATGCAAAGCACACCACAGCAGATCCAATCCTCACTACGATGTACCAGATATTATGCAAATACCTCCAAAACTCAAGGTTAGTTGCAGGAGGGACAGAAGCCTGAGGCAGGCTCACAGACAGGTTAGAGACCACATCAGAGCCCAGAGAACCATCTGGTTATGATAGAACATATACTCACTGCAAGGCTTTTGGGTGCAGGAAGTAGGATGTATCCCCTAATGATGACCTGGAAGAAAGTGTCTTCCCTATTAGATTACAGAGCACTGATCCTCCCTCAGGAGGAACACAAATAGGCAGGAGTGCCATCCACAGAACCTTTTGCCTTGTGGGTAAAAAAAAATCTGCACCAAGTCCCCAGAAGCAAGACCTAGGGAAAAACCTCACTCAAGCTTCATCGCATTAATCCAAATCAACAGGCGGAGCTTGCTTAGCCCACTGAAGAGATAACCTCAGATCTCAGTTGACTCAACTCTGAACCCAAGGTCAAGTTCCCAGAAGAGCAAGGGTAGCTCCACTCACCCCACCCAGGCAGCAGGTGGAAGAAGACTGGGTGAGTATCCACCTCCACCACACAGGTACTACTAGAGCAATCAAGAAAAGATACAGGAGCAGCTAGCATGGGTTTCACAGACACCATTTTCATTAAAACCGCTGCTCTTATTTCTCCAAACACAACATGAAGGCACATTATCTGTCCCCCATCCCCCCCACTGTTAGCATGAATTCAGCCTGCAACAGACTAGGCCTTGTGAGCATGCCATACGGTAAAGGCTGTAGCAAAGACTGCTCAGATCTCCTGACAAGGGTGGACAGTGCCTTCCCTTAACCTTTTCTACATGTATTTTGTTTCAGATTCTTCCCCCAACATCTAACACTCAGCTACACAGCATTTGCCTCCTCCAGCATAGACATGCTTGGAACACCTGATGTTGTTTTTCTTGCCAAATCCAAACAGATTGCAGCAACACATCCTCACCTACTTCCACGTATGCCCGTCACCGCTTTGGTATACCTGCACCGAGATGACTCCCCCTCCCCCTGCGTGCATGCTCTAGAACAGAACCCACAGTACACCCACAGAGTACACCCACAAAAAGCAAGAAAAATCTCACAGGAACCTACAGGTTTCTCTACAGAAAGCCTGACTACCTCACCAAGAGCCATAGTCAGGCTTGATGCTTTATAAGCAACAGCCACTGGGACAGGCTCTTCAGGCACACCGGTACCAAGAGCTAACAGAGCCAAACCCCAGGTCGCTGAGCTTTGCGCCTTCATTATTGCAATGACTTACAGGTTAGGTGCCACCTTCATGAGCTGCATACCACGCTGGACAGTCAAGGAAGACGGGTCCACAGGCAGGCCACCTGATGCTGGTGGCAGAAGCCTGGCGAGTGTCACAGTACAGTGGAGCTCTGTTCACACCAGCATCTCACCCGCAACACAGTTTTGCTCTGGTGTGCTTGCTTAGCATGTACTAGTGGTCTAAACTTGGCAAGCCCTTGTTCAGGTTCCAAACTAGCTGCACATCAAAGTCTTGTTTCTGAGGACAGAGAGAAAAGAACTCCTCTGCAGCTTGGGAGATTCAGAGATCATTGTTTTACTTCCCATTGCTTGGAGTGGACACTGAACAATACTGGCAACGCAGAAGCATGGCCACACACAAAGCTAACCACGTTCTTAGATTACAGTTGTAGGCTAGGAAAAGAGTTATCCTGACCCATTTAAACATCCCCAGGTAAGTCAATATGGGACACAGCATTAGAATATGGAGCGGTTACGACTTTAGTCCTTCTTGAATACCTGGCATAGCATTCAGTGCCTTAAATGAAAAAGCTGTTTAGCACATTAGTCTCACTGGTCTCAAGTAATTTTACTGAAGTTTGATCACTTTACAAGTTTCCACTCACATGTAAAAGAATGCAAGAACAGCCCGTGTAAGTTACCTTAAAGGTTCCTGTATCTTGGAGCAAATAGCTCATGCAAAGTCCCTTTTTTTTCTAGACCAGCAGTCCAACTATTGAAACAGAAGGCCCTGAGGAGACCAGCCACCCTCAGAAAATGAAGCCACCTCCAGTTTCCAGCAGTGAGGCCCACTGCCAGCCTATCAAAAATAATTCGAGGGGAAGGATTAAGTGTCACATTTCCAAGAAGCAGAAACCTGCTTCCAAGACACACTGGGTATTTTCCAGAAAACAGCCTCCAGGGAAGTCACAGGTAAGTGGCAGACAAAATGCAAGTGTATTTTGACTACCTCCTTATGATGTGTTAATAGCACCTGGAGTGAGACAGAGAGAGACCCTCAATGTATACAGGCTGAAAACACATTTTCCTTTTTTCAGTTTTCAAGCACCTAGCTCTGGGCATTACAGGATAACACACTTAACAAGTTTTATAAGAGATGCATTTTCCTCCAGAAAGTTGAGATTTGCTTTGTCACCCTTCAGTGTATGAACAGCCTAGGGAAGACAGTTGGTTTTCAACTATTTTCCTAAAATAAGATTTCTATGATGTACTGAGACTCACAGGTCAAGATGCTTTCATCTTTAGAGCATGCTGGTGGTCCACACTATAAAGCACAGTGCAAGCATCAAGTACTTGGACATTAACAAAAACCCCACCTGATACACAGGTTAGGCTCGGTCAGAAAGAGACTGCCCTTCCAGAAGTACTCCTGCAGCTGGGACATCCCAAGACCACCAAAGGCTCCATGAGGCAAGTACCAACAGACCATGACTGTAACCCCATCCTCTCCTCACCCATCTTCCTCCTGGCATGGCTCAGCTCCCTCCAGGCACTGCAGTGGGACTCAGGACCGCCACAAAGACAAATCTGAAAACCAACCACACAACTGTAGCTGAGGCTGGCAGTGGATCCCAGTGCCACAGCAGCAGAGCTGCCACGCAGCTCCGGCTGCCCCTGCCCATCCATTTACTTGCATCGCCACTTGACATCCTGCAGTTGCGAGGCAAGCCGTATCAGCTCTCTTATCTGGTGAAGGCACAACCCAGCAAAGAAACCACACATTTTTCAGTTTGATCAATCTGACTGCATCAGTCTAAGACTGCAGTTTTACCAAACAAGTGAGCCAGCCGCTCGACACCCATCCTGCCTCTGCCAGCAACACAGGGCTGCCAGGTGAGCACTGCCCACGAAAATGCTGCCAAGAGACACTCAACAGCACCGGAGCACACACCTAGGGCCTGCTGGCTGCAAGCTTGGGTACAACTTGGCAGGTCACAGCCCGAAACCACAGGCTTCAGACACTGAGCTCCTCTGTTTCTAAGCTAAATCAGTTGACTCCTATTGCCTGATATCAGGGTTTCTAGGGGCAAGCTCAGTGCCAAATTAGCTTCAATCCCCCCCTTCTCTGCCACTTGCTACAGCTTTTAGCAAGGCACAATGCAGCTCCCATACAAAGTAATCTGTGGAGTCTATCAGCTCCTTTGGCCAAGAGCAAAGCCCTTGTGCTCTGCATTCCTGGCATCCTACTCCCCAGCGCCTGTCACCCCGCACACCACTCAGCACCCAGGAATCTGCAATTATCTCAGTCTAGCAGACAAAAAAAAAAAGCTAGACTTAAACACTTGTTAACACTTGAGTAGCACAGGAGCTACCTCATGTTGAGCAGAAGACTCCGTGGAGCCACCTGCCCTCAGAGCAGTTTTTTCAGAGCTTTCAATCCCATCTTTGCTGGATGGCACAAAGCACCTATGTGCTTTATGGCCTTTTTTATAATAGACCACATGCACAGTCGAATCTGCACTGAAGTGAAGGCACTTCAGGCCTAGAAGAAAAGCATCCTGAAACTACCAAAAGACTGAGCAGAGACTAAACAAGGGGTAACAGCAGCATGAGAGGCTGGACTCCTAACTACATCCAGAAAGGGTTGTGGTCAAACACTATAAATTTAACCGATTTCTCTGTGTAGAGGCAGACTTCTTTCAAATGGACAAATATCAAATGCCAAAAGCTTGCTACTGAAAAAGTTTAAAAGTGTGGTTGTAGTATAGAAGCAGTAGCTGAGCCATAATACATGGCTTCCAAAATGTTCCTGGAAGTTATTATTTAACTGGAACAGGCACTGCATCCACTTAGCAGAGATCTGATGGCATTATTAATGCCAAAAATCCAGCAGCTGCAGCTGTCAGGTTTTGCCAGCTGATTTGGCTCAGAGCTGGCCCTAAACACCCCAGGCCCTAAAGACCAACCTGGTCATAAAAGTCCTCCATCTAAAAGCCTTTACCCGTACATAGCTCCAGGCCCTGTAAAAGCCCTGTGTTTTGCTCAGCAACACAAAAGGAGACTAAAAGCTAGAAACAAAAAGCAAGCCCCAAGTTCTTGAGAACCTGCAGGGAGAAACACGGTAAGGACAGGTAGCAATCTCAAGCTGACACTGTGGGAGAGGTGGTGTGGGCTTCAGCCCCTTCAACCAAGTGGAGCACTGCAAGGCTTGCTGTGAGTGTCTTTTTTGGAAAGCGAGTGCAGGATGTTTTTCAGGAGTGGCTCAGTTTATCCAGGACCGTACACAGCAGGGCTCCTGTGCTACCACTTGGCTCCAGCTCTGGTGGCTCACCACAGGCAGAGCTGTATACCCCTTCACACAGAGGCTGGGGTATGGCAAAGGCACTAGCAGCCATAGCCATTCCCTTCTCCCAAAGCTCCAACTACAAGTTTTTTTCAAGGTTTGGTTTTGGGTTTTTTTTATTTGCTTTTTTTTTAATAGCCAGCACAATGCAAGTAAGCTGCAAAGCAGTTAGACATGTCTTAAATGATTACGGCCACCCTGCAGCTCAGTCTAAAACTGTAAGGGAGCTGTGCTGCTGCAGCAGCGTTTCTAGAAAGGAAGTCACTGGAAGCCAGGCCGGACTAACCTTGATCTCCCAAACCCGCAGCCTTCAGGAAGTCCCACAGACAAATAGGAAGGCAGCTGGAGCAGCAACATTTTTCTAGGGCAAACAATACGAGGGGAGCACTGGCCTGGTGTTAGCGTTGCAGCTGGTAAGGAGCTATTCCAGTGGCTGAGGAGGAAAGGTGAGCTCCAACATTAGCAACAGCAAGCTCAGCGCAGGAGTCAGCAGCTGCAACTCAAACCCCACTGTGTGCAAAGGGAGTGCATCTCTGAGTAAATAATTAGCACCAGCTCCATTCCCAGCTGCAAATATGATAGCTGTCTTCCCCCAAGAGGATAATCAGCCATTCGGGACCCAACAGTCCTCATTTGTCCAAAGCTGCTTTTACACATTAGTAGTGGGGAATAACAGGGTACCCACCTACTCCACCCAACTACAGGTTTCCAGAGAGGGCCAGGTCTCTCCCAAACTGGAGAAGTTTCCATTTTCTTGCTATTGTATCTAAAGCCTCTGAAGGGAAACAGCTTTCACCCTGGCCAAGAGTTTTAGGCAACTGAGCAGAGCTGCACTCACCCAAATTCAGCTGTGCAATTCATCGAGGCCAGAGTCATCAGGAGGCAGTAATTAGAGTTATCTGACAAAGAGCTAGAAAAGGCATTCACATTCCTTCCCCAAGATCTATCAGGCATTCAAATTATTGCTTTACAGACTGCACTGCAGCCACACCTGAGCTATTCCCAAAACAGTCACCACAGGCATTCCTGAGGGATCATCTGCAATTTGACATGCATGCCAACAGCTTTGATTTCCCCAGCAGCCCACCAGTTACCTAGCAATTACACTCTCCAGTATGGCATGGACCATCAATCTCAGTGCCAGCCCGGGCAGGCATTAGCTCAAACCACCCATCTCCTGGAGCGAGCAGAAGTCCTTCTACATTTTCCACCCGTGACCTACCACAGCTGAAAGATTAAGGAGAAAGCGCAGCCCTGTTCAAAAGCTGCAACTGCACTTAGGCAGGCATCCACGCTAACCTGAACGCTGGCATCATCTACCGGGCTCTACTGAGCAAGGAAAGTCTCCTCACGCTCCTCTAAGCCCTGTGGTAGCGTGTACCTCCCCGCAGCTCAGCCCACGGGAGCCAGGCCCCAGCACCCTACCAGAGCCCAGGGACCCCCGGCCGGACACAGGCTAGAGGAAGCATCGTCCCAGCTGCGTCTCCCGACGGGGCTGTCGGAGGGGAAACGGGCTGCACAGGGGGCGAACATGCTCTGGCGCTGGGCTTCTTCAGGAAAAGACCTGAAAGCAAAGCCTCACCTATGAAACAGTGACTAAGAGAGAATCTCAGGAGGATAGGAGAGCGTTGCTAGCCCCGACAGCGGGGCCGTGGGGCAGCCCTATGGCACACACAGCTTTAGACCAGCTCTACGCTACACCCCCAAAGCTAACCCTCCAAAGAAAGAAAGAGAGAGCAGCAACCCCTCAGCTTCCCACCCCGCAGCCCCGGGGAGCCCGGCCGGCAGCACCCCACGGCCGCCCAGTGCCCCCAGCCCGTCCACGCTCTGCGAGGCAAAGGTCCGGCACAGGAAAAAACAAACCCAAACCCCAACAACCCATAACCCAAACCGCAATAAAACGAGGGGAAAAAAATAACAACACCAAAACACAACAACAACAACCAAACGCCAAACGCACCCGCTGGGGATGCACTTACCGATGGAGACCAGCTTGATGCTCTCTCGCTCCAGGAACTCGAGGGCCACCGAGACGTTCTCCAGCTGCATCTGGCGGAAGGTGGGCCGCTGGTGGTACTTGCGGTACATGCGCTTCTGGCTGAGCACCTCCAGGAGGGCGATGAGGCGCAGCCCGTCGCTCAGGTCGTGCTGCAGGTTGCCGATGCGCTTGTTGACGCAGCGCAGGTGCTCGTTGCACCAGCGGGTGAAGGTGTTCTGCTGGATCCGCTTCCAGGGCGCGTCCTCCGCCAGATCCTTCTCGGTGGCCGGCATCTCGCCGTCGGGATCTGCCGCTCTGCGACCGCCCTGGCCCCGCGCCTGCGTGCTCATGGCGCGGCCCCGCTCCGCCTCCGCCTCCTCCTCCTCCGCCGCGATCCGCTCCGCTCCGCCCGCTCCCCGCCTCCGCGTAAGGGGGTTCTGTACTCCCCACGCCTTAGGGGAGGTGGCTGGCAGCCGGGGGGTTATTTACTCCTTCTCCAAAAGGAAGTTTTGCGGGTTTTCTTTTTTTTAATTTTAATTTTTTTTTTTTTTTTAATTTAACATCCGACTCGGAGCCTCAGCCCCGGTACCCAAGTCTTCCCCACAAGCCAGGATCAGAATCTAACCCGACAAGGCTCCCTCGCTTTGCTTACAAGATGCAAAAGCAAGGCCTACAGCAGCGTTAGTAGTTTTCCATCTATTAGAGATTCTCCTCCAGTGTTTTCAGCCGTAGAGGTCACCTTCCCCTAATACTCTCTCTGCAAAGGCGGAGGGCTTCTTAAATAGTATCCCCCACACGTTAGGAGAGCTTATTTCAGCTTCTTTCTTTGTTGCTTTGCTTTAAGCACCTCCGTGGCCAGGGAGGAAGGAAAGTGGACAGTTTTGCTCCTGGTTTCCTTCTCCCACCTCCTCTTTTCCACCAGGAACCCCACAGCAAATCTAACAAACGGAAAACCTTTACACAATGACATCCCGCAATACGTATCAGCTCATTTCATCAAACAGCAGCTCAGAAACCCATACCTTGCCTCCAAATAAAACCAAAAGAGACCAGCTCCCCATTCTCTCACCTCTCCCTTCAGCCTGGTGTCAGGAGCACCACGAGGTCCCAGCTGCACGCTCAGGATTTTATACCCCGTCTTGGGCAATGACTGGTTCAGAGCGGTGCTGCAGCAGGTGCAAAGCATTGGCGGTGGGCAGGCACAGGTGAGAAGAGACCAGAAATAAGGCTCTTTCAAAGGAGGGAATGACTGCAGCGGGGAGATTTTGGGGGGAGTTGCTAGGAGGGAGTAAAGGACTGATGTAGCAGAGGGAGAAGAGAGTCAAAATTGTGACTCGGCTATGAACGTGCTCTACTGCATGAAGGAAATCAGTGAATCCCTCTGTACTTCCAGTTATAATCACAGAATGGTTTGAGGTGGAAGGGACCTTAAAAGACCATCCAGTTCCACCCCCCTGCCCTGGGCAGGGACACCTTCCCCCAGACCAGGTTGCTCCAAGCCCCATCCAGCCTGGCCTTGGACACTGCCAGGGATGGGGCAGCCACAGCCTCCCTGGGAAACATGTTCTGTGCCTCACCACCCTCACAATGAAGAATTTTTTCCTAGTAGCTAATCTAAATCTACCCTTTTTCAGTTTAAAACCATCACCCCTCATCCTATCACGACACTCCCTGATGAAGAGTTCCTCCCCATCTTTCCTGTAGGTCCCCTTTAGGTACTGGCAGGCTGCTATAAGGTCTCCCCAGAGCCTTCTCGTCTCCAGGCTGAACAACCCCAACTCTCAGTCCTTCTTCATGGCAGAGGAGCTCCAGCCCTCCCATCATCTTCATGGCCCTCCTCTGGACCCGCTCCAGCAGGTCCATGTCCTTCTGATGTTGGGGACCCCAGCGCTGGAGGCAGAACTGCAGGTGGGTCTCACCAGAGCGGAGCAGAGGGGCAGAATCCCCTCCCTCGACCTGCTGGTCACGCTGCTTCGGATGCAGCCCAGGATATACGGTTGGCCTTCTGGGCTGTGAACGCACGTTGCTGGCCCATGCTCAGTTTTTCATCCGCTAATAACCCCAAGTCCTTCTCCGCAGGGTTCCTCTCAATCCACTCATCGCCCAGCCTGTATTTGTGCTTGGGATTGCCCCGACCCGTGTGCAGGACCTTGCACTTGGCCTTCTATAAAATAAAGCTCTATAACCATCTATAAATTGAAGCTCCTTTCTTTTCAAAGAAAGTGAGATTTAACCTGTTGGTACGTGCCGAACACTCAGCTCTTTAAATAAACAGCATAACTGATTGAAGAAAACTGAGATATTCCTTATCAAGAAACTGTTCATTATTTTTTCTGTTTGTTGTGCTACTGGAAATAACATTTATATTAGTGGCTTGTTCTCTTTGCTAGCCTCACCCCAATGTTTTACCTATCTAATTTTAGAGAAATAGAGTGTTTTCTGCTGGATTTCAACCAAACTGGAAACAGCCCAATTCATTTTGGTAGCATTCTTCATCCAATATTAAAACTTTTAAAAAGACAGATTTGTTGTAGGTCAGGGCAATTTCTTTCAGGGTAATATTGCTAACCTCTGCATAAGTTGAAAATAAAGTGTAAAAATGCATGTATCAGCAATAAAGACAGTCATTGCCAAAAGACATCAGAAAGAACTTCCGAGTTAGGCTTGGCGGAACAAACGGTCAGACAAAACGATGGGAATAGTCCCTTCTGGCTTTGCATCTGTAAATTGTGAAATCTGGGAAATTATTCATGAATCAGTATTTCTGGTGCTGCAGCATCTTTCTAAAAGAAATACAAATACGTGAAAAGAAAGGATGTCTGCTCTCTCCTGCAAGGGAGACAGAGCTGGGGGGGGGGGAGAAGAGATAAGAGCTGCATTTTTTTGGCCATTTTAAACACCATTAACTCCCAGGTTAGGGACCCAAAACTCTCCGCGGGTTCATTTTCTGTTCCACCCATTTCATTTTGACCGAGGGCTCTGCCTGAGAAGAGGGGATGGCTCAGCTGTGGAGGAGGTGCCACCTCTGAAGTTAACAGCGTAGACAGATTTTACAGCAAACCAAAATCAATGAGGGCTTATTTTCCAATGCAGCACTGCATGTTGTGGCAGTTCAGGGATTGATTCCCAAGCCGCTCAGTCATCCGTGTGCGGGGACAGGGGCAGGACAGCAGAGATCCCCCCCCTGCCGCCAGAAATCAGAGCCGTCGGCGATGAGTCCGCCAGGCTCGAGCCAGAGGCTTGGCTTCAGTAGCTTCCAAAATTCACCCCCAACAGTTGACCTGGGATTCAGAATGAGGGATATTGTTTTCAACCGTTTTTCTATCTGACCTCTAAAATTGTCAGGAAAGTTATTTAAAGTGTAAAGCATGTGTAACTGATGCTTTACTATTCTCTACGGCATGTAGAGCCTTAATAGATGGGAGAGGTTTTCACTTTCCCCTCGTCTTTGACTCTGAACCCAGATTGGCACTGCATACTCTCAAGGTTAAATATTTCACTGATAATCACTGTAACCAAAATAGCCAGTTATCTATGTTTTTTTTCCCTGTCTGAAACTGCAAATTCCTCGTACACTGCAAGTTTCTCTACCCCGCATAACCTGCCAAAATCACAGGCTTCTGCGTTATCAACAAAAAAAATCTGCAGACTGAAAGAAGGAGGCATGATGAGAGAGGCAGAAATCAGAATCACCAGACACCACTGTTTTGTTATTCACTTCTATGGCTTATTAATCGGAATACTAATTTTTAACTCAGTTCAATATGCCACAGAGCACATAGGTAACCGAGCAAAACTGGCCCCACTTCCACTGCACGTTAAGAAACATCCATTGCTTTCCTTCTTACCAATACTGTGACTCAAGACATTTCAGTGCAACCCTCTGTTGGTCTCATCCTTCAAAAATTTCTCACACCTCAGGGGAAATTCAGAGATTAAATTCAGATGTAAGTTGGTTTATCCTTCCATGCGGGTAGTGTAGCTGGTAGAGAGCATGGGACTCGTGTCCCATTCCCAGCTCTGACTTATTAGATGACTTTCAAAACTGAACTTCACCGCTCTCTGCTTTCATTTCCCCTTCTGTAAAATGGAATAACAACACCTAATTTTTATAAGAGTCCCTTATAAGATCTAGGTATTATTATAACAGCAAACTCTGCTGTATAAAGTAATAACACAATACAGTGGATTTCTTTAAAAGGTAATATTCCTGTTGTAGCCTTATTGCACAAACCAAAAAGTACAAATAACGTGTCCTAATTAAGAGACTGGGTCGCTTACAAATTTACATGAAGACACATTTTGCATGTATAAAATGAAGTAAAAAATCATTGTCCTGACATTAGAATACTGCATCGTACAGTGCTACTCCCGGCATCCGTGATGAGATGGTATCAGCTATCCTAAGTATGTCAGGACATGCCACAGAAGGTAAAGGCAACTTTAAAATAGTTACCATTAATTTTGCTGCTGAATGACTTTCCCAAATTGAATATTGGGGACATCCAGCACACAAATCAGTTCACATCTCCATCACACCATTCACCTTTACATCAGCTGGCAGCATCTGTTTGAAGGGCAGCTGCTCTTCCCATTAAACAGCAGTCATTGGAATGGAGTAGCAATGAGTCCAAACCAGGAAAAGCGGAACAGCATCCCCCGTTACAGGGAGGGAAGTCTGTTTAAAATGAGTCCACTTTGAAAAAGGTGTCAGGAAGTTTATGGCCAATCCATTATTTCAAATGTAATCATCTTGCAGATGAACAGATTTCTTTTTCCTCCAACTGCAAACCCAATAAATGCCATCCGCAATTAAAACTCAATCAAGAGAATCAACTTGGATTCCTTTCCTCCGTGTTCCTCACTGCTGGCACCAGCAGAAAAGCTGTGCAAGGCCGAGTGGTGCCAGTGCAGCCCCGCTGCTGGCTGTGATTTATAGTAATTAGTCCTACAATGAGGCACAGGATCCAGCTTCTGCTTTCACAGCTCTCGTCATTCTGCAGTGCTCACAGAGCAGGAAAGCCGTAAAAACTTATTTTTGTCACTAAAGTCAGCAGATGTAACTTGGAGAGCACACAGCGACCAGATCTGCTGAGTAGGAAATTGCCATTTTTACACAGTCACTTTTCAGAGTCGAACCAGGCTTTTGCTGACTGGTCCAAGGTCACAGGAATCAGTTGCAGTTGCTCTGGGAATACAGCCCAGGAGGACCAACGCTCACCTCCATAACTGAATCACTGTACAGCCCTCGCTCTTCTTCACATCCTTTAACACAATTGATGCAGCTAATATCAAAGTACACCTCATACTACAATTTTCCCAGAAATAAAGTGCTGAGGAAGCCATTTCCACGCATACTGGAGTCTCAGCTAAAACGTGAACCATCTGTCAATTCCCTGTAGCGCGTGGATATTTTTCCCCCCGTCCTACATACTCCACTACAAAATCAGGCTGACCGTAAAAAAAAAACGCACTTGACACACCACCCGAGCGCAAGCTAACCCTAAGCACTGTCCTGAGATTAAACTCTCAGCTTCTTGAACATCTTAAATATAGTTGTTCAGATAATGCCCAGAGGGACTTTGAAAGCTTCAGCTTTCTTTTGCTTCTCAAAACTTGAGGTTAAATCAAACCCCTGAATCCACAGGTTTTAAAGAGGTGCACTTTCTGTACTGCCGCTCCATCACTCGCA
Organism: Elanus axillaris; assembly: GCA_026212715.1. Taxonomy (NCBI): domain Eukaryota; kingdom Metazoa; phylum Chordata; class Aves; order Accipitriformes; family Accipitridae; genus Elanus; species Elanus axillaris. The sequence continues at coordinate 10,337,793 of JANZLQ010000037.1, read as the reverse complement.
GTATAGCCCTTTACTAAACCAGCGTAGAGGGGCTGAAAGTCCCCACCACCGGGACGAACGGGTTCTTTGCCGTGGGTACGCGTGGTATCAGGACGCCTGGGGGGAGGCGGACTCTGTTTTAGCGTGAAACAGCGATGGTCTCCATCCAAACACCACCGGGGTCTTCATTATTCCCCTTTGGGGGGATATTTTAGGGCAGTACAGATAATTTGGGGGGATGGTTACGAGCAGAGAAACACACATTTTTGTGTTGGAAATACTCACATCAATCAAGCTGGAATCCTACAGCAAGAACCAGGTCCAGCTGTTAACAGAACCTCAAGCAGTAGAAAGACTATGGCTTTCCTCCTCTTTCTTCTTTTGGAGAGCTGGTAAGTGGATCCCCTTGAATCTGCGTGCTGGTAAAAGGTGAGGAGGCACTCTGTGAGCTCCAAAAGCTACAACAGATCTCTGAGCAATTCATCTTTCATTATGTCTAAAGCTGGCCCTAAGCACGCAGCTACCTGATTTTGTGAGAAAAAAAATAGGTACGTGCCTTAGTTAGCCTGTATATAGGGATTAAGGAGGCTTAAAAGCAAGTACATGGACAAAGCCATCCAACGCAGGGACACAAAAGACTGACTTTATTTTATGACCAAGAAAAAATAATAATGCTTTGCTGTTCAAATATGCAGAGGGTTCAGCTCAAATCCGAGTCTCTGCAGGGGTCCAGATTGGCATTTTGGCATTAAAGGGAACAGAATATTAGCTGGGCATGATGCCTCCTTGCCGTACCCATTCGGGCCTGCAGTGTTTATGCTGCAGGACACATTCTTTCATGTTTTCAATGTTTGCAAGTGCACTGCGGGGATTAATTCAACTGAGAGCTGCCGTACTTAAGGACTCGTACAGAAAAGTCATTTTCTTTATGAAAAATGTTCCCTTTTAACCCTCCGGGATAGTTCTGTAGCTGCCACCTCGAGGCACCAGCATCGCTTTCACCACCGCTCCTTGCGGATGAGCGCTCGGTGCTGTTCTGTGACAATAACGCATCTGCATGAGATCTGAAAAGATTTTTTTGCTGCCAATGGCTTGAATACCAACAGGGTCTTGAAAAAAAAGAAAAAAAGGAAAAAAGGACTGCATTGGCCAAAAGAAACTGTCCTATAAATTTGATACAAATCGGAGAGTTTTCACTGATTTCAGTGGGGTACTCTTCATTCCTTCTATTTTTGCACAGCGATGTGACCTCTTCCTTGCTTGTCAGAGGATACCACCGCTCCCAAGAGTTACAGGAGCCAGCTGCATTTGGGGAATAATTTTTTGTTGTGTTAGGGAGATCCTGCTTTTTACTCCCCTCAACCTTCTGCTTACTAGCTGGTTTAATTGTCCTAGCATCTCCTTAGACCGTGAATAATTATCTTCATTTGTATTGTTATCTTGAATGTATTTATAGTCTGATTCTTACGGGTTAGCATCACCATCTGTTTCTTCAACAGTTACATATTCGGGAGAGCATGAGCGCTTTTCACATTATGCAAGCAGCTTCCTTGATTAAACCAGCATGGCGTGGATGGATTTTATGAAACCCTGACACATTTCTAAGTCTCTGGCTGCTATTATCAATAACTTCTAGGCTCTGGAAAGACCATCCATTAAATTAAGGCACTTTTAAGCTGCAGCTTGCATTTCAGAGCTCCTGTTAACTATGATTGATTAATGTAATTTAAGGAAAGATTTCCAATGCACTATAAAGACAGTGATGTGATTAGCAGTAAACGCTGATCCTTCCTAACACGGCGATAAAACGTTTAGGAGGAAGCGATGGGCTATGTATTTCAAGTAGGGCTAGTGATTTTTGTAAAACATAACCAAGTCATTATTTTTCCATAAAACGTTGAATTTAAAACATAAGCATAGTGCTGTAAATGTAATTATGGCACAGGAAGATACTGTAAACAGGTAAGATTTGGGGATGAAACAGGTGATGAAAACATCGGGCTGAGACTTTACACTAATCATGTATTATCTAAACTTTTACTTCAATTTTCAGACTTTAAGTATTTCAAGAGCAACAACATTAAGTATATTATGTTATGTCTTTTTAAGACCCCTATCACAGAATTTAACAGAATGAGTATTCACACATCGGCGAGAGCATATTTTCACCAGGCACAGTAACCGCGCAGCTTTCCTCCTGTTGTCCTTGAAAGAACCAGCGATGGCAGACAGCACACCAGTTAGTAATTTAGGGAATTCCGGGATCACTTCCCTGACAGAAAGCCCAAACAGAGAAAAGCTTCTCAAATACAATTCCCAGCTCAGTCAGGCGTAATTCTAACCGAGCACGTATTCTTGGTACACTGGGGTATTGCTCAAACATGGCAGAGTTAAGGCTCTGTTGTGAGAATGACATTTAAACATATTTTCAGGCATCATTGTTTGCATATGCTTTAAAGTTCAGCAGCATTTCCATATTCTGGAAGGGCATAAAATACTAACCTCAAAAAAATAATTTAAAAAAACATTAAGAACATAAAACCACACAAAATCATAAGGCAATTTGAACTCTGTGTCTGAATGTTTCATTGCTACAGGCTTCTGTTTGTTTATTTTTTCATGTGTCGGCATCCTCCGCTGCTGCCTTGGCAATGATTCCTCCTCCTCCAGAACCCACTGGTTGTGTGCTGGTCCCGTCACTGTTTCTGCACCTCACATCACCACAACAGCCTTGTTCTTGCTCTTCAGTTTTCCTCTCCAAGGAGAGGTAGCTGACAGGATGGGAAGCTGGCGATGGGTCTTATGAAGCGTGCACTGGCTCATATTGAGTCATGGGATAGTATCTCAAGGAGAGAGATACAAGCTTTATGAGGAATGTAAGGGCTTTGCGAGGAGCCTCCCCCGAGTTTGTCACTGCAGCGTTCCCCTTCTTCACACCTTTCTTGCATTCCCTCTACACTGCCTGGATTCCTCGTATGTCCTCCAGATATACAGAGCCCTTCTAGGATGATGGCCCATCTGCTTCAGCTCTTCCAGTCTGCTCTCTTCCTCTGCACACACATGGACCGTCTCTTCTCAGCTCCACACTCTTGACCCCACCTTGTGACCCTGGTGACTTTAGGGAGACCACAAGGGGAGAAAGCAACAAGGCTGTGACAGAAGCAGAAGAGAAAGCAGTTAGGAGGAGCCGCTAGTCCCAACGATGGGCTAACTGCAGAGGTTTGCTCAGGCGACAGAGCAGATGGTGGCAGCGACAGCTTTTGGCGTCTCACATCACTCCCACTCATCGTCCGACTTTCCCACACACCTCCACCTTCACAGATCTTAAATAGAAAGTGTGGATGTGGGGCAAACAGCACTGCCGCAGAGTATGCGAAAAGCATAGCATCTGCAAACTGCTACAGCGGCTCACAGCTCAGGGAGTTTGGGTTCAGTGGCAACAAGCACATCAGTGGTACGACAGCCCACCTTGAAATCCTCTTGCTTCACTAGCACCCTTGTCCTCCTGCACATATGCACTCAGGCTCTTTGGCTTGCCTGTCAGGCAAAGAGCAAATGTCTAGACCCAGCTCACCAGTTAATAACTTTTTCAGTGTTTATTTTGCTTCCCTGGAGAAGAAATGGGTCCTGCGCACTGCGCTGATTATAAATATCCTGTGACAGATCTTCTGGGGACGTGATCAGGGCCATAGTTGCACTCCTGGGTGTGCATAAAAAATGCCTGAAGAGCAGCTGATTTTACAGGTGTGGTTATTGTGGGGAAAGGAGAAGGGGAAGATTCGTAGGGAAAAAAGAGCTGGTTGTCAGGAGTGGCATAAGCATTACTTTAGCAATCTCTTTCTCAAGTGATCCCAAATTTTCATTACACTAGCCAGTATCTGTTATAAACTCCCTTCTCCCAGCTAGGGGATCAAGTCACAGGGAGACACATATCACAAACAATATTCATTAGAACACCTTTTATTGATTCAGGTCTTACTATTAATAGAGTCCAGCTGTTATTATTAATAGTAGATAACTGATCACACACTTTGCTCATGCACGCACACATGCTCTCTCTCAGTTTTCCAGCTGGAGCAACAGTTGGAAGGCCAAGCCCAGCTATTTAACAAGAAACAGAGGCTCGTCCTGATGCACCAATGGCTTCTAGGTGGGTGTTTGTCAAGTCCCTCAAAGGGTGCCTTGTTTCATCGGGTGTATATATAATCCTTTTGTCTCTGTCAGCATAGCACAGCTGCTGCCTTTGCGGATGCAGTCAGAATTAGACAACCCATTGCTGATGCTGGGGGCCTTGCACAGATGCAGCAAACTCTTGGTGTCCTGAGTTTATTACTAGCAGATTCAGCAGGATTGCTAGTCTGTGGGGCTTATTAATTCTCGGAGGACTTTCACGTGCTGCCTTTCAGCATGTACTTTTCCTCTCTTCAGTCTGTTTTTGGATAACTGTCTGTCCATCTACTCCCAGAGGTACCTGCAGAACCTATTCACACAAACTAAGGGACTCTCATGACACAGCTATTTCAGACTAGACATGTCAATAGCATCTAAGCAAGGCTGTGTATTTCTGAAACTTTGAATAGCTTACTTGTAAACAAGTGGTGACTGACCTCACCTGTAGCAGAGCTGGCATTTAGCTATAATGCAGTAATGAAGATTATTTAGAAAAATGTAACATTTCCTAACCTTGCCGGGGTTAAAACCGCAGCACTGAGTCAAAAAGTCTTCCATTGTAGTATGTGGGCACATACACACTTGCACACAAATGCAGCTTTTTCTTTGCTCCAAAACTGAGTTAAGATCTTGGTTTTGACAGCCTGTTATTTCATGAGGGCTTGAGACAATGCAGCATTCCCACAAACTTTGCAAAATACATCTTGTCACGTGGCTCCGTCACTATGAAAGTCCGAACAGCAGTACATCAGCCCCTTCAGAAAAAGACGGGTGAAGGCAGCTGTGCTGGCACAGTGATAGACTTTCATTAAATGTAGCTAAAACTGAGCTAATTCAAATTAGATTTTTAGCACTCGCATCCTACCAGTTGACTCCCACCATAGCCGATCTGCTACCTCCCTGACCATAAATCAAGGGTGACCCAGTCTGGAAAGCACGAGTTACCATGGTGGCGTTTATCGTTTCTATCCTCATCATATCTGCGACCTCCTGACTTCACTCCTAACCACCACTCTCTTGGAGCAGCGAGATGGGGCTTTTTTGCCCCCCCCCCC
>JANZLQ010000037.1:10305070-10332489 GCA_026212715.1 Elanus axillaris | reverse complement strand
CCCCCCATCCCACCCCGTGTAGCAAAGGCGATGCCACCGGCCAGGTCGCAGCTGGGGGTACGTGCAGCCCTGGGGGGGAACGACACACTCTGCAGAGCGCGGGTGTCCCTGCGTGGGGGCCGGCAGAGCCCGATGGCACTGGGCTGGGGGGGGATTCCTTTCTGCACGTCTGTGAAATGCTGCAGCCATGGATGGGGAGTGCGGTGCAAAGCGCAGCCCGGGCCAGGAGGGGCTGGTTGTGCTCGCACAAGACGCAGCACGCTGCTAAAGGAGAGCACCCTCTGCACCGATAGGCAGGATTTTATCAACCATTTAAAGAAAACTGAAACTTGAAGAAGCAATCAAGTGAGGCTTGAATTCTCGGGGGTTTCCTCTCCTTTTTTCCCCCACTTTCTGTGACTGATTTCCTGGCCTGCCACTCCCTGCCGACATACAGGGCTGTGACTGACTCATCTGATGACAGCAAAGAGTCAACAGAACTGCCCCATCCGCAGTTGCTACGTGCCGACTTCGTGCAGGTTGTCTCATGACACTTAACGGGGTCAGTGAAAGCTGCCGTGAGGTGTCCCTGCGTGTCCCTGCCCCGAGGGGAGCCTCTGCCCACCCGCGCACCCTCCCATCGGGGACTGATCCTGCGCATACTTACAGTCTTGGCTTTGCTAGCAGGGGCTGCTCCACCGATTTCAAGCGAGGTGTACGCGTGCCTATCTATTTACACCAAGGCCGTCACACTGAAAGATGCGGGAGTCTGTGTCAGAGAAAACAAATCCATTAAAACACAGTCAATAAAGTCTCATTTCATTAAATGACCGTAGCCACTCTCCACTAAAATTAGAATACAGTTTTCCAATTATTTGCTTTCAAGGGTTTTATTCTAATGCCTTTAGTAAACCGCGGCACTGTGGTTTCTCTCCAGTGACCTAACAGCTCCTTCCCCCAGACTAAGTGACATCAGATAAACCTGTTTGCAAGAAAATGAGAAAGAAGCAAAGATGAAGGTGTGGTAAAGTGGGAGTTATGCCTAAACTTCCACTGCTCCCCAACCAGCATTGCTTCCTGTTTTAAAACTATCAAAGAAATCAGAGATCAGATTTAATATACTGAAACGATGAGGTGTATCTCATGGCACAGCAGCCACTGTTCTTTCTTCAAATTATTGAGCTAAGCAGCAAGAAGGATTCAAATAAAAACTGACTTTAACAGAGGGATTTTATATTCAGAGCAAAAGCAGCGACAGGCCAGAGGGGTGCCCCAGCTGGGGCAGGTTGTACCTCCGTGAGCAGCTCTCTGCCGTCGGCACAGGCTGGTCGAGCCCCGGGGAAAGCCGGCTGCAAACATGGAGCTGCGCCTTTTTGCAAGGGCTTTTCTCCCATCATCCTATACCTCATCTTTTAGTAAATGCTAATTGCTTATTGACTTTGGCCTGGGTTGGGACTCCTTAGGAACCATTCCACATCCAGGTTAGCTGAGTGCTTATAACATTTTAATTTCAGTTCCTTTCCACTCCTGCACTTAGTAATGCACGCTCCCTTTAATATCATTTTGTGCCTGCGTCACACTGAAAGTTGAAGCTTTAGCCATTTTTTTCTGTAACGAAGTGAATAAAAATTAAACAGGAAAAAGGCAGAATCAGTATCAGGACCTTAATTTCTAACTTAAATTTTTAGCTAAAGTTTTCGATAAGGGTCATTTGTTCCATAGACCCAGCAAAGAAAATTTTCATCCCAACAATGTATTGTGCAATGACAGGCTCTGCACACATAGAACAGCGGTTTCTTTGAGTGGTTTTGCACCACTTCATCATCCATCTGTCCATCCCACCAGAAGCACTGAGGCACAAAACCAGGTGTGAAGTGCTCTGGAAAGCGCTGGCGTGGAGCTGTAAGCCCAGCCCACCCTGTCAGCCTCGGGAGAAGGGAGCAGCACAGCCGGGGCTGCTGCTGCCTGGGACCGCGCAGGGTCGGTGGGATGCTGGTGGTCTGGACACAGCAGCCCATGTCACAGCTGCCCTTCCCTGCACATCACAGGGCTTTTGAACATAACTTGGCCTTTTGCATCCTGATTGCTTTCATGATTATTGGGAAACAAAGACTGCTTTATGGGAAGAGAATGGAAAAAAGCAAAATAATTTCTGCTCTGAGGAACAGATCTTGTTTCCTTCCTTCCCTCCTTCCTTCCTTCCTTCCTTCCCATTCACAGATGATCCTCCCAGCTGTGGTCTGAGTAACATTTCAAGTTGATGGGCAGCGGAGGGGGACAGCCCCTGCTGCACCCCATTGCCCGCACGGGTGCTTGAGATCGGGAGAGGCACCATGTCTGGAAGCTGCCTGGCCACAAGTGTGGCACCCGGCTGTGGCAGTGACCGCTGCGCCGGGCAGCTCCTCTGGCATCAATGCCTTGTCCGCCTCTACCGATGAGAGTCCCCTTGTGCTGCTCCATGATCGGATTCTTCTTGGGGTCATGTTTGGCCTGAAAAGCTGGATTTCCTTTGAAATGAAGTTGGAAGGCACTTTGACACAAGTGAACATGTGTTTCAAGTTTCATCAGGAGGCAGAGAAGTAAAAACAAGCTAACCCATGAATCTGTACTTGCTGGAATACCATCGTGGTACTGTATATTATTACAAATGAAGTAATGTATGCCTTGCAGAAATACCTTATGTGTATATTTATATGGGTTGATGTTTGTGTGGACATATGTATATACGCAGAGAGGGAGGGAGATTTCAAGACTATGCTCTGGGGCAGATACTTTTTTTCTTTTCATTTGTCCTATACGACAAGGATCTTTCCATCCCGGCTCTTCCTTTGCTCACTAGATGCAGATACAAGGAAGGAAGAACACTGTCATTGCTTTTTTGGTTCTCTGTAAAGCAGTTGCATTGAACACAGCAAAACACAGCATTGAATTTTTTTCCACTGTTTTACAAATACTCTTCCTCCCACTTTATGATAATTCACTGCAAGGCTGGACTTAAAAAGACCCTGTTTATCCAGCAGCAGAGGTCTTCCACCGCCAAATGCTTACTGTTTTATCATAGAACTGTTCAGAACATTTTGCATTTGAAAATGCAGCCTTGACAAGTGGGATGAACTGTAATGGCACTCAGTTTCTCTATTTTTTGCAAAAAGACATTGAAGAATGTCTGTCAAACCAGAATATGGCATTAGGCTCTGTGAATTTACAAGGAGTTGCTTTGCAGGCAGGAATAAAAAAAATTAGGAGCATAGTTTAAACTGTAAAGGTAAATAAAACTTGTCCGGCCTTTACAGGTCTGCTGCTGCTCTTGCTGGGATCAGTGATAATCCTTAATGGAAATTTAATCTCAGCACAGATTATTTATCACATCTTTGGGGGCCCTGGAAGTGTACCGTAGGACTCCATGGTGGACACTTGCCATTAGTTTTTTGGAGCACCCTAAGAGCTGGGGGAAATAGCAGCTCTGACCACCAGCTGTTTCATTCAGGAAAGGTCTGTTTAAGCCCGGCTTGCAAAAGCAGAAGGGTGTGGGGAGTGGCGGCGCGGGTCCTCGCTGACATCAGTGGACAGGCAGCGCATGATGGGGTGACTAATGAAGTCTGAGGTCTGCTTCAGGATAATCAACTTTATCACAGTCTCATGTGATAATATGTTCTTGGATCCCCCTGAATCATGGGCTATTTATGAGTGATCCTGACCATTTGGACACTGTATGTGCTCTCTGCTTGACGTGTTATTCAGCAACAGCTTGCTTTGATCATAAGAGGACAAGAATCAGAATTAATATAAAATATTAATCCAACATCTGCACATTTTGTTTAGAGCAGGAATTGGCCGTGGCTGAGCATTCAGGGCTGAGACTTTGCAGGTGGAAGGGCTTTTCTCTACCACTGGCAGATCGTGGTTCGGTTATTGCCCCTCTGAGGATCAGTGCAGGTAGAAACGTCATCTATTAAAGATTTTAGGGGTGCTACTAATACACGAGGAGAACTGATTTTTTTCCCACACTACAACTAACCCCACACAAATGACTTTGAAGATGCATCACATCTCAGCAGAAACGTGTGGTGAAAAGCCAGCAAGATGCCTCCATCCTTTCCAAAGGTTCTGTCAAAACTGCAGCACTCTGAGGGTTTGTACCCCTGGGCTGCTGAAGCTTGCGAGTTGTCAGGGCAATGGCTTAGAAAAGGAATAACTGGGCCATGGGCTATAGCACGCGGGTAGCTTTAGAAATTTATCAGGAGATTTTAAATATTTATAAGTTTTTGGCACGTAATAGCCTTATCCAAACACAGGACAGCATTGTGCATTGCAACAAAAGCCATGCGCAACAAAAGCTGTAAAATAAATTATAGCACATTCAAAACACTGTGCTAGATGCTAATCCTTGCAGTGCCACGGGGACACTCATCCGCTAATCCAGCACTCAGCCAGTAACATGAAAGATAGAGAAGCTGAGACTCAAAGTAGTTAAAGATTTGGGTTTTTGGAAGCCACAGACACCATAACTCGAGGGGATTTCATGACTAAGTGACCATAAATGGCTTTGCCCTGCAGCCAGCAGCACCGATCCTGGCTCAGCAATCACAGCCAGGTCCCTGGGAGCAGCACCCAGCCTCCCGTGTCAAAGGTTTCCAAACACACCGCACATTTTCTTCACCCATACGCTGTTTACTGTGTTCTAAAAGACAACAGAAGTGTTTCTTCTCAATTGATGAAGTAGTCATTAAGCCTCTCCTTTCGTTACTATGATCTCTACCAAGCGAAGCAAAACTGAGACAAATCATTCAAGTCAAAGCATGAATGAAATGGCTTGCGTCATGGATTGCGTTTTCCTTATTCAGCAGCTCTATGGAAGGCAAAGAAGTTCTGCATTATATGAAAATTGGCTAGGACATTTGATACAACTTGTTCTGAGTTTTTCCATCTTCTTTTTCCTCTTACCTCTGTTATCCAGGGAAGACAGCAATACAAGAGCACACAGCAGCAGTTCAGTCCAAATCGGACAGAAGGATGTCTTTAGGCAGAGAAATCTCTAGAAATATGCTGAAAAGTATAAAACTTGTCCTGGAATTTGTATTGAAATTTATCATTCAAAAGTCTATTTCGGCAACAGTTGCTTGGTGAAGCAGTTGCATCTGGGGCATTTTTTTCACCTCTCCGTGCCTGGAAGAATATGATTTTTCTTCTGTACTTAGAGGTCTTCCTGCATTATATATGTATACAGAAGCTGAAACTGGTGCCAAAAGCAGCCATCCATCTGGCAAACACAGTGCTTTGCCAGAACTTACAGTGCTGCTCTTGCTTTGCATCCCAGGGAGACTCGCAGCTGGAATTTAAAGCTCTGGTTTTGACACAGGCTGCAGTTGGCCCAAGAGCAAGGCTGCTCGTGCTTTTTGCTATACTGTGGCAGCTGAAGTCAAGGGAGACAACCAAACTGGTATCCATTTAGCACATAGTGGAAGAGCAAGGACAGGACATTCCCTGAGAGTGTGTCTGATGTAGGAATTGGCCTCGTTTGTTTGTCCTAAACATCCTCGCTTCTTGTTCCTATGGAAATGCTGCAAAGTTCATCTATTTTTCTAGGTTCATCTATTTTTCTGAGAGATGAACTGCCACAGGGTGTTTAGTCTTCTAATTTGTGAAGAGTCTTTTAAGTGAAAAAATGTATACTCACAGCCATGGATAGGCATCTCTCTTTTTGCAAAATCCAAATAAAAGTTGCATTGGTACCTGAGGATGATGTCTGGCAGTGTAAACATCCCCACGGCAGTGCCTGCTCTCAGCCAGAACCCCCACTGAGCACCAGGAATGCAGCAATGGACGCGCTGTGGGTGTCCCAGTGAAACATAGCTTACCCAAATAAATGTGACTTGACATATCAAACATGAAGTTGAAAAATAATTTGAAATAGCAACTCATTTTAAAAATAACTCAGGATCTGATTTCATGACCTGGGAAGTCAGATCCTATACAAAACCACACAATGCTCCAGTGTGCAGCTGATCACAGCTTCCTGCCCCTATCAGATACCGCAGGCACGGGCCTCATTAGACATTTTGTGTGCTTGCTTCCAGCTTTACCTACTGCTTGTGTGTGCATTCAGAGTAACTGGGGCTCTCGTCCTAAGATGGTACACCCATTTTTCTCAGGATTTGTGCTTCTTTTCTTGTGCTTTTACACCGTGAGTTGGAGTTTGCAGGAGTGACGGTGTAAAATCAGAATAAAACATCTCACAACTGCCAGAGCTGCACAGAATTCCAGGCGTTCCCCGGTTACTCTTCGGGAGTTGTTTTAACCTGGGGTACAGATGAATAGTTGTGATTGACTGCAGAGGAGCTCCTCCTCAGGACAGCTGGATGAAGCATAGGAAGGAACACTTTCCAGGGGAATAGTGTACATTTTTTAAACAAACCAAAGCCCATCTGTGTGACATAAACAACACTGTTGACCTATGTGCAGCCAAAGGGGGAAGTAGTTTGGGTCTCCTGGTGCACGCCCCAGGATGTGGCAGCCACGCGAATGAGAATGCCAGTGCACGGACTGAGTGAAAACATGCACATCCCAGCTATTTCAGAAGAAATGCATGATGCTGCACAGTGCTCATGTCTACCATCCCTACTGCAGTCTTCTCATGATGGTGAATAATCAACCAAAAAGCACTTTAAGTGCCTTTGCTTTCTGCAAAAGGCTGGAGTCACTCTCCTTTCTTTTTTTCAAACATTTCTCACAAAAATATTTCCAGACAGAAATCTTGCATAAGAAGCCTTAAGTCTACTGACTCATTTTGAAATCTACTTTATTAGCCCCTACACGGGCTGATAAGCCTTGGCTGGCACGTAAGGACACAAGGGCCATGCATTGTTCTGCTGCTCAGCCCAGTGCGGTGCTGGCAGCCTGATCTCGATCCAGCCAAGCCATTAGGGTATTTAACTTCCTCCATAAACAGTTGTATGTGTGAGGCCATATATTTAGGGGCATTTCTCTGCTCGAAAAGGAGCTAACCTTTTAAACGTGTTGCAGAACCAGAAGGAATAGCAGAGGCCTCTGTGGGCAGCATCACATCGATTTGGGTGAGAATTGGGAATAATACAGGGTGGAAGAAAAGCACTTGGACCTGGCCAGCAGTTACCAGTCTCAAGCCACCGTTCCCCCTATGTAGTTGTTAGTCAGTTCTGCTGTTAATACATTGCAATGTCTCGCGGCTGAGCTCTGCCCAGCAACACCCTGCAAGGAGGAAAGGCAGAGGCGGGGGTGCGGGTGCAAGAAGCACCAGCCGGGTGAAAGGGCAGGGTGTTGCCACTGTCACAGAAAATAATGGAAGCCACCACCCCAGGGGTGGGCCGGAGGAAGGTGGCAGCTCGGGAAACCCTGGGCTGTGTGTCCTGGCACAGCCCCCAGCAGGAACTGGGGGTCTGGGTGTCCAGGGATGGCTCCGCGGGGTTTGTCTGGAGAAACCGGGGCCCCCAGAGGGGAGAAGACAGGGCAGGAAGAAAGCTGAACAGATCACCCATCCTCACAGCACAATCTGTGCCTTACCTATTCCCAGGAGTTTTTCTGGGTGTAAACTTTTCCTAAAAACTGTGAGATTCGCTTGTGGGAACCCCTGCTTTGCTCTAGCTCTGCCCCTGTCTTGTAGGGCAAAACCTGCGATTCCCAAGTTCCTGCTTGTCTCGCAATGGTGATTCCTGGATTTTACAAAGCAGCTCCAAAATCACCAGCTTAAAAAAAAGCAATAAAAGGTACACTCCTGGGAGAAGATGGAAGATGGCATCAGAAGGGTGTTACTGGTGGAGCTGGCTGGGCAGCTGGCGCCTCTTGCTCCTTGGGTGCCTGACAGAGACCCGAAATGGAAGATAATACCAAGAATGACCCTGGTCACATGCTGTCTGACTGAAAAGGACCAAAAAGTAAAAACAGATCCTTTTCAATCAGTGTATCCAAAGGGCAACTCAGCCATACTGCAGTAGCTGGCACCGCACTTGACATCAGCCATCTGGTACAGCGCTCCCAGCAAGGAACCTTGTAAGCTGTACGCATTGTGGCTGCCCTATGGGTTAAAACACCTACGGAGGGGAAAAAAGGAGCCTTACCAAGCCCAGACCTGCTAATCGGAGTGAGCAAGAGCAGAATGTAACAGGGGAACAGGGTTGGGGCATGGCTTGAGACCCTTTTTTGAGGGTGGTCACTGTGTCTTAGTCCCAGCTGCCCCATTGCTGCGATGGTTTTGTTAGAGAAAGGAGAGGGAAGAGTGAGATATAGATACAGCAGCCTCAGGTAAGCAGTTTTGTCTTTGCAGCCCTGGTGATAACATGGGTTGCAGCAGGATGGAGGCAATCCAGCTGGGGCCAGTCGTGCTACATGGGAGCCCTGCAGGGGCCTGGCAGCGGGGACCCCACCAGTGCCTGGGCAAGGGCTGCAGGAACTTTGAAAAGCCCTAGGTTATCACCGCTGCCCTCTCAGAGGCACTGGCTCCTTGCAAGGGCACAGCACAGCGGCCACCCACGTGCCTCTGATAGCCCTTGTTTGCTTTTGGCCTCTCTGAGGTTCGACCCTAGGGAGGGAGGTGGCAGCAGCTCCTCTGGGGACCAGACCCACACCCCCCAGGTTTGCAACACACGCCAGCAGGGCCAGGTGTACCCACAAGAAGCCCCTTTCTCCTGCTTTCTGCACGGCAATGGTCCTTTGGATATATCTCCTTTTTGTTGCACTTTGTACTTTTCCTCCATTCTGCACGGACTTTGGTCCTTTTGGCACCAGCCATCACTGGCTGGCAAGCCCCTGCTACGACTGTGTCTTAAAGCATCGGGCCGAGCGGGATGCATGCCAGCACACCTGCGTTATCTCCGTCTCTCTGGGAGCAGTACCTGGGATGACTCCGCAGTGAGAGCCTTCGCTCCTGTGAGAAAAGCACAAATCTGGCTGTAACACACTGGTGCTGCTGGCGCCCGGCTGGCACGGGTACCGCGGTGCAGCCGCAGCCCTGGGCCTAGGAGCTGTGTAGAGATGGGTCAGCCGTGCCGTGCCCTGTGACAGGCTGGGTCAGCCCCACAGGAGCCTTCCTCCAGCTCCTTCGCCAGCCTCGGCAGCGGTGTGCCCGGCCACACGCAAACCCGGGGAGGTTTAGGCCTCCTGGCCTGCTGCGTTTTCTGTAATCCTCACCGCAGCAGCGAATTTTCCTTCTGCAAAGCAAAAATCCTCGCCCTGGTTCCTTGACGGCAGCAAGTTTCCAGTAGCAAAGTGGGGGTGTGATGAAGTGGTTGCAAACTGGTCAAGTGCAACTGGAAAATGGTTTCGTCATTTGTACTCCAGCCTAGAAGGCTCAAGGCAGGAGAGCAGCGGCCGGTACAGTTCAGCTTCCCTTCCCGGCAAATCCCAACCCCTCTGACAGCTCTTGGAAACACTAATTAGCACAAAGTCCGTTTAGCTGCCAGCCTTGGAGGACGAAGGAATACAGCAAAGGCAATCACAGCCCCAGAGGGCTCTACGAAGGGCACTTCAGCCTGGGGCTAGATAAAAGCCTGTAAATTACCAGAGGGTTGGGAACGCCGCTGCGCTCGCTCCCCACTTCTGCTGTGAACACACGGCCGGGCCGGGGGGGACACGTGGCGAGGCAATGGCCGCCCCAGCGGGTTCCCCACACAGGACCCGGCCTGTGGGCACAGGGCCCTGGCAGGGCCCACGCTCAGTGCATGCCCCCAGGGCGGCGGGACGCAGGGCCCTCGGCTGGCACCAAACCTGCAGCCGTAATCTGCCCCACAGCTGCTCCCCCCCGCACCCGCTCGACGCTGGGCAGCGGCCTGCTCTCACCCTCCCAGCACCGGACAAATCCCAGCAAAATGAGTTATTAGTTTACTTTGATCAAAACGCCCGCAAAGCCGCAGCGGGGAAGTCACCTAACCACAGGGCAGGCCAAGGGTTCAGTCCCTCTCCCCCAGCCCCAAGAAGCCCGGTGGCCGGGTGGGAGGCAGGGAAGGGGCTGTGCTGCCCCTGCAGCGGCCTGGGAATATCTCCTAATGCTGCAGGAATGCGGTTAGGTCATGGCGAGTCCCCCACACGCCCTGCCACTGCCTCCCAGCCATCCGCCAGCCCAAAGCTCTGGGAAGCATCGTTACCGCTGAAATGGAGGCATAAATTTCTGCTGGCGGGGCTCCTGGCTGCAAAAACTTGTAAGCCATAACAACCACTCGCTGCGACACCGTTAGTCCCCGTGATGTTCCCCGTGGTACCTGTCCCATCCGTGAGAGCTGTGGGCAGGAGGAGGGGGAAAGGTTTTTTAAAAAAACTTTTCATTTTCCTTATGTAGTTGAGCGTTGCCGGGGGTGATACTTCTGACTGCGTGTGAATCCTTCCTGCTGAACTCACTGGGCATGACGCACCCACGGGAGGGGAAAGCATGCCCGAGACAAGAGCAGCTAAAGTACTCTCCTGCTGGGCTGCTCCTTCTGAAGATTTGTATTTCTTTTTCCAGCTGAGGAGCTTTATTATTACAGAAAGAACACGAGATTTTTATGAGTGATTTTACAAATTAGTTTCTCAAATTGTTTGCAGCAGCACGAGAAATGTTGCAGTCATTAAAGTTCATAGACAGTATCAAATGCTCCTGCGCTGCAAAGCTTTTCCTTGTGCAACAGAAACAAAGCAAAGTCGCCCCTGACGTGTTTAGATGTCTGACCCTGAAACACTGCTCATCACCTCTCCGCTGTGGCCATACGGCCACTCATCCTGCCCTTGTGCACATTGGTGGAACGAGCCGGGAGCTGAACCAGCACAAACCCAGCTACAAACATGATTTTAAAAACAAATAACTAATTATTTCCATTCATCGCATTTAATTTGGGCTCATGCAGAAATGCTGTTCATCCAATAGTCCAAAATATGTCACGTATTAGGAGCTAAAGAGTCCAACCCAGTGAATGAGTCATCACCCAGTGGATGAAATCCCATATCTTCATGGCTGCTCATAAATAAGACAAGCTCAACTTTATAGTAAGTCATAAGTAAACAATGAACTATATGAAAATCAGAATCAGCTGTGTTATAACTGCACGGGCACGGTGCCCATGCAGAAATGAAAAGCGAATGTGATACCATCACCGTTTGGCTTTGGAGGCTGAATTTGGGGCCGAATCTCTTAACAGGGGTTTTGATGCATGTAGCAGGGCAGTTGGACATCCAGACCTTCGAGGCCACTGCAGATGCCTGTTTGCAATAAACAGCACATTATCCTGGCCATTACCACTTCTGAATGCAGCCTCAGATCCTGACGGGCGAATTTTCTGAAACTATCATCTGGTATCTTCTTGCTACAGCCCAGCATCTCCAGACAGTGCTCCCGTGCTCTCGCTGCCTCCTCCTGCATTGATGCTATGTCCTAGGTGGAAAAGAAGGGCAGCAAAAAGCTGCTCCTTCACCCTGAGATGAGCATCGGTGCATCCCATGCATCCCTCCTAACCGCTACCCTGAGAGCTGGGCTGGATTCATGGAGCTGGCTGGGGCTTTTGGGGGGAGGGGTTGGTTTGTTAATAACAGTTTGAACCAGCGTTGTGAGAGAAGGCAGGAAATAGCAGAAAGTATTGATCAACCTCGGCCTCGCTATAAAATTAACAGCATATAAAAGTCAGTATTAAAATAACTGGAAGCCTGACCGCACCACAGACAGCACAGCCGAAGGGCCGGGCGAGAGAAGACATGCTCTCGGCATGGGGCAAGATTCCGGCAATTGGCAGCGAAGGCACCATGAGCAGTGGGGGCAGCTGAAGCCACCTCCAAGTCTGAGCTCCATCATCCCCACAGGGAGAATCTTCCAGGCCACAAGCAGTTTGTGAGGCTGCAGCCAGCTTTGCAGGGGTATTCGCTTCAATGAGAGCATCTTTCTGCTCCTGAGGAAGAGGAGTTTTGCTATCTTGTCAGAGAGTTCGGGAAATGAATGTTTTTCTCCCCCTTTTTCTCAGATCCTATTTGTGTTCAGGTTAATGGTGCAGGCAGGATACTCATTCTCGGTGCGTTGCAGGAAGCAGCTCTGTGGATTTAGGGAAAACCAGGATGTGCTTGGGCAATGAATGGGAAATGGCAGGTGGACAAGGTTGACCATCTCAGGGGATTTTCAGTTTTCATTAGCGTGCCACCACGCAGGAAACCATTATTGACCAAGGCATCCAGAGCTGCTATTGCCTGAATATAGGTGGGGGATAGGTGCCGGACAGAGGAGCAGCCTTTGAAGACTTCCAGGTCTGCGTGAGCTCGGTGGTGCACTCTGAGGCAGAGATGTCCTGCTGCTCCCTCGTCGTGACCTTCTCTTCAGTAGAGCGGAGCAGCTCAGGCTGCCATTAGAATAGCTATAGGGCCAAGACAGTAGCTGTCTGGCTATAGGAAGGGGAGAGACCAAAGCAGCTTTTCCCTGAGAGAGCAAAGCTCCAGCATCTGCCAAAATACACAAGGACACAGGCTGCCTTGTGACTGTCCCTGCAGAGCAGGGGCTGGGGCAGATGGGGATATCCGTTCTACAGTGATGTGTCTAGACATGGGGAAGGGGGGGGACCTTTGAGATGCGGCAGAAGAATGAAAGCCCAAAATAGGCACAAGCCTGGTTGCAGGCGCTTGGTCCATCCCAGGGGATGCAGCATCTCACACTGGGGGACGGGGCCTGGCCCCCTCCCTCCCCCTGGGGCACTCCCACTGCCCTGCCACGTCAGACTGCACTTCTCTAGAACACTGGGAACTGTGGGACCCTCTCAGGACTCCACAGATGATTTCCAGGTCCTCTCAAGAGACCTCCAAAGAGCTCCTCTGGCTCCCTGGCTTCCCGAGGGTCCTCAGCCCAAGTGGCTCCAGCAGTCAGAGCGGGCTGAGCAGCACTGTGGCCCTGGCGCAGGCTTTTCCCACCAAAGATGCCCTGAACGGGGAAGTACCTTTATTTTCTCAATCCTGTTATAGTTGCAACAGGGCAAAGCACAGATGTAATCCAACCAGAGATGTGACTGCACAAGCCCAAGTCACCACTTTCTGTGCAAGCAGAGGTCCTCAGTATGCATTCTCTTTTTAACATCAGAAAATTATTGTACCTTGTTAATAAAGTTCTATAAATGGATGAACAATTTCCACAAAGGAAAGAATGTAAAACTTGCATCGGCACAACGTTACTTCTAATCAAGTGATCTTCATAATTCTCCAGAACAAACGGAACTTCATATTTTCCATATGTAACCACCTTTGTCACCCAAAGCACTTTGTATTCAATAAAAATACCAGCTTTCATTAGAGAAGAAAAAACCCTTCTGGTGCGCAGTTTTCCTGGCATTGCACATCTCTGGTTCCCTCACTCAACATGTTTAGAATTAAATCACAAAACCTTAACTCACCCTCTAATGATCTGTTTGTTTCCAGATTCATATTCCCACAATATGTTTGCTGACAGCAGTTGGGCCCTTTGACAAAAGACAAGGAATTTTTCCCAACAATGTATATTTACTTCGTTCTGGTGCATTACAGTGGGAGGGTGCAGGCTGTATGAGCTGTCACCAGTAATGTGACTGTGAGACCAAGTGTCATTTCTTTAGTACAAATGACATGTTTAGAATAAGTGTTCTTTGTTCCAAACATTATCACTTCAACACTCAGCTTTTTATGAAGAGAGCTGTGAGAAAGGTTGAGCCCTGTTTGAAAGGATTTTTAAATTAAGCATCTCTATGAGTCAGAGCCAAACCCCCGATGTGTACAGTTCTCAGGAGGAGGATTGTAAAAAGCTGCTCCCCTCAGTTTCAGGCACTTCAAAACTGTTCTTTTCAACTTTGTATTATGTGTTAGAACAGAATAAAAGCAAACCATTTCTTGAAAGGATACGTTCTTTCAAAATGAATCTGAAATGTTACACCGCAAATAATGTTGAATGCAGTATTTTGACATTATTACACCTTATTCCTTTCTCCCACTGTTAAAAATAATCCCTTCAAATTCATATCAATTTCACAAAGCACTTCGATCTCAACAGAAATGAAACACACTAGGATGAAATCTGGTCCCACCGGTATGTCCTCAGCCTTTCTCACCTGCCCATTGATAGATGGGGCCAAGAAGGTGTCCCCACCTTGGCGTCCACACACAGCCACGCTCGAGGCAGCAGTGACAAGCAGCTGCTATTTAATAAACTGGTGACACCCAATCACAAAGCAAACCAAAATCTGTAATATCTGCAGAGCCCTGGATGTGGTTTCTTTTAAAAGTAAGCTTTATCTCATATTTTTCTGGGTCTAGTGCAAGTTCCTCTGTCAAAAGAATATTGGACTTTGCTAGTGGCATGAATAATCTCATCCCATATAAACATACTGGAAAGCTGCATCCAGATGTGGTATTTGCCACTCAGAAAAGACAACGAGAAAAGCAGAGTGGTGAGGAGGATGGCTATGGCATGGGAAACCCACCTTGTAGTGAAGGGCTTCGGGACCCCGATCTGCTGCTGAGAAAGTCGAGGCCAGATGTGGTCACAGGCTGCAGCACCTGCATGGGGAAGAGCAATGTCAGAGCCGAGGGGTCCTCCCTCCCCAGAGGGAAAAGGACTCATGGCAGAAAGCTGCAGCTAAGCAGCCATGCACTAGGGAAATACGTTTTCAAACAGGAGCAACTTGACCCTGTGAACAACTAACTGTACCGTTATCCACCCATTACAGTAGATTCTCCACCTTTGATATGGAAAAATCAACATCAGCTGTTTCTCTAAAACACAGGTAATTTAAGTAGGAACAATTTAAGGTGGTTGTCCCACCTGTTATATTGTACCTCATCACTGATTTCACAGTCCCTGTTTCCAAGGGGGTAATTTATCCTATGAACAGTGAGCCCATGTTTTACTCCTAGAAAGAATTAATATCTTACTTCCATTTTTACAGCAACTAGAATTGTTCTTATTTACTCATTGCAAGATATTTTAGACACAACCAATAAAATACCTCCAGGTTTACCTGAAGAAAGGAAATCCTTTCTGTGGACTCCCCTTTGCTCCCTGCTGAGATGACGGCTCAGAAGACGGCAAAGTCCTGCAGCAGCGTGCGAGGGTGTTTCTTCTGGGGTGTGAAGCTGACCCGCCTTTATTACAGATAACAGCTTTACTACGGCACAGGCATTGTTCTGCTTTACCAGTGCCTTGTTTTCACAAGGTATTTAATGAATAGGCTTTCAACTGCAAAAATACACTCTGAGATCAGGAAGGCAAATGACCTTTGTGCTTGTGATTGCATGTTCACATAGTTACGCTTATTTTCCTCATTAACGTATAGGTATCCCTTCTCTGTTAACACGCTTTATTTAATTTTAATAGGCTTTTTAATTGTATTTAAAAATGTAGAGGAAAACTGAAAAAAAAATCCCATTGTTCTCCCATATGTTTGTTTTCACTACAACTACTAAGAGGAAAAGCCCTTTACAAAAACAGGATACAGCAGACTCCTCTACACCGCAGCACTGTGCCCCCCCCACGCACTTGCACACTCCCGGCACGGTTGCAGTGGTAATCGAGAGTCCATAGAAAGTCATAAGTAAATGAAAAACCTCAATGGGAGTTTTATTATCCACTTGAATGGGAGTAGCATCAAGTCGCTACTGAATAAACCCCACCAGCCTGGGCAGGTTCTGCTCCCCTTGGACGCATTGCCATCTGCCTACGGGCATTTTTCTCTGTGACTTCAGTTATGGGCAACGAGGGGCAGACAGGGATGTCCACAGGGCAAACCCCACCATCACAGGAAGGCGTCGAGCCAACGAACTGGCTTTTTGCATGGCAAAAACTGTAGCATCCAGCATCCTTTCCCTGCTGTCCTAAGAGACGAAACACCAGGGACTTGTCCGACGTCACCTACATCAGGTGCTGCCTGGCCCCAGGAGATGCCCCCAAATCCCCGTCGGCCTGGCTGAGCAGCGGCAGGCTGTCTCTGGGGTGCCCCCAGGAGCAGGGCTCCACGCTGCATTTCTACTAATGACTTTTAGGATGCCCTCTCTTAGTGTATCCCACAGCCTCCTTTTCCCCTGCTTGGTTTCTGGCCGGTCAGCAGAGGGGTCCCCAGCTGTGCCAGCAGCCCCTGGGAAAGGTGCCGGGGCTGTCAGGAGGACTTGCAGGCTGCGCTCCCTGCAAAGCACATTCCTGCGGGCAGTTGTTAAGAAGGTAGCAAATACTGCTGTTTTCTTTCTCCCTGCACGTTAGCATTTGGAGGAGTTCATTCTTCCAAAGAATAACACAGACTTGTTCTCTGTGATACGGAAGAATAAATCAAGTGCAGTTACCAGGAGATCTGCATTTCTGTAATCAAAAGCCTCATCTCTGGCCAGAAAGTATCTTTTGGGAATTGGGTTGTAGCAACTGGGAGGCCAGTAAAGAGCAATTTGAGCTTTTCTGACTCTGAAACATGGTGATTGCAATTCCATTCACCTGGTCAGAAACTACCACTTAAGCAGCCATCTGCCTGGCCACCTCCTTCAGACACCACCCCAAGATCAGTTTAATAATAAAAAAAAAAAAGTCTCAGATTCTAGGGAAATATTTTTTCTGGTTTCTTTCTAAGGAAAAAGATGTAATGCCCTAAGGTTGAGGGTATTCTTTGGGGACAGGGGAGCAATATGCTTTTCCAGTTTTAATTTTATTGAGATGTGGTTGTACTTGTTTTCCTTTAAACTAAGTGCAATCCTTGTTTCTTGGACAGAAACGATGGTGACTTTTATTTCAGCCTTGATTTCTGAACAAGAGGAATTGTTACTGTAATGTAAAATGATTACATTTTATAATGTAAATGATATTATAAATGTTTATGCAAAGCCTTAGGTAAGACTATACCACTTTACTACTGCAAAATAAACATCCAAATTACTGACACAGTGTCTTTGAACCAGTGAGTGTTTGCTTTCATTCAATAAACCAAAGAGCCAGGGAAACAACACAGACTTAGCACAACAGGCTACGCTTGGCATTACTTAGAATCAGAGCGCAGTGTTTTCAGCTCAAGGAAAAAAAGCCAATTTCCATTTATACCGAGAAGATCTTTCATTGTTTAGAAACTAAACCCACACCCCACGCTTTTTGCATTTATTGGTAAATAGCTGCCCATCATCAGAAGACAGGATTAAGGAATATGGCCATCATTCCTTCCTCTTCAGGGAGAAATAAACCCACAACATCCTCCCTTGCTGCAAGTAAGGAGTTCTCTTCCAAAACCGTGTTGTTCCCGAAGCCTCAGGATCCGCCAGCTGGGCGTCCCAAAAGGCAAGAAACAGCCCTTTCCCAGGCGCTTGTAGGACAAGCTCACTTTGAGCAACCCCTTTTCTGAAAGGGGATCAGGGACAACCCTCCCGGCGCTCCCTCCATCCCACGGACCATCACCATCGCCATCGCCCTCCAGCCCCGGGGGTCCCGCAGGATGCCCAACTGTGCCACCCCTCACACTTACCGGCTGCCGCTCCCCGCCGCCGACCAGCCGATGGATGGAACTGCCGGGCTTGGGCTGGAGAGTTGCTGCTGCCCCAGCAGCTGGAGGTCACCAGGCTGCGAGTTTGATCTCCAGTGCGTTTTTCCATCTGAAAAGTTTAACTCCTTCCCGCCCTGGAAGGCGAAATATCGGCAGGGCCAGCTGTGCCGCCGTGTTCGTCCCTCGCCAGGGACGCTGAGCACACGCGTGTGCCAGGCTGCCGAAAACGAGGACAAGCACCTGACCGAAACCAGGATGCGTGGGGTCGACGTGGGCAGTTTTGCTTGAGACTTGGGGGTGAGTTTGCTGCAGAGAAGCCCACAGTGAGATCTTCCTCTTAGCAATTTACACCCGCAAGCCCTGTCCTGAAGCCTCCCGTATTCCCATGCATTCCTGTGGCTGCCAAATCCCCACCAGAGACCCCGGGGGCTTACGCTTAGGAAGGGAAGGGGAAAACCTTTGACAGCACTTTTTTCCCTTTCTCACCAAGCCCCTGGGAAATTGCAGGGGATGGAAACTGCTTCTGGCAGAGGAGAAACCTGCATCTGGGAGGGCACGCTGGGAGGTGGCCCTAAAACCTCCCAGCCCCAGCCCTGCCGCTGGGAGCCCCCAGCCAGAGCCAGCCTGGCTGTGCCCATTCCCAAGCACCCACCTCCCTCCTTGCTTTGATCAGAGAAGGGCTCCTGGGGACAGGAGTTTGGCAGTCCAGCTCACAATGAAAAGGGACTTGCTCGTGCAAGAGCAGAGGGAAGAAGATGCCTCTGCTTGGCCCTCTCAGCCCACTGGGTTTCCAGCTCCCTGTGCACCGGCACCGGCCC
Organism: Elanus axillaris; assembly: GCA_026212715.1. NCBI lineage: Eukaryota > Metazoa > Chordata > Aves > Accipitriformes > Accipitridae > Elanus > Elanus axillaris. Next base: position 10,314,245 of record JANZLQ010000037.1, on the reverse strand, counting down.
CTGCATGTGGTACTACCATAATGCACAGGACAGGGTAGGCCTGGCCACCAGGAACTCAAAATACTATTTCCAGCAAGATGCAGAAAACAGGTATGTGATGTCAGCCCCGACCTCCACGTTCCTCTTGCACTTCTATACTGTACAACTGTGGAGCGATGGAAACACTTTCTAAATCTTGGGGCACCAATTTCTGTCCCCCGTCCCTTGCTGCAGGCTCGCTCTCAGCTTTAGCCACCACACGGGCCCTGTGTTTGGAGTTGGCAGAGAGAATTTTTAGGCTCCTGCCCCACCCCTGAAAACTATGCTAAGTCTGGCCCCGGCAAAGGCTTCTTCAAACGCCACTTGTTAGGCATGAAATGACAGCTCGGTATGAAACCCTGCTCTCAGAGTTGGTGTCACACATGGGCTGCCCTCTCGCCCAGCTGTGGTGGCAGTTGGAGGAAAGGAACAGGCGGGAGCATTTACCAGCCTCCTCCGCAGGAGGATGTACCGGGTGGGCAGGCTGCAGGTTGTCACAGGGAAGGCCACGCATGGCAGGGGCAGGAGCATTTCACGGGGCCGGCAGGAAGGCAGCAGGGCCAAGCTGCGGGGGAGGTTTTCTCATAGACCCAACGCGCCCTGCGGTAGGGCATGCTGGCCCGGGCACACCAGCACTCGCTGTGCTGAGCCCAGCTTCTGCTCATCCCTGCTTAACCTCTCCATCCTTTCCAGTGCATCAGCCCACGCATCTGCAGGAGTCCATATGGGTCCTCGTCCCCAGCAAGAAGTGCTCAGAGCAAACGAAGAACAAGAGGCTCCTTCAACTCATGGCTCCCATGCTGGCACGTCCCACCCCACACCCTGCGTCTGGGCTTCACTTGCAAGCTCCCCGGGGCAGGGGCTTTGCCTAGCCCCATATAAATAACATGAACCCCAGCCAGCCCCTCCAGGGTGGATGCACCCATCAGCATCTCTTCCTGCCCACGTGATTCCCAAAGGACCATCAGCGTGTGCCATGGCCAGCCCCCTCGAGCACCCAGGCACCCTGAGTTACACAAACGGTGGCTTTTGCCCCAGTTATAGGAGCCTCAATGAAAGAGGAGCTCGAGCAAGAGAGAGGGAGGGGAGAGGCAGCCCCTGCCCTTTTTCCCCAGAGGAGGGGGCTCCAGCTGCCAGCGCTGTAATTCCAGTTGACACACAGCATCCCTGGGGCTTCACCGTTGACGGTGCACGAGGCGACGGCCAACACGTAATCCCCGTGCAGACACCCTTATCGAAGGGCTGCAGCAGCTTTTCATTCATCCTTGAGATCAGCCCCACTATGTGACTTGACTTAAAGGCTAACACTTAAGATAATTTTTCAAGCCTTGCTCTGCAGGGAGGGCAGCTTTCAAGGCTTTTGATTTCAAGTATGAAAAATGTAATTATGGATAATGATGCCTCTTGCTGCAGCACAAGCGAGAAACCTTTCTGTGTTTCATGGCCGGTCCCTGTGTCCTGAAGTAAAAGAGGGTTTCTGCTCTCATTACAAAACGTATTTGTATTTCAGCCTGAAAGGCCTTCTCATCTGGGAGCTCTCTAGTGGCCAGCAGTCTCTCCTGCATGTGGTGTTACTTAGCCAGCAATTTTTCTTCTGTGTTGCCTGGGGGCCAAAAGTACTCCCCAAAAGGCGAAACACGGGTTAAAATTGTTTAGAGAACAAAACTCTGTTAGAATGTTTTATTGGAGTCCAGGGAAATTACTTTTAAAATACATACACATAATATTAGCAGCAATAATATACTTTTTAAAAGTCCACTGTAAAAGTAATGACGGTTCAGAACAGAGCCAGCGTTTCAATCCCATCTGTACGGAGATCACATCAGACGCGTGGCTTATGTTTCCACTTTCTGCAGCGTGCAGAAAATAGGCTGCTAAAGATACTTACCTTTGGCTAATACTTTTGCTAAACTTGGATAGTTTGGTTGTGTAATTGCTTGAACTCAGGAAGGTTCACTTTCACAGAAAGCTAAAACCTGGGTTTTTTCATTTACAGGCTTCTCAGCTTGTATCAAAACCACCCTTCTCAGTCCTTACTGGCTTCTGCCACTCCGATACTTAAATCTGATGTTATGTTTAAATTATTGCAAGGCGACAAATTAATCTAGGACATGAATAGTGAATGCAGGACCTGTCCCGGCAGCCGTCTCACAGCATTATATGACAAACATCTAGGCTCACCTGGCTGGCATCACCCTGCCCTCTTCCCTAGGAGAGGCGAGGGATGGAGGTGCCAGCACCCAGGGAGGGTGCCGGGGTGGGCAGCGTGAGGCCGCGGCGGGCACCTTGCAGGACCCTGCCCTCCGCCGGGCACCGGCACGGGGCAGCTCCAGCGCCAGGGCCACCCTGGCCTTAGCCCTTGCTGATGTTAATTAAGCAGTTGCATTAAATGCTGGTGACTTCTCAACTGAAAATATATATAGAGATTGGGTTACCTCCACGTGCCTCTGGTGAGCAGAAGCGAGGTCTCCTATTTATCGCCTCCTCATGAGCAGGAGCCCAGTGGGCTGTGGGCATTCGGGGGCATTTGGGGGGGCAGTTCAAAGACGTGCAGTCCCAGCTGATTTGGACAGTGCCCAGGGTACACTAGGTCCAAGCACATTATACGTCGCTTTTGCTTATAGTTACCTGTCCTTAATAGTATTTTCTGGGGGGAACAGGAGCTCCAGAGGACTGTTCCTATCTGCAGAAAGATGCCATCAGCTGGGGTATGCTGGCACACGCACTCTAACACTAGTCTGAGATTTCCACATCATCTTAAGAAAAAGGGTAAAAAAATATAAATTATAAAAATAGAACAATGAAATCTGAGCAAACACCACTAATAGATTTTTTTCTCCCAATTTCTTCACCTCCTATGTTTATAAATGAAAGAGAAACATCCAGAGGTTCCTAGTTTGAGATCTCATTCCCTTGTTAATCAAAACCGCCCTGACTACTTCTCAGTCTCTGTTTTCAGATGTCTTCTCACAGAAATGACCATCTAAAGCATTCATCTTTTTGTTAAAAATAGACCTTTTCATTAAAAAAGATATGTTGTTTTTTCATTCTTATTACAGCCCTATGTTTTTCTTTTTTTTTTTTTTTCGATATGGGAACAAGCTTTTTTCTAAACTTAAAGAAACCCTTCTCAGAAGGGGTGGAGATATGAAATATTTCTAAGATGCAGTTTTCTTTGATTTCCAAAGAGTTTTATTCAAGTGCTAGAAAGCTGTGGAAAATAATCCCAGTGAGAGAGGAGTCACAGAGAGCCAGGTTCTTCCCAAGCCTTCCAAGACCCTTTCAAGTTGGTCTGAAAACCTCATTGTTAATCAAAATAATTGCATGAGAACCAATCAGGAAATCCTGAAACATTCAAAATGAAAACTTGTCGTTACAAATTCACCATCGTGGCTAAAAAACAGATTATGTCTGTCAAAAGCTGTGGGAAAGTTTGCTTTGTAGCAGTAGGGGCAGAAATAAATATTTGCCCAATCTGTTTTGTTTATCCTAAAAACATATATACATGTGCAGCACTTCAATTAAACACCATTTTCTTTTCCCCCATGTGCACATCATTTGAACTGCCCATGTGAGAGGCTTTTACAGCATCTCTCCCCGGAGTCAGGGTGATGGCTTGACGCCAGCAAGTTACTCAGAGAGTTATGCCACAGCAGGGCAGGTTGGACTGCTTTAAATTTTAAGCCTCATATCTGTAGTCTCACCTCTGAGTCCATTTAAATATAGCTGACCCCTTGCTGTAATTTAAAGCAATTTAAAGCAGATGCACAAAGTGCCACTGAAAACATACCTGCACACCTGCCATTATTTTTGTCGGTAAACGCCAGGCGCATCTGCGACCTCCCGGCACGTGCAAGGCTGGTGCTTGCTGGGGAGCAGGTGCAGGGTGAAGGCATTCGGGTGTTGGCATCATCTGTTTCGCCAAGACAACATGCAGATTCCCCAAATTACAGTATTTAAACCATTTAAGAGATTGCATGTTTTCTCAAGGAAGAGTGGTGCTGGGGATGACTGGGCTGGTGGAAGAGCTTGACCTCATGTGGGGACCAGGAGCGGAGAACTCCTCTGCAGCTGGTGCCAGGGAACATCCCCGGCACCCGGTTATGCCAAGACACCCAGCACCGTGTGGCCGCCCCATGTCGGCCCTTGCCACCCTGACTGCCGCCAGCGCTTCCAGCTCCTCTCCTGTAGATCCCCTTCCCTGCTAACAGGGTCCCTGGGGGCTTCTCCTGAGGGGGTCCTTCCCTCCCCAGGGGTTCAGCATTTTGACCAAATTCAAGCCAAATCACTGCTCGAGCTAGGGCCCAGCTTGCCTGGGGACACCATACTAAAACAAGTGGTTCAAAACACAGCTCTTTATAGCCCTGTGGCAGTCATGAGACTCTCCTGTACATACACTGAGAACAAAGTCCTCTGCACTGACCGCTGCTTTTGCAGGGATGTGGTCCGAGTTACGGATGTGAAAGGCCTCCAGTCGGGGCCCTCTTTTGTAACAGCTGTTCACAAAGTCAGTGGTGCACTTTGTTTTGAAAATAAGGTCCATACTTATAAACAAGTCATTTAAAAATTCAGTTGTTTAAAAAAAAAAATCAGAAAAATAAAAGGAAAAAAATTCCAGCCCAGTAGTCCAATCCTCCTGGTCCGCTCCCCTGTGGCAGCAATGTTCAAACAGATGAAAAGGAGAGAAAAACAAGGGCTGGAAAAAGAATGGTCGCCACATTTAAAAACACCTGCTGGAAGTGACTGCAGCAGAAGATAGTTCAGAGCATTTTTGGAAAATACATGAATGATGCCCATAACCCACCTTCACCCCAGGATCCCATCAGAGCATCCACTGATCCCGCTGGCATCACACGAAAGTGCAACCATGCTCTGTGAGGTATGAAGATCCTTTCAAAATCTCTTCTTGCCTGAAATGACTCACAGCTAACCAAAAGTCTGGCTTATTTTATCTGTATTTAGCAATTCTTGGCTCTTTGTCATCTCAGGAGATTGGGGTCTTGGTGCTTCTCCCACTCAAGTCATCAGGAATGTTACCACATGCTCCAGACGGCAACCAGACCTTATCCTATATGCTTCTCTGTCGAGCTGACACCTTTTAATTTCCCAGCACCTACCGTAAGAATAAATTTGCCAGAGCTGAGCATTGCTACAGGCAGAGCGGGACGGACAGCAGCTTTCTGCTGCTGCACAAGCAGGTGATGGTGCTCGGTCACGACTGCTGTGGGTCCCTCGGAGCTCAGACCCCGCACCCGCTGCTAAACAAACAGGGTGCTGGGACCCCGGCAGCGGGGGCTGAGCTGGAGGGGCCGCCTGGGCTACCCCCAGCCTTCCAGCTCTGGAACAACAGTCAGGGTTTCTCTTCCCTGGCCGCAGGGCAGCACTGCAGGTGTGATACGTGTTTTTGGAATGAGAAATTCCGGCATTTTGCTCCAGGTCTCCCGCTCTCCCTCCCGGCCCTTGCAGCGCAGCAAAGGGCTGGCTCACCCCAAAGTGCCGCGGCCAGGACCGACCAGGCCTGCGACAGCTCACGAGCCCACACGTAAGCACCACCGCTTTCATGCGAGGAAGATGACTGGTTTTACACAACGCTCTGTTTCTGAGTAAAAAGCAGTGGCAGCTACAGGCTGGTTCCCTGCACAGTTGAATTTAATTTTGAACCTGTTTCTGTAGGATACAGCAACAAATTTTTGTAAAACCACGGAAGCAGACGCATCCTGCATGCATCCCCTCGCAGGACCATCGCTTCTGGTGTCAGGCAGCGGGAGCGCTCCCAGCCCCTGCCCTGCTGTGCTGCAGCACCCACAGGCCATTGCTGCAGCTGGTGCCCCACCAAAACCAAATGACAGCTCTGACCAGCTATTTGTGCCTCCGTCTACACAGATACAGGTCTGCCCCAGCAGAACAGGCAGAGGAGGCACACTGCTACCAGCGGCAGGCACCTTCTTCCCACCCCTTGGATGAAATGGAGAAACCCAGAGGGAGTCAAGGACGCCTTAAGAGGGGAACAGAAACCAACAGGGAGCCATGCTGGGAGGGAACGAGGCCAAGGAGCAGGATTATAGATGAATAACATGTGCAGTGTAATTAATCTAGATTAGTTTTTATTTTATAGCATTAACAGCCTGCAGTCACAGCATGAGGTGATCTGGTCCTGCAAGTTCCCAGCCTTTGCAGGGCTGGGCTGGATCGCCCAGCGCTGGGAGAGCTCCAAACACTGCGTCAGCGTGCAGGAAGCGGTGCTGGTGACTCACCGGCTGCATGCTTGCTTGGAGACTAATGAACTAATACCCGGCACTCTGGCCCTTTCCACGGCCCCCTTTCATTAATCTTCTGGTTAAAGAGCGCAGCAGTTGCTCAAGGGGGAAATTCCCACAGAGCAGAAGGATTTGTGCCGGCAGCCCCCCTGCACCGACCTCCTTGGCAGCCCTCGCAGAGCCAAACGTCCGACTCCTCTGACCCAGCATCTATGCTCAGGAGCCACTGGGATTTACGGCTCTTCCTCCCAAGTGCCCTTGGAGGTTGGGTCTCCTGCAACACACGCTGGGTGACGGGGGTTCAGGCTGCAATTCATGTCTCGGGGAGGAAATGCAGAAGCAGGGTCTCACACTGGTGTTGGGCTGCTCATGATGACATCCCTGCTCCCATTAAAGATTCACCTTGGCATTTTTTGGCAGATTCCACCTTCTGCAGTAGCAAGTTACCTATCTGAAGCACTTGTAACCATCCTCACTGCGCTCCCAGCCTCCCCCCCATACAAACCCTGGAGATATGGGGTTTTGCTTTCCCTAGATTACAAATTGCCACATGCTGTCCCATTACCAACATGTACTACCCCTAAAGGGCCCACATATCTGTTGTGCCTGGAGCATTAATAGAGCTTTTCCAGCCTCCAAAATCTGAAGCACAGTTAGAAATTGTTTCTTAAAATTCCTGAGATGCAAGAGCTGCACTATGCCACAAACAGCAGGAAAACCTGAGATCTTGGGAGACATGCTCTACCGGTGAGGAATGTGCAGCAGAACTTGATCTCTGCTTCCCTTTTCATCCAGGACAGACTGTATTTAACATCGTGTCTTCATGTGGAAAACTCCTAAATCATTCCAGGGATAGCAGAGACCTGCAACCGCAGCCTTGGGGACTGGGATAAGCAGGGACTGGGGGTCCAGTTACCACACAGCTACTTGACTCCATCCTTTGACTTTATTTTATATTCATATTTCTTCAATATAATAGAATACAGCTTATTTTACATAATGTATACAAACTATATCACAATGCTTTACAGGGCAAAGCATGAATTACATGGTGAAAACTGGGAGAAAAATGATGAGGTCCTCTGCACTGCCAAGCCCCCTGTTTTCTCCCTGTTTGGTGACCTCCCAGGACACCCTCCATCTACTGGGAAGCTCCAAGCTGACTATTTACTGGCCCCAAGGTGAACTCTGCCCATCCCCAGCGTGCTCCCCCCCCTCCAGAGCACGGGCAGGGCTGGAGCCCCACTGCTGCCGCGCTGCCCAGCCTTGCAGCCAGCCTGAGGACTTGTCGCATTTAACCTCCCCTTGTTCTTATCTCCATTTTTTCACAAAACAAAAGGCAGCTCTCTTGAGCAACATGATTATTCCCAAAGTAGTTCCTGCAAACTCAGGGAAAAAAACCCACCTCATTCTTTTCTCTGAGGATGAGCTGTTTCTTGCATAGCACATGGGTGGCCCCAGATAAACCACTGGGTTTGGCAATGCCATTTGCTGCATTTATGAAAGCAGTAAATCCATCACAGCTCTGCAGTAACAGAGCCAGGGCAGGATGCAGACCTGTTTCCTCTGATAGTCTCTTCTAGCTGCTTTACGAACACAGCTAGGAAAAGCACACACAACCATTCACGATATTGGGGGGATTGTAAGTGACATTAGACTGATGACTGCCAGGTCTCTACAACCTAGCAGTGAGGACAAGGGGAGAAGGGAAGGTTTTGGAGACTGGGAGAGAACGTTGAGAGGAGTTTAGGGTCACACACAGAACAGGGAGATTGCAAGGACAGACAGAGGGAGACTGACCTTGCTGACAGAAGAGAAGTTTTCAGACAGATCCCCAAAGCAATCCCTGTAGGAATCCTGAACAAGACACTCACCTATGCAAATACACATACGCATAGCAACAAAAGGAAGGTACCGGCTACGGCTTCCCCCAACGCCAGCGTTACTGCAGAACATCCCATTGCAAACAGGGAGCTATTTTAACAAATATTTTTAATGAGTTATAAGAATAATAAACCACCTTTTTTCCATTCTCTAACCTAATGGAATAAATGTATAAATTCAGAGCATCTGCACAACAACGTCATGTCCAGAAGCTTTCCCAAATATGGAAAGATCTTGATCCCTTCCTGAAAGAGCAAAATTGAACACGCCCATGGCAGAACTGATGACAATGGGCAGAAAAAGAGCAAAGGCAGGCGTGTAGGAATAAGTTTCTTTACAACACTTAAATTAGAAACATAGGTCAAATATACATTTGATGGGTAGGAAAAAAAATGGTTAGTAGACAAGAAACCAGAGAGTTTCCTAGCTCCAGAGTCTACTTCCTCTCCTAATCCCTTTCATTCTAGTTCCACATCAATGAATCAGACTTTGACCCGAAACCTTTGCAATAGGAGAATTAGCCAAATGCTTGAATTAAATATTGCTTACAAAAAACTATTTCCTTAACAGCAAGCTTTCCAACTGGGAAAAGAGTTGGAGGGCCACATGCTTTCTAAGTCTGTAGAAATAGAAGTTTCTCTCTCTTACATCCCATCCCTCATAATCTGGAGAAGATACAGCCTTACACATCGAATTCTTTTCCAGGAGCAACTCAGCAGGATATTTGCTTAACCAGGAGGAATTCTCTACATCTAAATGATCCTCAAATGATCTCTTCATTTTTGACCACGCTTCCTGTAGTCCTTGAAACCACTTCAAGTACAACAAATCTCTGACGACCCCGGTGGCTGCCATTTGGCATTCCAGAAATTCCTCCTGACCAGGACCTGTAGCATCTGCTGCGGCTCTCCTGGGCCCAGCAGCCAAGGGATGAACTTACTTTGGCTTGGACTGGAAGGTCAAGTGCTGCCACCAGGTCATTCCAGCAGGAACTGCCCCCTGCCCCCCGCCCCCCC
>JANZLQ010000037.1:10264951-10304970 GCA_026212715.1 Elanus axillaris | reverse complement strand
CCTCCCAAATCTCAGACCCTACCCACAGAACTGCACTTTTACCAAGACACCAAGAAAGCCCCAAAACAACCCAACCAAAAAAACCCCATGTCCCCCTCAATTTTATAATATGTTTATATTATATATTTCTAATCTCTGGAGCAGACCAGCCATGGCTCCTTGAGTATGCACAAATTAAGCCTACACATTGGCCTTGCAAACAAAATACAATGCATTGTAAGATTACATGTGGCCACACTGGCAGAGGTAAGTGAACTACGGTTTACAACGTTTTCAAGAACAGACTAAGACTTGGGGGACAGGAGCAGGTCCTGCACAACTTATTTTGCTTTTAATCAAATGGAGGTACATGAGTTTTTATTTCTACTTAAAGCTTGGACATGATGCACAACTGACAGATGGTACCTGCAATCTCAAATATTAAAATAGCAAAGCTGATTTAATCAAGCACTGGCTAGTCCATACAAAGCTTCTCTTCCAGAGGAGGTTATGACTATGATTAAAAAACATTTAAAGCCTAAACTGGACTTTAGTGACTGTGTTATGGTCCCATTTTCTTGGCCCATCAGTCATCACTCTTGGCTCAGCTTATGAGCAGCAACCATTTCTCAGACCACGGAAAGGAGGTCGTATCTTCCCTAAAAGCAAGCAGAAGACCATCGCGTCTAACTAATGATGGAGGCTTTGCCTGTGGAAATACCATCATTCAACTTTCCATATTGGTGGCATAACTGGAATATCTAAGTAATCGCGTGAGTGTTTTCTTGGACTAGTTTTAAGATTACTGCATAAAAGGAAACACTTTGAAGTTCTGGCAAAAACGAGAACTGGAACCAGTGGCTTTATATCCTGCTGGGCCTTTCAGGGGCTATAGGCATATATTTAGAGCAGCAATTAGGTCAAGCTTTTCTGTTGTTCTCAAGAAACATTTCTACATTTCTTGAGAATTCTTCCTTACAAGAGAAAAAAAAGGAGGCATCTCTCCCTATTTCGCTCCTGACTCGTAGAGGGTGGCTTTATATGATGCTCTGCAAATGCGCAAGGATGGGCTCAAGGAGCATATGTAGACCAGGGCCCAGTCCTACAAAGAAGCACATGCCAGCAAACCTGGAAGCACTGTGGACCTGAAGTGAGCCCATTGCTGTGGTCTGTGTACATGCAGAGACATCCTCCTGCCCTCTCCACCACGAAGGCATGCTCCAGCCACGGGGAAGATGTCCTGCAGACCTCATCCAGCAAGTTTCTCTGAGCCTCTGCCTGAAGCCTTATGATCTTGCAGAAATATGGGGTCACGATTCAAGGCAAGATCACAACACAGACCCTCCTAAACTACCCTGATGCAGATGGCACTATCAGCTTTTGCTGCACACAGGATTAATTCCTATCTGCCATATCCTGCTGCCTCAGTAAAGCAGTTAAGACACATACAGCAAACATCATACACAAGTTATTTTGGTGTGTAAACAACGAGCGGACAAGACACACACACACACACACAAAAAGGCAAAAAATTAAGACTCTAGTATGGCACCAGTTAGCTTAGAATACTCTTTTTACTTTACCCCTCTTGATTCAATTGGATAAGTACTTTTTAATACGATCTTTATCACATTTTATTAATGAAAACATTACTCAATTCTGTTGAGGCAAAGTAGACCCCATCGTAAAGTATAATCTCCTAGGATTTCATGCTCATGGCACGCTAAGTCACGCTGATTCCTGTTCTAGATGTGCAAATGGAGATGTGTTCAGTTTTGAAGAAAGCAGAAGATCCTACTAAACAGTCCTTTTTCAGAAAGTGCTATATGTAGATATAAGGACCACTGAAATAGTCTGGAAAACATAAGACTGTATCCTAAGGCAGTGATGCTTCAAACATGTGCTGAAGCCCATAAAAATAAGTTAAAGGCTGTGCTGACAGACAGGATGAAGGGAAAATCTGTTTCTGGGATTAGTAGTTACAAAAGGTCTTCCAGATTCTGGAGTAATCACAGGATGAGATTTCCAGATGGCTAACCCGGATCTCAGTAAGACCAGGGAAGAAACATGCATCCCTAAAGTTACCAGGGACAACAGATCTTTTAGATAAATGGTATCTCAAGGGTACTTCTGAGAATCGTCACATGAAGGTGGCACCCAAAATCTTCTCCAAACTCTCCAAAACTGGTCAAAATCTCCTCAGCTTCCTGGAAGCAGGAAGACAGAAAACTGCTTCTTATCCTCCATGTCAGCCAGGACACCAGCCCCTAGCCCTGGGCAGACCCACACCAATGGGGAGGGACACTCAGCCCTTTGGGGAGGATTTGTTTGGGGCACTGCTGGAAGACAGACAATCCTCGACCCAGCGAGGAGCTGGTGTATGTTTGTGAGATGCCCCAAAAAATCCTTTTTCTGCCCCCATGCCAGCGGGGCTCAGGTGCTTCTATAAAAGCTGCTGTTTTGGTATGAGGGTGAAGACACTTGAAAGCTCAAAATAAGGCATGAAGTGCCATCAGGGAGTTACTCCTCCCACAGGGAGCTGAAAAGACAGAACATCTTCAGAGGTGGTCTTCCTCAGGTTTCAGTGGGAGACTCAGGGATTAGAGCAAGCAAAACATAGCAAGAGTCACAAAAAGCAACTTGATGGCCTCATCCAAACCATCTCAGCAGCACTGGAGCCCTTCACAGGGCCAGGGACCAGGCTGATGGGTCAGTCCATGACTGCTTCCCCCCGCTCTGGCTGACAGCTTGGCAGTGCTGCGAGCGGCAACGGGAAAAGGCAACCACCAGATGAGAGAAATCAGGAGTCTGACACAAAAGTTTGCTGAGCCAGCCCTGGCTTAAAGCCAGGGAGAAGTGGCAACAGCCACTACACAAGAAAGGTTTGGGAAACGCTGCTCTGCCCCTGGAATAATGCAACATTTGTCTTCATTTACCAAGGAAACAACTCAGAGAGGACAGCAGGTATGCAGGCTTAGGACACAGCTGGAGGATATTAGGACCATGGCATCCCCCCCATTTGTGTGTCAGCACAGTTATGCTGCACAGTTTATCTAGCAGACAGGGCTCCTGCTCCTCATTAACAGCAGCGAGCAAAATCCTGTGTTGAGGAGAGAAGGGCCCCAAGGCTGGGGCAGAGAAGGTGGCAAAAGAGCTTTCTCCTAAGCTTCAAGAAGGGCGAAAGGTAAAAGCAGGGGCTTAAGGATGAATGAACCTCACTCCAGGCTCTCCTGGCTCTGTCATCCCCAGGAGCTCTGTAATGCCAGCTGTTCACATGGCATGAGGTCAGGTTTGAAAACACACTCCCTGAAAGCAATCACTAATGCCTACTAAACACTTTTCTTTTTTTTTTTTAAACAAACCAACCAACCAACCCAAACAAGTTTCAGTCTTCTGTCCTTGCACGACTTGCTTACTGACAGCGAGAAGAGAGGCACACTGGGACCATGCCCTTGCACAAAGGCAGGTGCTAGGAAATGGAGAGCATGTCTACTTTCCTACGGAAATTCACTGCAGGACCAATTCCTCTCAGTAAATATGGCATAGAAAATCCAGGTGAGGAGAAAACGGCGTTTTCTCTCTCCAGCAGGCAGCGGACAGATCAGTGTGTTGCTGCCAAAGTGCAACTCGCACAGAGGTGGAGCCTGCCAGTCTGCGGCTTTCCCCTTTGGAGCAAGTTATCTGCCATTCAGGTACAAACCAGATGCAAGAACCCAGCCAGGCCAGCACTCTTGGCTGCTCACAGGATGTCTTTAAAAGCTGAATGACAAGCTGTAGAGCAGATGTTCACCCTTGGCAGCAACTACAGCCATACTGTGGTGTATCGTTTTGCTTTTTCAGCTCTGGCCAAAAAGGATGCACATTTCTTCCACACTGTGTTATGTAGAAGAGACTGAACCCGAATGTGGTGATATTTTCTAATAGACATCAGCAAACTCCTCCATTAGGAAACCGAGCACTTTACTGGCAGTTCATCAGTGCCCTGAACACCACCACTCTCAATGACTAACACATTGAATCCCAGAAATGAGACAGCAGTGACCATTACTTTATGGTTCAGGCATCATTTACAAAAGGCTTTTGGAGGAGTGCAAAAGCAGATTTCTGGAGGAAGCTGGAAGAGGACAAAAGAGCTGCCTGTGCGTCGCATAGCACTCCCCAGCAGGCTGCAAGCACCAATTTTCACATAGTTTAAAAGGGTGAAAAAAAAAGTGGATAATTTTTGCTAAAAAATTACAGTTTGAAATGGAGTAAAGTCAGATTCACAGAGCCGATTTGGCTCAGGATACAGCATCTTTCTTAAATATGCACACTTGAAGATGAATCACATGTATCTCACAAGAACACTGTTCCTAAAGTTTGCCCTCCCATAACCATTTAAGGTTCCTGTTCTACAATAAAAGATGATGTCATTATTTATACAACAAAGGTAATGGTGCCCAGATCAAATCTAGGAAACCACCCTCTTCCCTCTTAAAGCTTAGCAGCCAAATTAATTTTTTTACTAGGTCGGAGAGTGTACGAACTGGCCAGAGTATAAATAGAAACATAGAAAGATGAAAAAGGTGCAGAAGTGACCCAAAACACATACTTGACACATATTTCTTTTGTTCTTAGAAAACTGACTAAGTTCAAATAGATGCAGTTCTGATTGCTCTCACTCTGTCCATATTGGGGAGATTAAACTTCCGCACAGGAGAGCTGCAACTGAAAAATATTGCCATTATACTAAGCACAAATAGCTTTTTCTTGAACACCAAACATGCACGTGGCCTCCCCTCTCCCCCCAGCTTACATTTTATGAGATTTTGGACAGTCAGAGAAAACTCTCCTTCCGTATGTTGAGGATGTTAAGATTTCAACCTCCTTGCAGCAGGAAAATAAAGTCATCTTCTTTGTAATGCCACAGCACTGAGCGCACACACAGAGCACTTAAACAGTAATGCATGAATTGATCTCTGCCATTGCTGAAAACTGCAGGGATCCCGAAGCAGGTCTTGTTCCTGTCATGTCTGCAGATGCTCTGTTAAGGACTCCAGGGACATAGAGCAATTACTAGGGTTTGTTTCTGCTTTCCAGGAGCAGTTCTGTTTAGGAGAGAATAGAAAGGGATTATTTTTACCTTATAGTTTGGATTTACAGGGTGTGAACTGAATTTTTCTTCCCACAGAGATACATCGTTGTAACATCTAAGTATTATAGTGCCTTGTAATGGGGGGGGTTCCTTCTGAGCAGCACACACAATCCCAAGGGCTAAGGAGGGTGAAGAGCAGGGCCCAATCAGCAGCACAGCTGGGGGCTGCACAGTCAAACAGACTGATGCATTTAGGCCACACACTGAGGGTTGCCTGAAGGTTTTTTTCTTTTGTTTTGGGGGGCTTTGTTGGTTTGTGGGGTTTTGTTTTTGTTTTGTTTTCTTGCTTTGAGTCTGCTATATTTGACATCTGCTTCTGGTAAAATTAACACACGCTCTCATTTTATTTAACATTAAATGTAGATTAAAACAGTACTGTGAACTGCATTGTCTGAATCTGCAGGATTGCAGGAAATATCCATGAAGCATTTTCCACTTACATGTGTATAGAGAACAAAACATTTAAGTGAAGATCATGTTTTCCATCAAAATTACATACATTATTATATACAAGAGAGAATTAGACAAAACAAAACTAGAACAAAGATTCTTTGAAGTTTCAGAAGAATCTTTGTCTATCTTAGCCATTGGGATGGCTTAAGCAAAGCTCCACGGATGAGGCAATGAATGAGGTGACAGATGCGTCAAAGGCATCTCACTCGTAACACACAGTTTAGCCAAAGCAATACTAAGACCACGCAGAGGACGTGCTGACACCAACATCATTCTTTCTACAGCAGAAGAGGTCCACAGATCTTACCTTCTCCTGACGTAGTCAGGCACAGGTCCACCCTTCACTGTGCCCTACAACAAGTTCTGGCACTTTGACCAGAGCTGCTGTTACCAAGGGCTGTGCTCAGACCTGCAATGGCACTGTGCCATCACAGCAGCGTACGCATCTATACTCTGCAAAATGATCTCTGCTAAATCTCACCCCACAACGTTTCCTGCAGCAGTGATTGCTGAGACAATCCTGATTCCTGAAGACCTCAGTGACTAGAAGGGTGTCTCCAAGTAAAACCGCTGGACATCACTGGAAGCTACTTTATTGTTCACCTGCTTAATGCTGCAAGAAAAGCTCCACAACATCTCAGTGTTGTTGCAAAAAGCAGAAGCCTTCTGCACTCGGGGAGGGAAGTCCGTGGGCCCAGCTCTTGTGCAGTGGTGGAAGGTGCCGGCCTTGCACTGGTGAGAGGAAGCCTGGGGTCACAGCAGACCCACAGATCAATGCCAGGAAGGGGAAAAGAATGAAGCAGGCTTCCCATGAGGTTCAGGCACAGGGCAGGAAGGCAGATATTGTCCCTAAGGCCCCTCTCTTGCACAGTGCATCAAAGAGCACCTTCCACCTCACTGCATCCGAAGTCACACAGGGCCAGCTCCTCCCAGCGCAGGGCAGCTGGTGCTAGAGCTGTCCCCCCCACGCCGGCTGAGGGTGGGAGGCAGCAGATAGGAACAGAGAAGATTTGGATGCTCTCTTGAGGCCTGGAGAGTACTTTTCTCCTACAAGGTAAAACCCAGGAACACCCCCATCCCTCCCAGATCCCCTCGCTTCGCCCTTCCCTTCCTGATGCCGCCTGGCCCCATGCCTCTCTTGTGCATTGTGTGGGAACTTTCCCCAAACCACACCGTTTCCCCAAAATTTCCTTCCTCTCAAGACACCTGGAATTCCCTCCTGCAGGCTCCTGCCACCCCTCAGGGTGACGCAGGCCAGGCCATGCTTCCCAGAGCAGTGGCTTATTGTCTAGGAAACTAAAACAGTCACACATACAGCACAGGGCTGCTGGGGCGACACATTCAGAGACAACACAACTACGGATACAAAGGTTTTTACATACTGAAGATGACAAGTAACTTATTTCAGCAAAAATAGCCTAACATATTTGAGGAAAAACAGAAGCAGCAACTACCAGCAAGGACTCCTCCAGAAGGCTGTACAGGAAGTATTTTCCATCCTGAAACATATGATGAAATGTATTTGAAATTTGTGTTTTGAAATCTCAAGCTGTTAATAGATGCTCCTTGCCTAAAAGAATCAGTTTTGCATGCAATAAGCAATGCAGCACACAAAAAAAAAAAGGGAAAAAATCCTTTCCAGCTTCAGTGCAAGTTTAAAAGTTATTGGGAGGCAGCCAATATATTTAGTGAAACTTTTTAAACTCCCCAAAGTAAGAGATGCCTCAGCAGAGATCTGTGCACACAGCAAATACTACACATCTCAACTCCAACTTCACCCTTCCAAGACACTGAATTTTAAAAGCTTGAAATAGGGTACCTGAACCTACCCCATTAAAACTGTATTGGGAAGCACACAGCTTCATCCAGCTAAGATGGACTGTATAGATGAGTTTTATGCAACGCTCTGCTACACCAACTTCTCTCTGCTACAGTGTTCACTTGATTCAACAAGCCATGCAAACACACAGCTTAGCTGGCTCATTGAATGTGTACTGGTAAAATAGAAGTTGCATAAATACACAACATAAATGCTGGACTCCACCTGAAAGCCAAGCCCACAAGGCAGACAGTATACTGAGATGCAAGACAGTGCTTTTCACTGATGGGCAAGTGCTCAAAGGGTGATTGTGTGGGTACTGCTAACTGATGGGGTTCTGTTCTCCTACTCTGGACACTTGTACATGCCAGAGCAGGTGTAGTCACGTTCAATGAAATCAACCCTAGATCCCACTTCTCCAAACCAACCAGAACCCACATCACAGCAAATCATCTTAGCCTGTGCGATTGCAGAGAAAACCAGAGTATTAAGCTGGATGGAAGTAAGGCCATTGTGTCTGCCCGAGCCTGTAGACGGCTGCCACTCAATGATGGGGCAGCAACAGCTACAAGGAGCGGAAAGCAGTCCACCTGACTTGAAGACCTCCATAAATGCAGTGCTGAGCTTGAGCTGCTTTTGAACAGGTAAGCTACCTGCATACAAGATCTGGATAGCTACAGATCTCTGAAGGACTGGCTTTCCCTTTTTTGCATTTCAAGTGTCCTCTTCTCAGCTTCATTAGTCAGAACCAGGAAGGGTGAAGTGGTGGTGTCCCTAACCAGTGTTAACAGGATGTGACTCTACCCTGAGTCATCATCATCTTTCTCCTCAACTGGAGATGGCTGCTCGCACCTGGATCACTGGACATCTATGGTAACACTCATCAAGACAGACTGCTTTCTAAGCTTGCTCTTCAGAGGCTGGAGGAAGCAACCTTCATATTAAACAGTTACAACTTTTTATTTTTACAGTATCTTCACAACCAAAAGGACTGAAGAACTCCAATATATGCTCAAAACCTAAATAATAATATAGCTGTTTTCCGATGAAATATCTGAGCCAGCAGGATCTAGCTGAAGCCCTACTTAGAGTCCAAGAAATTAAAAAAGTTAACCCATACAGCTGCAGAATGACTAAATACCCAGGTTTTGTTCTTTGTTTTAGAATAAAAAACTTACCATGTTTTAATAATCTCCAGGGAAATGTATTTCATGGGAACTGGAAACCATTTACATTAAATGAACTGAACAAACATCACTGTTACGTGAGTCCACGTGCATATGAATTGAACTGAGGTGCCTCAGTTGGGAAAGATCTCTCTCAGTACCGTAGTCTCATCTTCCATCTTGATATACATCACATCAAAAGCTTCACCAATAAATTTCCTTGCCCATCTAAGGGCCATCCGTAGCAGAGATGCCCAGCAGACCCACCTTCCAAGCAGATGCAACATCCTACACATCTGCCAAAGCAGTTCACTTCTCACCAAAGAAATATCCCAGAAGTACTTGTTCTGCTGGAATTATTCCAGCATTTGTTTCTTAATTACTGGGGGAAGCGCTGGTTTGGGGTGAGTAATTTTTTGCCACTCTCTCTAGATTTGAAATGAGAAACACCATGCAAGTCACCAGAGATATTTTTTTTGCTATTTGTCTACTAAGTCTCCTCCTGAAAGGAGCATGGATTTGCTAAGGAACACCCTCGCTCACTGCAAAAGCAGTCTTTCACATAGTGTAGTAACAAGGGAGAGTGTTAATAATTTGTTACTGGCTGGGACATAATTAAAGAATGCATAAACATGGTACTACCCTGCAGGTGCACCATGGCAGCAATTTCAAATTTACTGTTTAAACAGATGGATGAGCCCTTCAAATTTGAAGTATTAGAAACTAAGGAAGAATTGTAATTCAGAGAAGTCTGCAGAGGAAGGATGCACTACTGCTGCAACATGTAGCACAGAGACACCAACACCTGGCCAACCCAAGTCTGAAAGTGCAATTAAAAAAAAAATCACCGTGAAGTTGCTGCAGGCTACATTTTCACTTATGTGCCATTACAATAGTTATGAAGTGGAAAAAATAGAGCAGTAAGTGTCTATTACAATGCCCAGCTACAGCTGAATTACAGCCAAGTTCTGCAACAGAAAAACTGCCAATCAACTGCGACTGCTACAGATAAAATAGAAGAAACAAGCACCTTTAATTCCACACCTAACGAGCCTTTAATATTGATACCAAATCTTTAAAAATGAGCAAACCCTATCACCACTTTTCATCTACAGCATTACTCAGAAATCAGTGTTTGCCTCCTTGGTCTAAGGAAGAGTGCTCTGCGCTGGTATTTGAGAAACATGAATTCAAGACGAAGTTACTGGTAGATGTTAAGTGCTACAAACAGCATCCCATGAAGAGCAGCTAGACAGACATATTTAACACTTTTAGGCTTTTTTTTTTCCTCCAAAAGCCTCAAACATCTAATGCATCTGGTAAACTGTTTTAGTGTCAACTCTGATTTTAACTCTTAAAACAGAGAAACAGAAGAAGAGGCAAGTTACCTAGGCTCTTACACCAGGACTTACCACAGCCCAGAGTGGAACCATGCTTACTTCAACTATACCCGGGGGTGGATTCAAACCACACAGCAAACAGGGAGGAGACTTCCCTTCCTTAAACCGCTCAAACTTGCTGAAAACTACGTGACTCAGGAAATGTCCTTCTCCTGAGTCAGCACTGAAGCAATGCTCCAGAATTGCATCTGATATACCATGCAGGTTAAAGACTGCAGGACTGTTGGTTTTCTTAAAGGATGATCTGTGAATGATACCCTGAGAGTGTCTGGTCACTAAAAATACATAACCCTTGCACAAACCGAGGTTGCACTCATACCCTGTGTTCCAGCCCATCTCTCCCTGGGTTTGCATGCAGATCTGTTGGAGCACTGCTTAACTACATTACACTGAGGAGGAAAGGTCATATGGCTGTGAACCCCATTTGTACAAAGTAAACAGGTAAATAGATTCCAATTTTAAAATAAGTTTTAATTGAGTTCATTAACTAGTAACTTGTCTTCTGTTGCAATAAAGCAGACTGCAGCAGGTTATTTGGAAGTTGGAATGCTGAAATTTAGAGTTAGGCTGAATGAAAGACTATGTACAATACAAACCAGCTTTCTGTTGTGTTGTAAATTTATTCTCGTAATTTTTACCATTTATTAATCCCAAAAGACATATTGCATATTTGGAACATTTTAAAGTAAGAGCCACTGTATTATTCAAGATAAGTAGTTTTGTCACATCAAAACTGATGACATGCCCAATAAAGTATTTTCCAGAGCAAGAATTCCTTACAAGAAAACTAAATAGAATATAAACTTCATAAATGATCTAGCATGAAAAGATTAAAATAGTAAATCCATTCCATACTGAAAGCAGTCCTTTACCACTCATAGTATGTGTGTGGTGGTTCTAAAAAAAAAGGTAAAAAAAAATCAATTTCCTAACAGAATGTACTGAAACAAATATGGGCTAGCTTTTGGATAAATTTTATTCCAATAGAACAGAATTAATTGATCACTTAACCCTTTTCTCTCAAGTTACTGATTAATACAATCAGGTAAGAAAAAGTTATTTTTAGTTTAAGCCAAGCTTTGGATTGGTTCATCTTCATCAGATATGATGAGGAGATGACATGCTTGGAAGCACATCCACATTTTCAATGCATCACCTGACATAATAGAAGAATTACATCTCCATACTAACATCTCCATTCCCACAGTTGAGAATAATTTAAATGTGAATCTCAATTACATCTCCATTCTCATGGTTGCTAAACACGAGTAATCATGATCTATTTTACCGCATGCAAGCACAATCTCATAACAGCAATGTTTACACATGCACATACCCCCTCAGTCCGTTAGAACTGTTACATTTCCAGCACTGGGAATAATGCTGAGCCAAATTAAGCAGACTGAAAAATTTAGAGTCACATGAAAAATTTAGAATAAGAAATGCCTTATAGACGGAAGCAGCAGTAACAGGCAACAACATGATGGGGCTGAGTGAAAAAGAGTAAAACGTATTATCTTGGGAAAAGGAGCGGTTTTGCTTCACCTTAAGATCTAAGCAAATCAGAGAGTAATCTATTGGAAGCAATCAGTACAAAATTAAAGAATGTAGAATAATCCATGCCTGTCAAGGCACTTCTAAAATAAAATTCCACTTTTAGGAGTTTTAAAAAACTTAAGTTTATTGGTGTTATTAAACCAAGACTTATGTAGATCATTTGCTATTCCAATAAAGTGATCACTACACTGCTATCACTGTAACTAATAATTCAGATTAAAAACCAGATGACAGATTGCAAGATACTAAGTGAAGGAATTATTCTATGAATGTTTTCCCTAGCGTCCTACAGGGATCTGTTTTTGGCTCACTACCGTTCAACAGTGTATAATCAATAATCTAGAAATGCTTCAGTAGTCAGCCCTGCTAACACCTGAATGTGGAAAAAACCCACATCAATAAGTGCTGAACAGTAACAGGAACAGGTTGTTGTCCTGGGATGCTTGTATACAGTGGTTTTTACCAAACAACATTGCCAAGTCAGATACCACAGGGCTGGGGTGATGCAAGGAATGCACCATTTTGATTCACAACATTAAAATCCAGACACTAGAAGTCAGTGAATCCCCAAAAAAGTTCTGGTAGGCAGCCAAATACTAGTATCAGAGCAGGATACAAAGCTTATTATCTATTTATATGATGTTAGTCAGGTAATTACTGTAGGGACATATTCTGTTCTGGCATTTACTCTTAAAAAATAATTCAGAAAACAATAAATTTTTTAAAAAGCTGACAACAAAAACTAGAGCGATGAAGAAAAAAATTAAGAAATTAAATCCAATCATATAAAGTAAGATTAGAAGGTATTTTGATCATGTTATGTCAAAATCCTTAGATCAGGACAACATTTGCAGTAGTAGAACATCCTTCAAGAGAGAGAGATTTATTGAAATCCAGTAGTTGGGAGCCAAAGCAAGATGAAGTCAAACATGGGGTTGGGTTTTTGTTGTTTTTTGTGGTTTTTTTTTTCCTGAGAGGACAGTAGTTGCTCAAGTCACTTACCTACAGAGGTGACTGATTCTTTTGAAGTTCTTAAAGCAAGAATTCTTTTTTTTCCTAAAATATATGCTTAACTTCTTGACATTATGCTTCTGGTGTTGAAATCAGCCGGTGAAGTTTTATGCCTGTGATACCCAGAAAAGCATTCAGATAGGAGTTCCCTCTACCAATTGAAAGGAAATTCTCCAAGCAGAACCTGACTCTGTGGGCAAACCTTTGCTCACTAGGAGTTGGCACAAACTAAAACCCAGGAAGGCAGGAAGAACTGAGATGCCCATACTGCAGCCCAATTCCCCACCAGAGTGGAAAGAAAGGAATTCTGTGTCCAGAAGCACACGCAAAGAGGGACTGGGATGAGTACATCAGCTGGACCTGGGGTATTCAATGCAGTTGTTCACTGGAAACAATCACCCTTTAAACAGATCCAGAGGTCTATGTGCGAGAGAGAAGGAGAATATGGCTTCTAATTCTTTCATATGATCAACTGCTGTATTAACAGAGACTCAAAAATCTTCAGACAGTTGCTAATGAAATACTAATGGTGAATGAAAAGCTAGAGGGGAAAAAAAAAGGCCTCTGGTGGAAACCAGCCAGCCCTAGTTGCAGAGCTAGTGCAAACTACAGTGGCTTCCCAAAAGCCATTGTGGGAACCTGGTGTTTTAAAGCACTCAGATGCTGCTGGTGGAATGAATCTCAGCAGTGGATCTGTCATGGACAAGATTAAAGCTGAAGATATGATTTTTGCAAGTGGTAGAAACCTACAGATTAAGGCAGCAGACATTCAAAATCTTATATAAAGCACACTGAAAGTTTGAACCATACTTCAGAAGCGTTAGAGAAAGAAAAATAACTTAGAAATATACCTCCAAAATACACACACAGATTACCTTTGCTTCAGCCATCAGTCATTTGATACTAAATCTCACTAAGACTGTCTTATGAGAAAACTTTGCAATATATTGTGCAGGCTCACAATTCTCCATTTAGCACCAAAAAAAATCCAGAGATTCTGCAAGAAGGATGAGGCTAAGACTCTGGAAGAATGCATTTAATTCAGCTACAAGGAACAGGAATATTACACTACTTTTTTATATATTGTGTATGTATATTTTTTAAATAAAAGGTCTGCTGGTATAGTCCCCAGGTATGTGGAATTCTTTTAGGACACCAGGACAAAACTGAAGATTGAATCTTCCAAACTTAACTAGCAACTGATAAAAAACCAAACACTCAAGACTAATTCTTCTAGTATGAGGTACCTTTTTAAAAACTCAAACTTCAGTGCAAGCTCAGAGTACTTATTTCACAAAGAGAGCATCTTACACATTTGTGAAAAGCTGCTCTTGTTACAGTAACTCCAAGGCTTAGCTAGCTAATCAAGCCTCACAACTGAAAAGAAAGAACCTAAATATGAAGGTAAAAGAGCACGCACATTTACCATAAACAAACACAACAAAAAAAACCAGAAAGGTTTGTGCATAGAGTGCTTGCAAAATAACTCCACTTGCTGCTTTAGTATGAAAGCACTGAAGAACAGCAGGTCCCAGTTATCCAATTCTTCTCCAGGGACTCTCACAACAAGAGTGAACTGTGCATTTTAGCTCATTCCTGATCATTTTGAACATGCAAATGTCAAGAACTTCTGGGAAAGGCACTGTATTAGGGAACCACAGGTATACTTGTAAGCACAAACCCCCATGCAATGTGTACTATGCACCTGTGTATTTAATATAAATATGCACACATGCACATAGTTAAATGAGAAATCTTTCTCCTTTAATACAACCATGTTGGGTCTCAAATTTCAGCTCTCTGATGCTCTAAATATTTCTGAAAATACAACATTTGTCTTTAAAACAAGAAAAAACATGTCACACACAGCATTGCTCAGTAAGGGGCACCAACCGGCACCACAGGCCCACCCTGAGTCTGGTCCCAGGGAAGTCGGCACCTTCCCCACTGCCAGCCAGGAGAGACCACTGCTCCACCAGGCTCCACTCCACCTCCTCACACCATGTCTACATGCTACCAGCAGGAAGGAGGGAACAGAATCCAATGGAGAATAAACAGCAGCTGAAAGTGGGACAAATAGGGAGTTCAAGATGCTAAAGAAGAGAAGAGGCAGCATCAGGCTTCCTTCCCCTAGAAGGGCTTTCCACTACTGCCCCACTACCTGCAGCCACTGCTCCTCCAATCTCACAACACCTGCACCACAGGCACGATACACCCTTCAGCTGTGAACAATTTTTTTCCACCCCATGGCAATATGCTCCCAAGCCTTTTGTGGCTCTCTCCTCCCTCCCTTCTTTCCAAAAAAAAGAGAGAGATCAGCTAGAAAAAAAACTTAAACCAGTGCAAATGTGAAATACAAAGTAAAAATAAAGAAGTATTTTGCTATTACTGGACATGCTGCAGACATTGTGCCTAGTAACTGTGGCAATATCTAGTGCAAAAGAAACTTAGCATGAATCTTTTGTTTTCAAATGACATTCAACTCAAACATGCATAGGGAGAGTAAAGTTATTTTATTAAATCATGCACATCACGTGTGTTAGTGCAAATAGTTTAATCTGTACTCCAGAAATTCTATTGTATTTTTATATCTTTACAAAATAGATTTAAAACAATTATTTACTTTAAAAAATGTAATTCTGAAGTTAAGCATTTCAGAACAATATTTGCAATAACCTATATACAAGAGGTACTAAGTACCACTGGCATACGAGTGTTCTGTGGTTGGGTGGCTTCTTGCAACTGAAAAGGATGAAATGAATGAACTAAATGACAATATTTTCTACAAGTCACTTGTGGACTATTTTTTCCAACTAATAATCCTCCCATTAGCAAATCCCATGTAACTTAAGATAGAACCTTTAATTAAAGGACAATGACCCTCAAAACCTCACAAAGTGAATTATATGCTAAATTTCTATTTAAATATTTAAACTATCTGTCGATTGCCATAACATTCTTTTAAAACCAATTGAATTGCTGAGATTACCTCCCTATTTTGAAGTTTCCTTTAGCAGAGCCATTTTACTTTACCATTCTTTAGCATATTATTTAAGTCTTTAATAAACTTTTTTGACAGAACTGTTGAGCTGAACAAGACAACTACAGTCTACATTTAATTTAGCACTAACTACAGTGATTCCCACCAAAAGTCAGCAAATAGCAATAGTTATAGTACTTAGATAAGGAAAGTAAACTTTGTAATGGGGGCCACTGCATCATACTTACAGCCATGTGATGAGGATGCACAAAATTTTACTACCAAATTAAAATCACCTTCACCTGACAATACTTTCAGGTACATGATTCTAATTTTGTAGTATTTTATGTATCTTAGATTTTTTTTTTCAGCTAATCACAGATGTACTGTAGCAGTTCTTTTAATAAAGTTACATCAACAAAAGCTTATCTAAAGAGCTTCTCCAGCTCAAGTCATAAAGTATCAAATGACTGAAAAAATAAATTGATACATGTGATATGTGAGAAAGTATTCATACTTTTAAAGAATGTATCTCTTTAAATATATGAAATTTAATAAATTACATTCAAACTAAAGTTAACGTAAGTTGAATCACTGCACTATGTCCATCAAATGACCAAGTACTTGCTCCCAGAAATACCTTAGTTCACTCAAGAACACACACATGCTTACACTCGCACACGCGCACACTAAATACTTTAGGCTGGTCTTCACCATCAGTATCTCTATCTCTTTAAGGCTGGACATGAATTGTGTTTATTCCCAAAAATCATTAATAAAGCAATCCTTACCAAAGAAAAATAAGCTTCCTTCAAAAGGCATGGTAAGAGAAGTTTTCTTAAGTCTTGTTCCCAACAGCTCAGTGACTAACAGCAAGTAAAATGGTGTATCAGTTTAAAAAAAAAAATCATACTGAAAGGCACTGAGCACACGGCATCTGTTTTCCAAGTATCTGCAAGGTTACTTGGCTTGGGCATCCAAATGAGAAATGTGTTTTTCTTTTTAAATCTGGCAATCAGATTCTAAAGTAAGTGTCCACAACCCTAGCCATTATAAATAATTTGGTACCAAGAAGCCTACTTTAGGCCACCATTATAGTATTCAGAATCCCAACATACTAATTTAAAACTTCCATGAAATTGTAAGCAAAAATATTGCTCACAGTATGATGAATCACAATTTTATTCCCTCTTCAGACAGATACATTTTATACAGTTTAAAGCAAATGACCCTACTGCTGTTCTCACGCAGAGCTGTGCTGTATTAAGAGGTAAAAAGGAAGAGAATTAATCTGTTTTTCCCTCAGTATATGAATGTTGCCAGCTTCTAAAGGGAGGACGGTGTATGGATTCAACAACAGTTCTCATGGAGAAGCTCTGGTTAGGCCTGGGTACAGCACCACGGCTGTTACAGCAACCAAAGCTGCCATCACAGGCATCCAAGGCCATTGTCTCTGTGTGGAGAGAAAAAAAAAATCAATATCATATTTGTTCTAATTCATACTAATCAGTTTACCCCGTGGTTCCTGAAAGTCTTGAGTACCTGTTGATAGGCATCACTAAAATGTTACCCATGAGCCCTACTGCAGGCTAGTCCTGACTTAGCGCATCACAGTAAACCATGCTTCTCTAGCAAAGGGAACTCCACAACTCTTCATGACTGAGGATCAGCAAGAGAACTTTTGGCAGTTCCGTACTTCCACCTTCATTACTGTATGCACCTCAAAGACATCTGCTATTAAACATGTGAGGGCTTAAGATGCTTAAAACATTGCTCGTGCCAAGTAATCGCTAGACAAAGGTTTATGCAGTACTGACATATTTAACTTTGCTTTTGAATGTTTAAATCCAGATCTATGAAGTTAGTTTCTAGCAAATCCTAACAACATCATTTCTAATAGACTGTCACAACATTTCATGACAACAGCATTTTAAGAGGACACACTGAGAGACATTAGAGAAAATGCAAGCTGAGAGTTCAGAATACAAACCAACCACCTATTTCTCATCTTGTCTTTTTTTCCATCTTCTTCATAGCAACAGTGAGAGAAATTAAAGTGTTTAGAGTCAGAGAGGAATTTCTTAGTCCATAAATAGGAACCAAAGCTTGTTGATTTTTATTATTATTTAGAGGCAAACTCTTCATTTTTCATGGTTAATTAAGCAATTAAGTTTTCTTACAGGCCCTAGCATCACAGCATTGTGCAAAAGGTAGCCTACTTGCTAAAGACAAACTGAGACCAAGTTAGAAGAGGCACATTCAGAACCAGTTAGAATGAAATCCATTGTTAGAATTAAAGAAATCACACAGATGTTAAATGATTAGTTGATTGCTCAGCTCATCAGTTATCAACAGAATGGCATATTAAATGAAGGGTTTGCTTCAGGTAAAGAAATACCTGTGAGCATTTCACCATGCACTATTTTATACAGAAATGGCACAAACAGGTGAGAGGGACAAACATACATTGACTGAACAGTAGTGCTTGTACCTTTCGCTACCACAATGGGCCGTAACACCAATACAGGAAAGCCAGGATTAGGCCGATGAATACGGCTGGGACGGGTTGTAATATGGAAGGCTAAAGAAGGGAAGGGATATTAAAAATCACTTTGTGCTATAAATCAATCAGGTAAAGATGATTTAGAGAGGGGAAAATAAGTCAGTGAGTTGTGTTTTAATTGAAATGTATTAAAGACATCTAACAACACAGCATTATCTAATCTGGTATACAAAGTTAGTACACCATTCTACTCAAGTGCACAGGGATGTGTAAAAATAAAGGGAATTAAGCAGAAAAAGTTCTAAGAAACCTCTTGTCACAACTTGGAATTTAGCACTTAAAACCAATACAAATCTTAAACTGATTTGCCTGTATCTTATTTATAGCTGTTTCTTGGGTTTTTTTTTAAGTGATAGGAAATGCCATCTGGATTTCTTAAGGTAGAAAGACTCACACCAGATACTGAATTTTTCAGCTACTTCGTCATTCCTTGCTAGTTAGCCTTTCCCATTTTCCATCACCAGCCTCCAGGAAAAACAATTTTTTCTCCCCTCCATTAGTGAATCAATTACAACTATGTCCACAGGCAAACCCAGTTCAGACATTTCAATGAGATTGTAACATTACAGTACAATCAACACTAAGTTCTCTGTAAAAGCAGAGAAGTACATTTTGATTAGAGGTACCACAAAAATCAGCATCTCTGGAAGGTCAGCAGCATTGTGACCAAATGGAATTCTGAAAATCCATCATATGTTGCAGCTGGGCCAAACTACCAGCTGGCAATACTGCAGGGTTCATTTAGCTTACAGCCTCATTAGAACCATCTATGTATTTCCTCAGCTACTTTCAATTAACTGCAAGCTACTTCACTGCACATTCTGAGAGGACAGCCCCTACCCTTAATATGACAAATTAAAAGCAAAAATGGATCTAAATTATTTTTAAGCCATCCTTGGAAGGCTTCTGCTTTCTCTGTATCCTAGCCTCTATATTTGTGCACACACAAAGACACACAGAGGTTAAGTTCAAACCATGCTAATATTTAAAGAACTTTTTTGTGCTGAAGCCACCTTGATTTTTTTCAAATAATAAATTCATGTTTGAAGACTTTCTAAAACATTGTGATTCATAAATAAAATCTCATCATGTTACGAATTTGTAGAAGTCACTTAACCATAGAGCCTCCAATATGGTTCAAAACACAAGAATCTTAGAAAGTACTCTAGTCTCTGCCATTCAATTTAAATTTGTTTTAATCAAGACAAATACTTAACAGAAAAATTATGTGTAACTATTGAAGTCACTTTCATGCAGGATTATTGTTGTGTCATTGGTGCCACAAATCAGAGTGCCACCTTCCCACAGAAAGCATGTTGGTAGAAATAATCACAGCATTGTTCAAAAAAGTGCCAGAAGTTTAAGTTAACCAGAGCAGCTATTGTCCTCAAACCATTCACATAAATAGATGTCATATAAAGCACATCAGGAAATCAGTGACTACAAGCATGCAAGCACAAGTAGTACACCACACTGCTAAGCATTTCAAGAACACAACACTGCAATTTTTTTTTAAAAGTAAAACTTAGGTATAAAAACCTAATATTTAAATGACACCCCAA
Source organism: Elanus axillaris (assembly GCA_026212715.1). NCBI lineage: Eukaryota > Metazoa > Chordata > Aves > Accipitriformes > Accipitridae > Elanus > Elanus axillaris. The sequence goes on along the minus strand of JANZLQ010000037.1, from coordinate 10,285,346 downwards.
ATGGAGTACAGAAGCCTTGTCTTTTCTAACATTTGTTAGTTCACTGAGCAATCCTATGGATTTTTTTTTTTTTAAAGTTACACGCATTTATGACTGTGGCGTTTTGGCAAATGAAACATGATCAATATCCACCATATTAAATGAAATTGCCTCCAAACGATTAAATTTACCCCTCACGAACTTATCAATATATAATAAATTTCCTTATTGTTGAGGAGCATTTAAGTAGGTGCTTCATCAAAAACAAGCATCTAGTATTAGAATATGAAGATATGCAAACTCAGATACAGATGGGCCACAAAAAGGAACAAATCCCACAGTGGTAAGTCACTTTCTGTGGGACACTGTCCTCAGAAATGAAGTAGCAGATAATGATTCCAGCATAAGGCGACAAGGGTATGTGAAAAATTTGACCTTGGAAGTCAGCCCAGTATCCATGATGCTTCAAATAATCCACAAGATAGCTATGTTTTACGTTACTGATTGCGAGTAATGCTTGCTTAACAGCAAGCTTGTCCTGCAAGTCCTTATGTGGCTGGATGCTCTTCATCATACCCTGACCTCCAGGTTTCAACTGTCGTAACTAACTGCTCCTCTGGAAGCAGATTTTGGCAACTGCTGTGGTTCCTGATTTAGTTTAAATACTCACCTCAAATTCTTCCTAAAGTTTCCCTTACCTTGCAAGCTTTTCCACTTTCATCAGGTGCTCCAATTTCCTTCACAGTATTTCTTCCCTCTACTATCCCCCTTTCTCCACTGATCATTGTAATCCTGAGATTAATGTTTTTAACAAAGCAGAAAGTCTCACATTCACAATCGTTTATTCAGTGTACCTCTTCTACTAGAATGGGTTTTTTCTGGTCGTTTGTTGACTTCTGCCTACTTTAGTAACTCAATATTATCTGAGCATTGCAGAAGAACTCTAAGCAGGATATGGGTTCCAAGAGAATCAATTATAACATCATATTCCTGAACATATGGCTGAAAGTGAGAAAGGCTTTGAATTCTTTACATCTTTGACAGCTCTACTATGTTAGAGGTTTACATTCAGGAATTGGCTATGGCAACTGATATTCATACAAACTTTGGGCACCTAGCAGCCAGCTCATTTTAGAGGATAGGACCTGTAAAACTTTCTTCTTAGTCAGAGAAACAGTTTTCTAAAAGGCTATTACAGAACATCCATTATTCTCCTGTTTTTTTACTGTCCACTACAGGAGTTGTTTACCATGCAATAATTATAGAGGTAGTACAGGAAGACAATAAACCAGCCATCCCAGGGTACTACAGTTCCTAAAATAAGGCTATGACCACCTTATAACGTGTCTGCCATACCCTTAATGTTTGGAGGATTTCAGAAGTTTCAGTATAAACAAAAGTTGTCCCTAGCTGTAAACTTAATTCTAATGATACCACCTCTCAAATTAATTGCAACAAAAAAGAGTATTTTCATTAGTGAATAGAAAGGACAGTTCAACTGCACTGTTTAAAGCATGAGCCGATCAGGTATCACCACTGTTAAGAAGCATGAGCAAGAGTGCGGAAGGAACATCCATTGTAGTAAGTACTAATAAAATAAAAGCATCTTGAAAAAGATTGCTTAATTTATTTGGATACAGCTTTCGCATGTGCCATTCTCTGAAATTAAATACTAGTGAACCAGAACTAAGTAAAACTTTCTAAGACAGATGTTTCCAAGAGAGCAGATATCTAAGGCCATATTTAAAACTGTCACACAACTGTAAATTTAACTTGCATGCATAACTGTAACAGTGTAGTGACCTGCAAATTTGCACAGGTAGTACCAGAGTAGAATTTTGCATATACTATGGTACACAGTCTTTTTTTTTTCCCTAAAGTCCATCCTTTTCTATTTGACACTTCCATATTCTCTCAATCAACAGAATTGCCAGTCTCAACCTGATTTCCTGACATATTTTGTACAAACTTACGTTGTTTCCTTTTTCTTGTAGCAGCTTCAGGTTTTCTTTACACTGTTTGAGCTCTTCTGTGAGTGACTGGTTTTCTTGCTCAGCCATCTCATACTTTGCCTTCAGCTCTGAGAGCACAGTCTGTGTTTTTTCATACTAAAGACAAAGAGAAAAAAGTCTGCGGACCTCTGGAAACCCAACACATACTTACATTTGTTTAGAACACAGCTTCCCTTTCTGTCATAGCAATCTGCCTAGCACAACTTGCCTTGGATCAGTACAGTCTCTTTTCATAAAAGCAGGGTAGAAAAATCTTAGTTTAGATATTCTTTTTTACTAAATGAAGATTTTTGTCACTGACTTTGAAGGGCGAGAATTACTAAAACCAAGGAAATACGAAGTAAATGCAAGACCTTAATTCATCTTGCATACCAAACAATTACTCATTATCATATTGGAAAGGAACTGTAAAAACTATGATGACAAAACAAGAAAAAGGAGAACAAGGAGTCCCTTACATTTTAATAGTGGTTTTATATCTAGGCTGTAGCTTAAATGGCTACACCAATCAAACAGGTGCAAAAGCCAGTGTTATGTATAAAGTAAATCAAACCCTCTTCCCACACAGCAAACTCAAACTTAAGAGTAAGAAAGGCATTAAAAAAATTATGCCTTATTAGTATCATGCCATAATCATCAGCATGGGTCAAGTACAAACAGTACTGGGTGAACGTGCCTCATGTTCCTGCAGTATGGGCAGCTTCTCCTTTTTCAAACTCACATTCAATTTTTTCTACAGATAACAAGCTTTCTAGTAGTTCTCATGATAGGGATTAGTAAGCAAAGAACCAATGACTCTCAGTATTGGCATTTACTGCAACTCTAAAAGATCAGGCGTCTTTACAAATACATCTGATTACAAAAAAACATACCAACAAGACCACGGTTTTCAAATTGTGAAAAAGCTAAGGAATGTGACATGGATAAGTTAATGACAAATCAAAGCAAAGGACTGCAAAAGAAACTAAAAGGAAAATTTCACTCAAAACGATCATAAGTGAAAGTGAGTAACTGTTGGAGAGCATGACCTTCTTCCAGACATAATCTTTAGTGGCTAGGCAGATAAAATATATGTTCAAAACGCTAGCTTTTCCTTATGAACTTGCTAATCATCTTCAGCAACCCAGCGATCCAGTAAGATGAAAGGAGACTTTTGTAAAGAATGCATAGTCCCATTGGCAAATAAAAGAGTTTAAATCTAACTAGGAAGATCATACTGACTAAAAAGAGTTAATTTTGACTCACAACAGCTAATGAAACTCTGTAACACAATGTTCAGGAAGACTGAATAAGGATTAACCTGTCTGAACAGCTTAAAAGTAAATTCACTAAGGTAATACATGAAAGTAAACTTTAGGAGGTTCCTAAAAAACACATGCAAGTCATTTAATCTGTAATCTTCCTTTTTAATTTTAACCCCCAGTTTATATACTGTTAGCTACCATAAAAGTACGAAAATTTTTGATTACTAGAAATCTTGTATTTTTCTTTTTCTTTTAGCCTAAAAGTCAAAGTCATTGGCCATTATATTCTCTCAAAACAGAAATAATGTTCTGTGTTACCTCCTTCTGAACATCTTTTGCTTGACTCTCAGCTTCACTGAGTTGGCTTTTTAGGCTAGCTGCATCGCGTTGATGTTTTTCTCGCAAAGATCCCATCTGATTTTCAAGTTCCTTTCGAGACATTTCAAGAACACTTATATCGCTGGTTAGCGCTAAACTCTGTTTCTGAGAGCTGAAAAACAAAATCCAGCTGATTCCTCATGTGTTTTAAATTTAAGTACACACAGGATTTTTTAAAGTACTTTTCATCCTCCAAAGCATCACACATTATTTTTTTAAATATGGAAGTATTGGCTTAGAGCAATCGTAGAAGTACAGATCATCATGGTCTCCCTACATGAAGTACTGACACGAAAGGCTGGCCATAGTCTTGCTTTTAAATATATGTGCATAGCTTTGTGTATAATTAATCATAATCTATAATTTTAATGATTTACATTTGTAATTTTTAGTTTATTTTACTTTTTATTATTCATTAAGTATTCATTATATACTCCAAAGTTATTTGATATTAGTTTGTAATGAGAAGTGCACCCAAGGTTGTTAGAAGTATTCACTTATTTGCACACACACATCTGCTTACTCCAGTTGCATAAGCAAACAGCTAGTATATGTTCTTCAGGTGTTTGGTACAATTGTGTAACAGTCAGATAGCTCTAAATTAAGCTATTACAAACTTCAGTTCAATAACCAAGTAGTGTTAATTTGTATGCAAAACAAAGAAAAATAAAGGAGAGATATTGCATATCTCCATTATGCAAATCCTGTATTTGCTTGTATGACCTTCCGTATGAAAAAAAAAGTGGAAAACAGAGCATGATGGAATGAAAAAGAAATGTTTAATTCCTGTAAAATAACATATTACTTGTAGAAATGTTTTACTGTGGGAAACTTCTATTTTTTCAATTAGATCTTACAACAGTGAGGAAGCCAGAAAAAGAACCCCAATAGATATCTAAGCATGATGGTAAAATTCAGATCTACAATAAAACAAAGTTGCTGTCCCATATTTACTTTGTGAATTAAATTCCAATATCTGAAACTGAAAAACAATGTAATAGTGGCAGATAAAAAGATAAGAGGGAAAGTTGCTTCCAGGCAGAAGATTTAGATAGCCTTTAGCAATGTCATGTGCTCAAACAGCAAGAGATACAGTAAGACAGAAATACTCCTGCACTCTAAAATTCCCTCCCAAAAGGTATTATGGCATCTGCAATAAAAAGATTTGTATTTTTCTGTTAAGCAAAACGTGATATAGAATACTGTTTCTGCCAATCATTACCATTTATAATGTGACAGGCTTCCATGAGACACCATACTATCCGAGAATCATTCTCCAACCCTGAATGCTGAGAAAATTTCAGGCTAGGAAATCTATGTGGTTTATTATCTTTTAACTAGGAAGGTAACTGTTAAGTCTAAATACGTCCACAAAGCATGCTTCTGAGTCCTTATTAAAAGCAGCAAAATAAGTCAGGTTGCCTTATGTCTATATAACACAATTGATAAGTAATACAGAAGCATTTCCAAAATAGAAAAAAACAGCTTGGTATAACAATTCGGCATGAAAGCGTGTTCAGCCCAATACTATGATATAAATAAAATTTCAATACATTTATTAAAACACCATCAGGTATTTAGTATCACTTTTGGGAAGAAAAAACAACAACAAAAACTTTTCAGCTACTATAATACCTTCCTAGACAAATCCATTGTGCCCTTACCTAGAAAGCTCCTTCTCTTGTCGCTGAAGTTCAGATGTAAGCAAAGTATTTTCTTTCCTTAGCGTAACACATTCAGCTTCCAAAGCACTCCACTCTGCCTTCAGCTTTTCAAGTTCACCTGCAATGAATAAAATTAAATTGAAATGAGAAAAATTATTTCATGACTGCTTCAAGTATCACCAGCTAATAAACAGGAAAAGCTAGTATCAATTGTAAATCTCAAATGTACTTGATTATAATCATGTCACATGAATTGTCTCACAAGCACCTATAAAACATTACACTATCTTCTACTGTTACAAGGTCTGTGAGCTGTTAAACAGGCTAGCGCTTTTTTTTTTAATGCAAGCTTTTTCTAAGTCACAAAGGAAGAGAAAACAGACTGTTTATGGGTCTACTCTAGTATTTTAGAAACAGTGACAGAAAAATGTATTTGAAGAAATTAATTTCCTTGACTTGAAAATAGCTAACTAGAATCACTAGATACCATGACTGTTACCAGGAACAGAATGTTTAAAGCAATAATTAAAGGGTGAAAATGAGACCTTTGAAATAAATCAGTCCCTGGTAAAATAGATAAAAATCAATGTTACACACATCTTAGGAATATATTGACAGAGACTGGAGTCTGAACTGGAGAAAGGCTTCTCTGCCAACTTCACAAAGATTAACCAATTCAGAATTTAAAGTGTATTTTATATATGCCAGTTTCTCTGTGGCACGTACAAAGTTTCAGCACGAACTTTTCAACTCTTACTAGCAGATTCTCCACGACCTGAAGCTACAGGCCTGGAGTAGTAGCTCTCAACCAGTCCTCATGAGATGTGGGTGCATTACAGGTAAAGTGAAACACAAATGAATGAGCCTAAAAGAAGCCCTATGCTGGCTCAGCACAACATATTTGTATATCTCTATGTCATATGTCCAGAATAAAGCTTTAATTTTAAATTTGTTTTAACATTTTTAAAGTGAGACGGTATCAACAGTTTTATTAAGCCATAAAATAGTTATTTGTCTCAAGTGAAGGTTTGCTAGAAAAATTAAAAGGTTAGAAGCTATCCATTTACAGGCTTAAGTTACACAGAAGTTACACAAATCTTTTCGGAAATCTGTGGCAGTATCAATCCCTCAAACAGTGCAAGTTTTTGATCTTTCCTAAGTGGAACTATACTTTGTCCGCTCTTGGTATCAAAGGGTACCTAAGCTAATTTAGGCATAACTGACAATTGGTATTTAATGAAGCACACAACTTTTGTAACATTAAAAGCCTTGATAAACATAAATACACACATACGTATATATATATATATATATACATAGTAAATGACTACAGAGAGAGACAAATAGTGATTTGAATAATTGACATTCATCAGATTGGTAAGGATGCTACTGTTAGCACTGGTCTGTGACATCCTTGTAAACAAGTACCTTTTAAGCGAGTAGTTTCTTCCTTCTGCTGATCCTCACACTGCTGGCATCTGAGCTGAAAACTCGCTTGCAGATTGACAATTTCTTTTTCATAATCTGAGGCATCTTTCCGCCAGAGTTCAAGTTCTGCTCGCACTGTTTGCAGCTCATCTTGCAATGCAGAAATATCTGTATCACGTTCTGATGCTGCCTTTTCTGCTACTTGTTGAAGTGACAGAATCTCATTTTGAGCACTGACTAGTTCATCTCGAGTGGTTGAAATTTCATTCTCCTTTTCCTCACGAAGATTCTCAATATCTTCTTGTAACCTTCGCAACTGAGCTGGAAAGCATACGTTAATGTTAGTATCTTTTAAAACTGTCTTTACAGAAAATCTAAAACATAACTCCCTTTCTCAACTTGTTGATCAAACATTTAATAGAACTAAAGAATCCTAAATCTTAAAAAGATATTAATCTTGTCAAATGTGTACCCTTAAAGAGGCATGTGTATGGGGTCATGTATTACAGAGGGTCAAAAGAAACAAGAAATATAGTTGGACAAAGCTTTCTTAGGGTTGTTATGTGTGCGATAATAAAACAAGTCTCCAAAGTCTGGAACCAAGATTTAGATCCAACTGCACTGTAGGCAAAACAAGTATTATACAATAAGAAGGACACTGCGGGGTTCAGGGACAATAGGAGAAGCAAGAAAGCTTCTGTGACAAGCCAAACAGTTGCAAAGCTACAATGAAAATGTCTGCCTGTTCAGCAGTTAACTTGTGATGTCTATAAACATTTAAGGTACAGAATCTAATTTCTACTCATCTCAACATGTAGTAAAGGAAATAAAAATTACTTTACTTCTTTACAAAAAGCACTTTTCAAAGCGCAAAGAGAATCTGAATTGAAAGGGACAGCTACACTGAATATACTGAACTATCAGAAGACCTTTAACATTTACAGTTTACTGTAAATGTGTAGCAGTCACACATATGCTAGGCTATTTTACATTTCTGCATGAAGCAAACCTTATAAATTATTCCCATTCAAAACTATTTCATTACTAAACTCATCTCTTATTGAGCACAACTATTTTTCATAAACACACATTTAAATAGAATTCAGTGCCAACAGTTCAGAAAAAAAGTACAGTACACAAGAAAAGGAAGTATGAAAGAAAGAGGAACAAAATTACAGTTAAAACCCTGACTGATGGAAGCGAAGGATTTAATTGGCTCAGTGTTCTTGTTTTGCTTTTTAAATAACACACATCAGACTTCAAATGTATTCCATTGATTTTTAACAGGAAAAAGCAATTACTAAATTAATGAAAAGTTGCTATGAGAAGTGCAAAGTTCTTAAGAACACTTGAAAACCTAATATAAGATAATGTAGAGGGTCAGAATTACACATTTGAAGTTACATGTTTCAGAAGCAAAGGGCAAAGAGGACAGTGGAAAACATGGGGAAGATAACCAAGGCTGAGAAACTTCATAGAATCCTTGTATTTATTTTTGTTCTCTCAATCCATTACAGAAGATGACAACAGAGAGTGTGAGCAAGTCTTGCCATAAACTGATATAGCATAAAAGCTACTCAAGTGAGATTTGCACTTTCATGACAACTATATGTGATGTTTTTCCAGTAGCTTTTACCATATACAGTAATATGGGTAGAATAAATATACAGGTACAATTTAGAAACTTTTCTGTTAGTTGATGTACAGTGAAGAAAAATGCAACTTCTCTCTCCTGTCCTCTTAACAGGCTCCAGCAAGACATTTAGCTCATTAGATACACTAAAGAACCTATGAATTACCCAATTCCACACTCTGGAGGAAAAAGACAGTATGGGGAAAAAAAAAATTGTATTTATTATGCATTGAAATACATAAAAGCTATTATAGACAACAGTAAGTTAGATTTCACAGCAATTCTGTGTAAGATGAAATGGTCTATCTTCCATAACAAAGACATATGCAGCATGATGGATTTTTAAATATATGTGAGCAACATGAGGCTTACTACAACCTCCTTTGTTTAGAAATAGTTTCTACAGGATTATACTAACAGAATAGCAAGCAAAATAGTAGATAAGAACAAGCTGGCAGCAATACAACTCATTACATATTGATAAATAGCCTTTTCATGTATCCTTACATTAGAAGCCTTGAATCTACCAAACCAGTATGCTAGGAACCCACATGTTTCTAAAACACCAAGAATTATAACTTGCTAACATTGCAGGTGCCCATTAATGAGCAAAGGAATGGTTTTTTTTTCATACCATACCTTCCTGATATTATTGCCTTTATCAAGCCAAGCTAAATTCCTGCTTCCTGGTAATGGCATTATTTCAAAGAAAATTTTTGTTTGTTTGTTTTGGTTTTTTTCCTTCTGTTTGCGTTGTTGATGAACAACTCTCCCTTTAAATGTTCAGGCATGAAAACAAGCATAGTATGACTGAAAATCCAAACACATACATGCATTTCTAAAGTTTGGTGGAGTTGTAGAAATAGCTTACAGAGGAAAACTACTACCAAGAATATTGGAATGGTTTCTGAAACACTGGATGTAATTTGAAAGTGCAATTAGAAAGAAAATTTCCATTACATCTCTTATTTATGTAAGCTATAACCTCATCTAAACTGAACGCTTAACTGGTGTTTTTTTTAATAAGTAATGAAAAGTTACTTGAACTTCCTTGCTTTATCTATCTGTTCATCTAAAGAACTTCACACGTAGAGACAGGATCTCAGTTTTTTCTGTGGCACCTTCTCTTCTCTATGACAAACATTTAAAGCCATGTAGCACTGGCTGGCCTGAAAAACTGATTCCATGAAAATACTTCAAGAAATGTTACTGCATGAAGCTGCCTGTTTTTATTTCTCCACTACAGTTCACAGAGACTGCCAAGAGAGAATCCTGACATATTGACAACTTCTCCCAAGTTGTGAGATGTGTCACATCCCAAAAGTTTGGGAAGCAGCAGGCATACAATGAACATCAGAACATTCTGAACTACAATGGAGAGAGAAGTGAAGGAAACATTAGCAAGACCTCGCTTGAGAAGGGTTCACAAAACAAAAAAAAAGTACTGAATTGACAAGAAGCACCTTGCAGTTAAGTTTGGCTCTGTCAACCTTCTACTTTGATTCTCCTTTTTTGAGAGGGAAGGGAAAAAGATTCCTTTTTTTCTGCATAAAAATAACGATCAAATTCTACTTTCTAACACTACAGCATTTTTTACTTGGAGAATTTTCATTCTTAGCAGGGTAAGAGTCAAAATTAAACTGCTCCTCTTGTTCTGAAGATGGGTATGATGTAAGCTCCTCTTTCTTACAGAGCAATGGCAGAAAACAAACATTATTTGCTGACATTTATATAAAATAGTGCTATTATATAAGCTTCTCAGTGTAAATAGTATATGGCAAGTACCACATTCCATAACGAACTACTGCCCATAAAGTAATTTGCTAAGCTATTTTGATTTCCTAAGGAAGTGAGGACTGTCAGTCCATCTGCCTGCCTGCGTATCTGCCTTCCAACCATTTTTGGGTCCAAACCAAATGTTATGCTGACAGAGATGCCAAGGTATGAAGCTCCTACAAGTTACGTAACAATCAATAGCTGAATAGATGTTCAAACTAATGCTTGCTCTAAAGAAGTCACAATATAGCCTGTAATGATTTTAAGGCCAGACATCCTCTTGACCAATGAGCTCACTCACATGCACAGGCTGACAAATTAACATGATACAGAGTACGTGACACACAAGTTACGTAAATCACAGGATACCATTCCACTATGATTATTTTTGGCTGAGAAGAGCATGATTGGTCATACTGTTTTTTCTAAAAGCACAGAGGGTGTCCCTTTGCAGAAATGTTACTGCATGCTGTGAGGTTGGATGTAGATCTGGATTAAAAATTTAAGAGGATCCTACCAATGAAGTAAAGATACTGAGTAGCATAAAAAAAGACTAAACCTTCTAGAGTGCTCTGAAGATAAAAATAGCACAGTAAGAAGCCCTGGATCATCCAAAGCTGAGGAAGACTGAAGAGAGAGGAAGGGGAAGAGGTATCTGTTACAGGTTACATCTTTTGCATTTTCTAAGTTATGATTAGAACCATAGGAATTGACAGGAAACACATCACAATAAAATTCAAAGATATGGTGGAAGAAATTAAAAACATACAGTCAATTAATATTTTCCTTTATTAGTGCTTATGATGCCACTGAAACAGCCAAAGCTATATATTTTCCCTAAAGAGTGGGGTGAAAAAGATAAATTCCTACCTTGCAGAACATTTATTTGCTTGTTAGATTCTTCAACTTGCACTCGATACGCTTTTCTCTCTTCTTCCAATAACGCTATATATGAAAGTGAAAATGTGCCCAAAAGTTTGTTAGTAAGAAGTATTTCAGCTGTGTAATTAATTTTAGTCACAACTCCCCCTTAAATGAAAAGATTATTTTAATCATATTATTTCAGTAAGTTATCAAAGCTAGTAACTGTGTAAGTAGTTTAATAAGAAGTTAATATTAAGACATCACTCCATTATTGTGGTAGTATTACAATTAATATGAAATTAATATAATCTGTTGCCTGATCCAAAAACTCCGTGTGTGCTAAATGCAAACAGGTGTGGGAGAAGAAAAAAAATCTGTAAATATACCCCAGAAAAAACACTGAACAATATGCAGTTAAGCTGGACTATACTATTTCTTGTCAAAAACAGCCCAGTTTTGCTGAGTATAATGATACAGCTACTTATCTGACAGGATGATCTAAACAAAGAACTACCACTGAATACATGACATTACATGCATTATCTGACTGAAATACAGGTTAATCAATATCTGAGATGAATATATAATATAAGGATGAAATACAAGGAGTTCAAGTATGTATTCAATATTGTGAAAAGACTCTAGAAACCAAAAAGAGCTCAACTGGACTGTACAGAGTTTAAAAAAACCCAAAAGGTTCTGACATTCTGTGCAGGAGATAAAACAAATTTATCAGACAGTCAGCAAAACTGGAGCCCCTTTTAAGACTACCTGATAAATACAATTTTAATGGATACCCTACACAATCAAGTGATCTGGATCTCACCTTGAAGTTCAAAGCATTTTTGTTTACTTGTCCTAGCTAGCTCTTGGGCTTCAATCAGCTCCTTGTGCAGTTGCTGAATTTCTTGCTTAGCCTCAGTCTCTGATTGTGCACCCTGCAATTCATCTGATAAAAGAACATTTGCTTTAAATTGTGAATTTGTACAACAGCTTAATTTGCACTGCAATGTGGTGACTGGCAACATTTATTCAAATCATCTGAAGTTAGTTAAACTCAGAATTGGTTTAGGTGAATATTAGCAAAAATATTAATACACTTTTAAAAGGAAGAAAACATATGCAAACTTTAAAGCTTCCATTATATATAACATGCAGTATAAAACAAACAAAAAACCAAACAAGAATCAGAGATTTTTGAAAAACACTGTATAGATTGGCAAGGATTCCTGGACTGACAAAAATGAATGAACAAGCATAAGACTCTTTGACTGTGTTTACAACTTGACTGTTTTTAAAAGGAATCTACTCTAACCCTCTCTCCTAGCACACACTTATCACAGAAATAATCCTGCATCCCCTACCTCCCAAGCCCACCCTCCCCCAGTCCCACTCCTAACAGCACATACCAGCCCTGGCAGGCAGCATACCAGCACACGTACAGACCCAGCCTTGCACTGAGGCTGCTTAATGCCAGTCAGCTGCAAGAGATTATGCAAAGATTTGCTATGAAGTGGTTTGCTACTGCCAATCAGCTTGCTACCATGCAAGGCTTGGCTTCCCCCTCTACCTCTGTGGACCATAATGACAAGGAAAGGAATAATTTAGGGAAATTTTCTAAAACAAAATTAAGAAAATGAGGAAAAGTCCACCCTCTTTATTTCATTCAGTGGCCTAGTGAATACTAAGCTAAATTTCATTTGCAAAATTTTTTTCACTGCGTCTTAAAATACCAGATATATCTTCAACACTATCAGATATCTATGGATGTTATTTAACCTCTAAATAAAAACATTTGCTCTTTCCCACAAGTTTTATATTAGCTAAAATGCACATTAAATACCTCTTGAGCTTGTAAGACATGACTTGCAGTCACAGGCAAATTACATACTTCTAAAGCTGAAGTTTTGGGGCAATTTAAAAGAGGAAAAATAAGTATTTGTAACTAACAGCAGTGTCCTCTAATGGGCACGCACTAGCAACTAAAAGCGGTAACAAGGAGGAAGACAACACTCTAGCCTGCAGATATCTGCAATGCCAGAACCGGATCCAGGAAATTCATTCACTACATTTTCATTAAGTAGTGTCTGTGCAGAAACAGATCTTCCAATAGGCACAAACAGCACTAATAAACTATACAGGCAGAGGGATAAAACTTTTATATAAAGCATGTTAGGTGAGAAAGGTAAAGGAGGGAAGTCAGTGAAAAAAGTCCAGCTGTGCATCATTGGAGAGGGAAAAAGAAAAAGTTAAGTGTGTTACACAGCTAACTTGTTAATAAATGCCTACCACTACAGACCATATAGATTTAAGATTAAGGCACACTGCTTAGAATAAAAATCCCCAAAGATAAGTTACTTTGGTTGCCTGGACCTTTCACTAATAAAAAAAAATAGAAGCTATAGTTTAGTTGGTTATTATACTTTTGACATTCGTATTTGACTATGTCACCAATAAAGTAACTACAAAGTTTTTTGCTGTTTTATTAATTAACTTGTTTATCAAATCATGCTACAGTATTCATACTGTATCCCTCTAAGAAAAGAGGCTATGCTTGTATTCTCACAGTAATAAATTCGTGGGATCGAGTAGAGCTGAGAGTACACATGGGGTCTTAGACTTTTTCAGAACAGAATTATGAGAGCACAAAGAACAAAAAGGACTACATATTTCATCCAAACACTTTCTATTACAGTTTATTAGAGTTCCAAATCCAAGTTTCTCTTCATTGAACGTGTTTTGTTCTTAGCTTCTCATGGATAAAGACTTGGGGCAATTAGACTTTCAACCCTCCTTAATGAGACACTTCAGAAGAAATGGATGAGGAAGTTGACAAATTATGCTCAAATCATGCCTGATAAAGAAGCAGTGTCCCAAATCCAACAATAGACACCCTAAATGAACTTTCTGGGGGGCAGTGTTTTCCAGTCAATGAAAACACACATCATAAAAGATAATAATACTGCTTCAAAGGAGATGAGGAACTCAACTTGTGGGACAACATAAGCAGTTTAGCAAAGGCACAATCAAGGTAAACCCTTTCCTACTACAATGCAATAGGAGGATTTCCATGTCTGACATGCTTCTAGATCAAAAGCCCAGAAATACAAGCACAAGAAAATAACTGCTTTTCTGTCCTACCCATTCTTTAATGTCTTTTAGTTCAAAGCAAACATTTTCCTGCTAATGCTAGTATTTGAAAAAAAATCCTTAGTGAGTAGGATTGCTTTATTTATAAGTAATAAAACTACTAAATATCATCAGGCTTAGAATTACTTTCCTCAAGAAGCAAATTCACATCACAAAAACTTGGTTTGAGAACCAATGTAAAAGGCTGCAATTGAAGAAATTATTTGAACAATTTCCAGAAGTACTCAGCACCAGACTAACTGCTCTCAGAGAAGTCTAAGGAATTCTATCATTAATTACAAGGTGCCAAAGAAAAAAAAGTCAAATACAACACAGTTTGAAAACCCTCATTCATTTATTCTAGCTCATGGAAAATTTTAATCTGTGATCAGATTGTTTGCCATGTTACCACTTTGTTTTCCACACATACACAGTGAGGTTTCCCTTAACATCAACTCTACTGGTGGATTTTAAATTGTTAAAGAAATTAGCGTGATCTGTACAAATCATTCCCAAAGCACAGGAAAATTTCTTCTCCTTCAATCTGGCTCAAGAAACGTAATCTGACCCATGGGTCAGTTTTGGGGAAAAATTCCCATTTCCAAATCATTAAAGAACATGATGGTGTGTGAAGGAATATTTTTCAATTTTAGGATCTATAACATAAAATTTCCATAAAACCAGAAGAAAAACTGAACTCAAACTAAATTAATATTTACAGACATGAAGATATAACAGAGCTCTATGTTTGCCTTTACACTTTTGTTTTGCTAACAGAGATGATATAGAACCACACATAGGCTGTGGTCTTAATTGATCCTTTCTCTGTATGGGCCTGGCACGTGGAAGCAACTTTATGAGTAGGCTGGTATTTCTCCAAGTCTCAGAGTAGTTCACTTTCAGAATTTTGCAGGATTTCACAGGTTATTCACATGACTATTTTCAGAGCACTCAGGTGAAGTCAGATAAACAATTAAACCCCTGAGTTTTCTTCAGCTTCATAAAATTCACATAAAATGTATTGTATACTTAAAATTAAGGTATCTGGCTATTGCAACATAAAACAGTGGTTCCCAAACTTTCTGAATCAAGAGACCGTTGCTGATGTTCAAAATGTCTTAGGTAAACTACCATTATTCAGCAAACCCCCAACTGAGAACACTTTTTATTAAGATTCCATGGATCAGTCTTGTAGTTACTACGAAAATAGAAGGAAGTTGATAACAAGATTACTAACCTTCCAATATCATTTATTGCTTCTTTCCATCTCTTTAAATTTACCTGGTTTTAACCTTGTAATAAGTAGTCACAAACAGCCTGTCTAAATAGAAGTGTCCAGGGATCTGCTATTAATGGCTAATAAAGTCATTTACCTCATGGGGAAGACAAAAAAAAAAAAGGCAGTTCTAATCTGTGATAGCTTTTCCCCCTTGCCCTCTTTGCCAGATTCTGACTTGTAGAAAGTGGAAACAAATCCTGAATACACTAAAAATTTATTGATGGAAAATACACTTGGAGAAAACTACAGTAATTTAAAGTCTAATCATTTTCTTGTTCCATTAATTTTTTTGTCATTTCCAACAGTTAAACAAAAAGGAACACCACCTTTTCCAGCAGCTGTTTCCGCATTCCAAACAGCTGCCAGATCAGAAAAGTTCTCATTCTTCCTTAATTGTATGACTACATAACAAATCCACTTGAATGTCTTTCTGTGGCAAATAAGATCCTTTTTAGGGCAAAGTCAAGCATATTAAGTAGCTCTCTGACAAAACCTCAAACAAAACTGTGGGTTTATAGGCTCTTCATAAAAAATACAAAGGTAAATGATTCACTGTACAGACATTTTTTAATGGTTTCATGAGAGCAAAATAGGAATGCCCATAAATAGCCTCAAAAGAAGAAGAGTTACTGCAACTATTTTAGTTAATTGCAATACGCAACTCAAAAGCAAAGTGGTCAGTGCAAGTAGTTATTTTTCTACTTATTCACTTAAAAGTTCAGTAATGGTCATGGTTTAAAACTTCAACTGAGTAAAGACAGGTGAAGCAATTAGAACATCCACGTTAGCAAAAGACTGCCTCCATGTTACTACAGAAAACTTGATTTTAGTCCTTTAAGAGTTCAATTATCCCTCCCTGCCAGTTTAATATACCCTGGACAGAGAAAGTATAACTACACCTGACCCTTGCTGTGACACAAGGCTGTTCTAATCCAGGAAGCAGCATGCTCACAGCAGCCTTATCTTGGTCTTGGGCTGTTAAATGAACCTTTCTGACAGAACTTAGGAAGACTTCACTTGCATATAAGGAGAATTCAGTAGTCCATGGACTACTTTTAATGCGTCTGCAGAAGATAACTAAGAAATCCAGCCAATTAGTAGAAGTCTTCAGTTGGCTATCTTAAAACTGTAAGAATTAGAATTAAAATCATTCTGACATGACCTGAATTCAGTTTCTCTGCTGTACTCTTTACATACAAAGGGTTGTTCCAGCTGTGAATTCTGTGCATGTGACAACGCTCACAGGAAGTCAACTAATTAATGTGTATCTCATTCTGGACTTAAAAGTTCTGATACTAAATGAACATCAAGCTTTTCAACCAAAATTTTTTTCTCAATAAAACTTGCTGCCAAACCCAAATTTATTACCAAAAATAAGACTACCATAATCACTACAAACAACACCAACAGATTCTACCTTCTAACACAGGAAGTCACCGAATATACTTGTTATTAACTGCAAACATTAAACCAAAACCCAAATGAAACATGCTTAATATCTCAAACAATCCTTTTTAAACTACTTTCCTGAACTGATACCCAGTGGAAAATATCAAACTCTGTTTTAGTTTGCTGTTTGGAAATATGTTTAATACGTGCAGTTTTTGGAAATCCTTCTGTCATAAAATTAGAGAAGTGTAAACAATTACAGAAAAAAACCCTCTTTTACAGGTCTCCCAAATTTCATTATGGTTTCCTGTCTTTCTGAACCATGAAGAAATGACATTCTTTTTACCTGTGAACCCAACATAAGCATAATTTTACAGATCTTATCCAATGTCTAATTGTACATAAAGTATAAAATTAATTTTCATTATGCTAAATATAATAATTAACACCCCACAAAATTTTTCAGCTCATGAATATGTGAATTTTAGCTTGCTAATCAAGTTTTAAGTACATGCCTTCAGTGCAAAGAGCAGTAAAAAAAAATTACTTTTACAGCTATGAAGCTCAAAGCTAAGGCTCAGCAATCATTCTAAGAACAGTTACAACAGGAAATTCAGATCTTGATTGTGTTAACAAAAAAAGATTTTAGATTTTCTTTTTAACACATCAGGTGCAAACTAACAGAAGCATTTCTGACAGTGACAGAAACTACACAAGTAAAATTTGGCAATGCTTAAAACATGTCAGTGATGGAAGAATCCCTCCACCTCACTGCTATTAGCCCCAACGTAAGTGTATGCTGAAACTTTCTCAACTCTACTTGAAGTTACAGCATGTAAATTCCCAGAACAGTCTTGGTCAGTGCAGAAACTAGCTTTATGCACAAATTATTTCTGTACTAACACTCAGAAGTATGCTTTTATATTACATCACCCAGTGGAATCATTACTGATATTTAAATGCAACTCTTTCATACTACCATGATTAAAACATTTGAATTTCAGCACTCTACTTCAATACACATTTGATAAAAAAACCAGGTAGACAGTAAGATATATATACAGATTATGCATGTAAACTTACAAAAATAAATGTGTTTACCTTTTAGAAGAGCTACTTTAGCAATAGGTTCATTAAGGTCTTGGTCATCCATTTGGGCATCTAAAAAAAAAAACCAAACCCACTCTTTTCAGAGAGCAGGTAGACTGCAGTTTTCCTATATGCATTCTTTAAGCAAAGAGAAGCTATTATGTTATTGTCACTTTACAACAGTTAATTGTGAAGTTGCAAAACAGACAATACTGCTCTAAACTTGTATCTGGCTCCACATAATACACACCTTCTCTACTCTTTTAGAAAAATGCTTGTGATCAAGTGATTTAATTCAAACTAATTAGATGTTACAGAAATGTGAGTTAAATGCTTACCTGTAGTGTCGTCGCTGCTTTTTTCTTTGCTTGGACTAAGAGTGTCTGACAAATCAGATTCTTTGACTCTTGCTTGATTCTCTGTAAGAGACAAGGAAAATCAACTACAATCAGGAAATGTTATGATCAGTCTCTTAATCATAATTTCTTCTATACATCTATTTATTTAACTACTGCTAAATGTCAGTAGAAAACAACTCAGTTGAAGAAACACTTAAAAACCTGTTGGTTGTTTATTTCTTTGTAAGTCTGGGCTAAAATGGATTCAGCATCACTAAAATCATTAATCTAGCCTTTCATCTAACAGGGGATGCAACTCCCTCATACACAGCTTGAACTTTTGTTAAAGCTGTATTCTTGCCAGCTGGAACTCTGTGCAAAAGCTGATTCAATCAGAGAACAAATAAGAAAAGAAAACTAGAACAATGCAGATACTGTAACAAGTCAGAAAGAAACTGCTGTTAAGAATAAAACTGTGCTTCAGAATTTTGGACAAATAAAATAATAGCAACCAGTCTTGTATACATGTACTGTTAAAAAGAAGTGTCATATGAACCAGTAAAGAATCACAGCAATATAAATTAATACACTAATTACTAAAAAGAATTTTCAGTTCAAATTATATTAAGAGAAGGCAGTCTATATCCTTTCCACAAAAATAACTTAATGAAATACCTGTTCATATACAATTCAACCACATTATTACATGCAGCTTAGTGAAGCCACACAGTTGTTTGATTTTTTGTTTGGTTGCATTTTTTTATCAGTTCTAGATTTTTAGTGGAGACCAGACATTTTCAAAAGGTGAGTGGACTTAATTATACTAGTGCATTCTTTTCCCACACAGCATTATCCATGACTCAGAGTCTAAATACTTTATGAGGCTGCAATCTTTCTTTTTTTTTTTTTTAACCACCACTCCAGTTTAGTTTTGATGGGTCCATTAAAGAGAGGCACACCACCTCTGGTGTGGGCAAACCCAGTAAGTCTGTCAGGAAAAACCATGTCACCAACATGCAGGTAAGGTTACACATAATGAAGTCCTTCTTAGCTGACTATGCAGAGCCTTGGTTTGACAGCAGCATCGCTGCTCACCCACAGATTAACAGAGGTTTACTCTTGAGTCTGAAGTTCCAGGTAGAAAGATACACGTAAGAAGGCATCATAACAACATTCCCAGTATACAGACTTGATTTCTACCATACATGCAGAGAAGCACAGCGAACACAAGTAATTTCTTCACAAAGATATGGGAGATGCAACAAAAAAGTACCAGGACATGGAAAGATGCACAGCAATAAATAAATCAGGTGTTATTATACCAATAGTGTTAAGATATGAAAATATGTAAAAAATAAAGGAGTAATGAGAAAGCTTGTGTGCACTGCTTTTTCTAATAACAAGAGAATAAATAAAACTAATCAAAATGAAAGAAGTTAAGTGGAAACTGAAGACAACCTGTGCACCACCATGGGGAAATTTGCAAGATGACAAAACACAGACAGGTTAATAAAGTTTTCTTCATCTAACATGACAAGTTTTCTAGTTGTCTGTGCCAGAATAACATCCACTTGTACATGAAACACAAGGCAGCAAGTACAAGCAAAGCAGCTGATCGAGAGCCAAACTCTTCCTATCCTAACGTAACTGAAATCACTGGGGAGAAAGAAGGGGAAAGCACCCAAACGCTTAAAGCGCATTAGGGGTTCAGACCTGGCAGCTATTCCAAACATCTCTCTCATTAGTTCAGCAGACTTCAAAGCTCATGACTGGAATAGTTAAAAACTTGATGTTTGGGAGTGGTTCTTTGCTAAAACAAAAAGGGTCCTTGGCTGTTTTTAGGAATAAGCTTTCTAACTAACATCTAAACATGTTACAATACAAAGCATTTTACATGTAGCATACAGAATCAAGCTCAAGATTGCCATTAAAAAACTGTAACAATTACTAAATGAAGTAATACATTCTTTTTAAAGTATTAAGAAAAGTATATCCTAAAAGCCTCACCCATGTCGTTTATATTAGTGGCCAATCCAGAAGCGCTAAGCTGAGCAATATCTGTATCCAACTAACTTTACCATATCTGGTCATACATGGGAAACAGCTTTGTTGCTCTGTGCGAGAAACAGGACGAACAGCGCAAGTTCCAGCTGCTGCCTTACACCCACCTCCCACTCGTACTCCCCTCCCACC
>JANZLQ010000037.1:10247673-10264851 GCA_026212715.1 Elanus axillaris | reverse complement strand
CACCCACCCTAGGGCACACCAACTTCTTCTTCCCTTCTGTCCTCCTCCCCCTGACACACTGAACAGGATTAGGGACCAGAGGAAAGACACATCAGTGTCTACATGTGAAACAGCAGAAGTCAAAAAGAGAAATTATTTAGTAAGTTGCTTCCTGTTCTGGAACCAGAGTCATAAGCACAAAACTCTTTCCTGTACTGTATTACTTCACAGCAGTTCTCCCTATTTCCCATAATAAAGCTGAGCTGAATAAATATAGACAAAATGATGAAGTATATTAAAATGTGTTGACATCATACTTACTTGATGAGTTAGAATATATTAACAAACACTAAAAATAGTGCACTGCTTTGCAAGATAACTGGCATCCAAGTGTTACATTACAGTTATTGTATGCATTCTTTTGCCAAATATGGCATGTTATCTATAGCTTACTCACATACAGAAACAAATTAAAGGTGCAATGTCATATACTGAGGTAAGAGAAGATAAACTGAAAAGTCTCTAAAATACCAGAACTTTTAACAAGCTATCATTTACTCAATACAATAATACTTTGCAGAAGGACAGAGGGTAAGGAAATGAGTTAGTATGTCTAGATATTAATAAAAAGCTGCAAAAGTGGAGTCAGCCTACAAGTCAAAAAATCTTACATTATTAGACACAGAAAATACTGATCTACACACTTTGTAGCATTCCTGATTTTGGCCCTGTGAGATATGGATGACCGTTCCTCAACAAGAGATATCTTTTCTAATTAGCTCCTTGTATTTTACTTGTTTTATACAGGAAAGAGTAGGGATACACAAATACATTTTACTTAGAAAAAGCACATTTAGGAGTTTAATAGGGTTTTTTTGAAGTTATAAAGATATAAGTTAGGAAGAACTCAAATTAAAATACACTTTTATTTAAAACTTAAATTGAGACCAAATATTATTCCTATTTAGTCCTATAACAACAACAACTGGTTTGAAATTTATGCAGGCATTCAACATTTAAATCAATTTACAAAAGCTATCCTATTTTAAATTTTTTAAAGTGCACATTCAGGCAAACCCAAAACCAAGACTAGTATTTCATGCACTCCATCCTCAGAAACTGTTTCTTTTAAATCTTTTTACCTTATGATAGTATTTGGAACAGAGTTCAATAAACAATATACCTCCCCTTCATTGATTTTTTTCTTAAGTGAGTATTCAACAAAACTCAAACTGCTAGTTTAAGACAGAACATGCACTGAAATGACACAAAAAACATGCTTCAAAACCAGTTTAATAATCCAGAAGTCTAACCTTTCAAAAGCTTTGTTTCTTCCACTTTGGTTAGATGTCCTTCATCTATGATCTTGTCTGCCAAACAAAATAAGTGTTACTTTCCAAGCTCAAATTAAGCATGCTTTTCCCTGCATGCATCTACGTAGACTACATTCCATGACCAAATTAAAAGCTGATAGTATTACTTCCTACTCAGGCTTGAACAAAAACTTTATTCTGGCATGGAATAATGAGACAGAGCACACAAGTCTACCAGAACTTTGTGATAAAGTGCATAATTATTTCTTCTGCAATTTATTAGCTCATATTATTAACGCCTCAGTTCACTAATGAGAAGCTAGGAAAACTATTTTTTATGAACTTTTAAAAATCTAACTGGGAATAATAAATAATTAATACATTTCTCAAGTTAAAGTTATAAAAAAAAGGAATTCTAAGAGCTGGTTGCCTGACACAGATATCCACCCGAGAGCAGAAATCTAGAAACACATCACAGTAAAACAGCAATTGAGAAGCCACCTCCACATCATAACAGCTTTACCAGTGCCTATGAAAGGTACACAGAAATAGCCTTGCTTAGCTTAAAACTTTTGAGAGCTGCACAAACGTCCAAATAAATTGTGCATGCACCACATCCAGGTTCACAAAAACTGAGTTTATGTATAGCATTGTCAGGGAAGTCTATTTATGTATGTCAGGTGCACAAAAACCTAAACCATGGAATTTGAGATTCATCCTAACTCCAGCTAGGACATGAAGGCAGACAGTAAGACCAAGGGAAGAACAGGTCTGGATTGATCAAAGACAGTAAAAGAACTACTGAACCATTAATTAATTATTTTCTTTTTCAGAGGGGATTTCATTATTTCAAATTCCTGAAGAACCACCTAGCAATGCCAACACGCAAAATTATCGAGAGTCACATATCTTAAAGATCACATCATCAATTTCTACACAATAGATCTTCCAGTTCAGACAACGTTGAAAGCTGTTGACACCCACTGAAAGACCAGGCTTGAAGCTGCCTCTGCCTCCACTCTGCAGTCTCCCTGCCAGACATCCAACAACCAGGCAGGCAACCGAGTCTGCTGGTTACCCCGTGTGATATTAACAGGTAACTGAAACACAGAGGAGACTGGATGAACAGCACATACAGGAGAGTGAAGATTAAGGAAGCTGGATGACAGTAAATCCTTTTCAAATTTTTAATTAAAAAAAACAACAACGGAGCTTTAGTCAGCATTTCCAGCTTCAAGTAGCTCTGAAAATGAAGAAGTCTCTGTACTCCTTTGATGGCATGTTGCTGTAACCATGACAATCTAAAGCCAGAGGCAGGACAAGATTTGCAGGGAGAGATCTTTTTTAACCCTAGATAGTAGACAAGCTTTCAGACAAAAAAAACCCTGAGGTCTGAAGGTCTGCATGGCCAAAAGCTCCTCCTGTACTCTTCCCTCACCCACAGCCAGAAAAACCAGTCTAAAACATATTCCCTCCATCTGCTTTTATCTACAAATATTGCTGTGCATTTCTATAACATCTTACAAATACTGCTTCAGAAACACACTGAACAGCACACTGATTTTCAGGCTTGGCTTCACGTCTCAAGCAACTGTAGGATATCACTCATCACCAAAGTTCAGAACAGTCTCGAGTTCGTCAGAGCTGGAGAGAGTCCCTGTGCCTAGGCTGAGGAAGGCACTGCGGCGGGAATCAAGTTACTGCAGCCACAAGTGAAGAGTTACTGAACGATACCATGAGCTCTCTTCAATTAAAAAAGGTATCTTAACAAAAGTCTTCATATGTGATTATTCCAGGACTCAGTTGAGGCTGGAAGTGGGGAAGAAGGCAGCAAGAAAGCAGCTGAGGAAATCTGCCCGTGTGTCTGAAAAAATTAGCTGAATGCAAAAAAAACCACCAACATACGCTCAAAGTAGTTATCAACTGCTTGATCCAAAGGGGTAACACCTTGTCTATGCTAAACTGTTAGCTTAAAATAGGCTTCTATAATCAGTTTACAGAATAAAACTTACATAGCATTATGAATTGCTGGATCTTGGAGTTTTCACAATTCAGTAACTGTTAAAACCAGAAACACTGTAGTGCAAACCAAAGAAACTAGTCTTCTTGACCTGGATGTTTTTCCTAACTGAAACCTTTGCAGCAGCT
Organism: Elanus axillaris; assembly: GCA_026212715.1. Classification (NCBI taxonomy): domain Eukaryota; kingdom Metazoa; phylum Chordata; class Aves; order Accipitriformes; family Accipitridae; genus Elanus; species Elanus axillaris. Next base: position 10,261,411 of record JANZLQ010000037.1, on the reverse strand, counting down.
TTTACACTTTTAAGAACTCTCAATTCCTATGATTAAAATAATCCACAGACATAATGGGTTTTTTTCCTTTCCATGATGGCTTACTGTTTTCTAATGTCCATTATGAATTTCAAAATTTGTACAAAAGTTTTCTTCTTAATGCTACTTCTTCAGCAATTAAGTTCAGCAGTAACACACAAGTTCACTTGCCCAGCGTCACCCAAAGCTGGTACAGTTAGAATTTTTCGCTCTGGGGCTGACATTTCTCTTAACTCAGAACACAAGTAAGCTTTCTCTGTGTTTTAAGAATGCTAGCATTAGCATATTTCAAAGCCAACAAAAAATAGTTTATTTCAGCATGTCTGTGTATATTTAGATAATAAACAGAAAATGGGATGTTGATGTTATTGAACTAAACAGAATTTTATTCTGTACTCTGTTACCACCCTAGTCACTAGTGGCAGAATCCAAACAACAATCAGAAAGTAAAGGCAGACATATCTTTAGAACTTCTCTTTTTCAGATCTCTGCATCTTTTCATATAACTGTTTTAGAAAACTTCATAAACTTGATTTTTATTTTTTTCATCAACCCACATTTTCCCTGAGTCAAGATGTGCATTTTTGGCTACCAAAATATAAATTAGGGTGAGGATCCTAGCTCTAATTTCTGACACAAATAATCTTTACTTTCATGCTATCCAGTCACTACTTGACAGAAAACAAAGAGTTACTAATACATATAATAAACAATAGTAATTTTTACTGAACCAATCTGCTTTGAAGTTAAGCTTTCAATTCATCTTTAAGATAGTTTGTTTCTTTTTGCTGATGAACACAGTTCAAGAGCAGCTTTCCTTTAGGTTTTTAGGCATTTACTATCTTTTCAATTTAAGATTTTTATTCTCTGTCACCATGTGTAATACAATAGTTAACATCTATTAACATTACAACAACTACTTATCTGACATGCCCCCAATGCATTTATGGTTCTGTATCAAGTTAGTCTTTGAAGGAGGCCAGGTTTGAAGACCAATGAAGGGAAACCCAGCCCTCAACACACAAATTTCAAACCATCTGAAAAAAGTGATACTAAGCAATTTTAACTTTACTTGCCACCTGCAGGTCATAAATTAATGGCAAAGTTGAAAACAGTCATTCAATCCATCCAAAACCCACTCCATTTTAAATTAGAAAAATCAAAAACTTAGTAAAAAAGCAAAAATTGACTTGCATGTAAAATCATAAATGCACAAATCACAAAATAAGGAAAAAAGAGGACTAAGTCAGATTCGAGCGAAAGATGGGAAGCTAGCAGGGTAGCAAGTCTCTCTTGTCTATACTTCATCACCATTTTTGGCAATAACTCATATTGTGTACTAATCAAAATGAAGCACCAGTTTTTGCTGTTGATGTCACTGGTTTTCACCAGTGGTTACTCAAAAAAAAGTTAAGAAATGAGCAACAAGTGAACTGGATGTAATGATCAGAAAGTAACAGGCTTCCCAGATCATTCAGAGCAAGATTTCATAACATTCTACAGATGTTCTACATCAGGACAGGTTACTGGATGATATCGTGAGCCATATTCTGCTTAAAAAATAAAAATAAATAAAAAATATTAAAAACTACAGAAGCCGGATTTTACAAACAATGCTACCTAAGTTAAACAAACTGCATTGCAAGTAAGATTTAGTGTCCTGTTGTTTCTCCCCCACCAAAAAAATTCTAGCTTTAGTACCTCGAGAGGTCTTGACTGCTCTTAACTGATAAGCACTTTCGATTGCCCTATACCTCTGTAGCAACTGTTTTTATAGAATACCAGACTGTTTCATCATCTAATTTTCCTTGTGCTATCTTGCATACTCCACTTCTTGACTCAAGCTGGTTTTCCTCATTTCTCTGCTTGTGCTTTCCCAGTTTAAGTGCTTCTTCCCCGGAACCATGGAGATGCACACTTTCCCTGCTGTAATAGCACAAGTCAGAACCTTCTCTTCCAGACAAACTGTATGGTTGTCTCAATTCTCCTTTCTTTTTAAATTTCTCTTGTGGTTTGCAGATCCTATAGTTTTAATTCCTCTGCTTCTATTACAAAACAGCAAACCCTACATAAACTAACTTCAGTGTGTGACTCCTAGGATTCTTTTTTGATATTACTATTTTTTAAATAATGAACCTGCTCCTCTCCCAATACCTAAACTTTCGGGCAAAAAAAGCATAATGAATAGTTCATCATATAATACTCTCTCAATATCACCAATCTTTATGATATTGTTCTAGACTTAAGTATTTGCTGCATGTCTTCTCCAGAATTCCAGTTCCTTGCAATCTCTGAAACTATGATTTTTCTCCCCACTAGTTCCCAACCCTCACTGCTGCAAAGAGCACAAGTAGGACCAAAGGGTAGCACTTACAAAATGAAAATAGTAGATCCCACAGTTTGCAGGTTTTTTACCTATGATTTTGTGGGGCCTGACTAAACATATTTGAATTTGGAAAGGCAGACTTTCAGCCTAGGAATAAATACACCAGTTGCTGACTTGGAATCTTTTTTGTTCTTGATTAGACAGTAAAAAACTACACTGTTGCAAAAAAATGCAGATTACTGAACTCTTTGAACTCATATTCATTCCTTTAAAAATGAGGCCACCGAGGCCTTACAGTGTCTTTACTCTAGCCTTCAATCTCTCAAGGGGAGGCATAAGTAAAGTGATCTTTATTTTACTCTCTTGTTACTACTTAATTTGCATGTTAGAATCTTTTACTAGATCCTGATGGTCACTTTTGCTTCTCAATAGTGACAAGACTGGTCATGTTTAGTTTACAGAGGTGATAAGACAAGTTCTGCTAAAATAGGTTAAGCTAACACCCAAACAATGAAAACAGGCAACCAATTTGTATTTAAACATCATTCAGTCTGCTCTTCATTTTCATTCTAGACAAAAAAATATTTTTACTCAAATATTTAACTTCAGTTAATTTTTACGTACTGAATAAAGAAGATTCATACAGGGTGTTTGCAAAATTTAAAATTACTTTAAACTTCAACTGGACAGAAGACAGCTACCAGTCATTCACTTTTAAAAATAAGCTTTTTTTCAAACAAATTTTTTACATTTTCTTAGACAAATATTAGCAATATCCTGTCATTCAGTTATAGCACTGCAATCCATATCACAAGAAGTAAAGTCAAGCAAGTCTGCTACACTTCCTTATTGAAGTTTAAAAAAGAAGAGTCCAATAGACAGAATGTAAAAAAACACTGTCTTATTTCCACTTATAAATACTTCTCTGCTCAACTTTTGCTACGTAATTTCTGTAAACTCTTAAGTAAAAAAAAAATTCTTTATGCTATAAAGGAGTTTTCTTCGAAGTTTAATAGCACTTTTCTCTCTTCATGATAGAATCATGAAAAATGGTATTTTTCTCTCAGTGGACAAAAAGTATTAACATCTTACGTTTTTCTTTAATTCTAGATATGCGGACTGCGCTTTTTCATTACTCACTTTCAAAAGCCATTTGCTCTGAAAAACATGTTTTTCAATCCAGAATAATACATCTTAAGATTGGTACTGCATATTTATGTTCTGTTTTTCTTAAAATAATCTCTTGTATTTCTACATAAAAATTAAAGCCTTGATTTTCTTTTTGTTCTTTGTAACAACTAATTTGAAGAATGTGTTAAGACCTTTAATTATCAGATAAATTATGGATATATGAAACAAGGAAAGGCATCATTACCTCATCTCTGTCCTACTGCTGCCTGCAGTTTGCTTAAACTGTTAGGCTTTCAACTTCTTAATTTCTTACAGGTGAAAAATTACACTCAGTTTTAAACACCATGTGGCAACATTACCACTCTTTTATTGGTCAGAGGACAATAATGGATTAACTGCTAAGAAGAGACAACGTGATCATCGCTTTGCAAGAGCAAAGGTATTTTACTATACTACTACTACAGGCATCTGCTTAATATCACAATGCCACAATTCAATGCTTAGAAAATTTCTGTTATGACAGAAATATTTAATAGTAGTGACAAATGCTCTCTTTTATCCACCTTTTCTGGGTTTTCTGTTGTTTTTAAAGCAAATGTGATGAACACTCTTGTACTCACTCTGACATTCTATGAACTGATGAATAAAAGTGCAGTCCCCTCCACTCTTTGAAAGAAAGTGCTCTAGTAAAGAAAGAAACACTTAAGTTTACATCTTCTTACTTTCAAATTGATGCAACAAAAAATTTGAAAGGTATATCAACAATATTTGTAATTGTGTATTTACAGTGAATTTTTGAAATCCGAGTTAATATGCAAGCAGACAAGACGTAATTGAAATGACCTCTGAGTGATGCTAGAAAAAAAATACTCTTTTGAACCAATTAGATGAAATAAGTACTTTATCTGCATTTTGAAGGGGTACTTTTAAATAATAAAATCTAACAGCTTCTTATTATTAAGCATAATAAAAAGCCCCTTTCCTCAACAGAAACTATTTTTAAAAAAAAAAAACACTTTAACAAAATTTAGAAATACCCAATTATTAAAAGCCAGACATTCTGCATTTGGCATTTGCTGTATTGCTTTTTCAGGTTAAGTGGTGACAAATGACTTCGACTAAATTTCCATTGACAACTTTGCATGTTTGGCAAAAAAAAATTAATACACATAAGTGATAGTTAAGTCACAATAAATATAGAATACAGATGATACACTACTGGAACATGCAACTCCATAGCACTAATGCCTCTAGTTCCTCCCATTTGTTAATTCATCATCAGACATGGATAATTGCAAATACCAAATCAAAGCATTAAAGAAATAAGAAGCATCTATTTAACCTATATTCTTCAGCTTGTTATTAGCTTTAGAAGAGCATTTAATACCTTTTTCTTTAGTCTTTATATCTAATACAAATCTTTTTCATTTCAAGAGGTTAAGTGTTGCTGAATATCACTCTTTACTTTTTACACAAAGTTGCACTGCACAGAAACAATTTTTGAAAGGACAGTTCTACAGTAGAGATCCTAAAACGGGGCTCAATTCCCAGGTTTACCCCAGTCTCTCCACATGACCCTGTTCAGCTCCTAACTCCATCAGTCTTGCATCATTTCAAGTAAAAAGGCGCTAATATTTTCTTTCCTAAGAACCTCAAAAATCCTTTAGCCTCAGGAGTCTAGCAATCTGAAAAGGCTACTCTTTAGTACAGAAACAACAAAATGTATTACATTCTAACTAGACTGTTCAATCATTAGCTTGTGATATCAGAAGCTTGGCTGTTAAGATCCAATCTGTAATACCAGGCTTTATCATATTTCAAAGTTAATCTAAAAAGTACACTTTTTTCTAACCTGCAAGGACAGGGCTTTTAAAATACAGCACCACAGGTATAACATTTATTTTCCTTTTTTTTTTTTAGCCTTTTTATATGATCCTCTTAAGTGACTGCATACAAATTCCTTGTGTCTCTTTACATAATATATGACTCACAAAACTTAAATATGAAAGCCAGGTGTGGTGCAACTCATTGAGAAACATACCATTTGTTGAATTATCTCCATTCTAACACAACATTTATCAGTGGCTTGATGTATAAGCAAGTTACTCTCCTCTGCACCAAAATTTCTATACATGCACTGAGAGAAAATGAATGCCTAACCATTATCATCTTAATGCAGTTTATTATAAAAAGCCTCTAGAGAGGCTATAACATGAGTTCTTAGTTTCTCTACTCAAGACTACAGATCTTTTAATATTATGGACAGCCACAGAAAGAAGTCATGTAAAATCCTTACTCTTGCAATGGCTAGGTAGTGTGACTATAAACATACCTCAAGGACTTGACCTGAAGTTCTGAGAGACAGAGGCAGAAAAGGAAACTTAAAAGCATACTTATTTTACATGTTTTTACCATTTTCCTCCGAGGTACGTGGGGAGCAGGGGGAAGGTATGAAAACTTTTTTTATTCCCTTACAGGCTATTTAGTACAAAAAAAGTAATTTAATTTCTGCCTTCAACTGTGCAGTCTTTCCCTAATGCAAAATATCTACAACCTCTTTCACTGCCGAAGTTGCTGAATCTACATTATAAACTCTAAAATCTTAGCTCTTCTAAAATAATGCAAGACTACTCAGCAAAAAAAAAAACCAACCAGTAACTGCCTCCTGTTGCTTTCAAGAGAACAAAATCCAAAATGTGGCAGAGAAAGTAATTTTTCTCTGCCCATCTGTCATTCTGCGAGGGCTAGATAAAGGCCAGGAAGATAAAGAAAGGCACAGACTGCCATGAAAAGACTACAGGCCAGCAAGCTGTAAAATGCCAGAGAAATGTGGATGGACCAGGTAGGTATAGCAGAGATACAGAAGAATGTGGTACAACAGACAGAATAATGGAAAACTATGCTAAAATATAGAATAATAAAATAGCATGGTAGATGCATGACAGAAAAAGGCAATAGACTGTATAAACACACAGAAAGACAACTTGAATGAGCAGTTCTGTGTTGTCTATATTCATAAAGAAATTGGCAGACAGCTTCCTGAAACTCCCAGGTTTAAGTGCAAGTTGTACTATTACCCATAACATGGAGGAATCTATATTTTCATGGATCCCTCCAGATGACATTTTGACTCTTGCGCAATCCAAAGTAAAAAAGGGATTGCTGCATCAACTTTGACAAAAAAGTGAGTATCGGTGATATTTGTTATAATCAAATTATGAATTCAGATGTGAAATAGTATTTCAGACAATTTTTAAACTCAGACTGCTAAGAGGTAACAGTATTAAAAAAAACTAACAAGACATTCCTACCAACAACTTAAAAAAAACCCAGAAAGTGTTTGTTAGAACAATATATGCTATTTAGTGTGATGTTATCAATTATTTCTCTATAAAACAATATGTATTTGCACTTGAAGCTTCAAAGGTTTTACTAAATCTTTCAATTCAGCTCTAGGCTACTGTTGTTCACAGGAGGTAAACAGGAACCTCCTGTAAACAGAAGGTTTAATAACCTCCCAACAACCTAACTTACAAAAAGTCTTTTTACAGTTTACTTGGTTAGAATGAAGAATCACAATCCCTATACAGTACTTCAGTTTTGCTTTGTAAATAAGTTTACTATTTTGTGGGGTGGAAGACTTGAAAAAAGTTAAAAGCAAGTCTATTTCTTAACCATTCTATCAAGCATTAAGAGTATTATCCAACCTAAATTATGCATCAGCAAGATGGAACAATCTATCTAAAAACAAAGTACGGCAGTCCAGAGAACTGGGAAGACATTAAGTCTCCTGCTTGCTAATCTCAGCATACATCACAGCTAAGTGCCTAAAATGCTAAAACATTAAGGGATAACTAGTACTTAGATTAAGGGGAGGGTTTTGTACAGTTCCTGTCATCCTTTAACAGATTTTTCCTCCTGCTCCAAATAAGAACCAAACATGAGGTTATGCCATGATTATTTTTTTATTTTGCTATTGGTCTCCCTAGTCTTCATTTATAAAATATAAAAGTAAAAAGCTAAAAATTAGACCATAGAGTGTTTTAAAATTTTGTTTAAAAAATTTATAGAGTAATCCTTAAACACTGTGAATATTAGTTAAAACCAGGAGTTCTATATATAGGTACCTCAAACTTCCAACTAATACTACCATCATTCCTCAGAGCTTTTGCTATCCAGCAAGACACTGCAATTGCTGAAGCAAGCTCCATCAAGGAAAAATTTAAAATTAACCTAAGAGGACAAATCTTAGTCAGTAGAACAATTTAGTGAATTTAGAATCATAACTGGAATAATCTTTGATATATGTGATATTGGGCATATTCTTATAAATTTTATTCAAAAAACTTCAAGTGTATGTTAAGATACATAAGTTGAAATACTTAGCTTAACTACTTGTCTCTAAAAAACCCCATCAGTTAGCTCAATGTTTTACATAAAGACAGTCCTGAGTTTTAAAGTTACTTTCCCCTGTTTATGTATTTCACATACTCATATTTTTCGTAAATCATAGTTAGAAAAAAATATGTTTTGCTGACTTTACTTACCATACCCAATTTACTAGAAAAATGGTGTATGTCTGTGTTGCAAAGGAAAATAAAATTAAGAGGGGAAAAAAGTCAATGATTTTTGCACTTTCTTGTGTCACAAGCCTGATATCATTCAGTAGACTCCTACTGATTCCAGCAAGAACCCATCAAAAATAATAAAAAAAGACAACTTCCAAGTTAGTTATATTTTAAAGAACTTTGCAAAACTACCTAGACTGAAAGTCTAAGCAAAATATGCTAGTCAGAGGAGAGGACAAATTAAATTTCATTTTTTTAAGAGAATATTATTCTAAGTAAAACTTTAGAGAACATTTCGAATTTGTTCAACTTCAAACATCAACCATAAGACAAAAGGTAGCCTTAAGATACACTACCTTTCTCTGTGCTCCCATTAATTTTAGGTATGAAGTCATCAACTTGTATGCCTAGGATTAAGAAAGGGTATTATTTCTGGAACCAAGCAAAATGGTTTGGGTTTTGTTTCTTTATAAATACAGCACTGTGAAATGCATCTGGCTTTTCATACTACCTCATCTTTCTCTGTATCTAACCTAATCAAACAAAACAAGCAAAATTTAATGTGTTTTCCTGCACTACAGATCATGTTCCTCTTTGTTCAAACATGTAAGGGGTTACTATCACCCAAAGAATTACTGCCTATTGCATATGTTTATGTATTTTTAAAATCCTTTTTTTATATATATATGCGTGTGTACATATATGTGTATATATATGTATAGAAAAAACCTTTGAACTCTTGGAGCTGAGGGGCACAGAGCTCTAAATTGAGCAGTGAACCAGAAGTCTGTACACTCACAACAGCAGTGCCCTCTACTGGCATTCTGTTGTGGCCACATGTCTTTCAATGTTAACAAGTGATGCCAAGAATACACTACTGCGGTAACTGTAAAAGATTATTCTTTTGCCAGACACCTAGGCTACAAGATTATTACAATCAAAATAATTGAACAGAAAATCTGCAAACCAGCTTGAAAGAAGAAACTGATCACACCTACCTAAGCTGTTGTGTTCTTTAAGAGTTTTCTCTTGAAGATGTTCTAACCGTACTGTAAACAGAATTCCAAGAAAAAGATATTTCACAGATTAAAAGAAAAATAAATAATCAAAGTTTCTTCCCCACTAGTAACTAACCTTGTAAAGCAGTTAGCCGCTCATTGGTGAAGTCATTATCAGCCTGCAAAGCTTCTATTTTTGCTTGAAGCTCTTGCTCTCTCTCTTCCATTTCATCTATTTTATGCTGCAATTCCTTTTTCTCAGCCAGTCCTTTCTGTTGGATTTCTTCTTGTCTTCCTTCTGCTACCTGCTCAAAAAAAGATTTTAAAAATCCCCAAACAAATCAAAATTAACATGTAAAGAAACAGATTTCCTTCATTTTTTTATAACTAAAAGTACTCAAGTAACTTACTTTGCTAGTCAGATAAAGAAAATGGAAACAACACAAATATTTCTACTGTTATTCTTCTATAGATTTCACTTCAAGCACAGTAACAGAGAGAAAGAATCTGAAAATATCTGAACTAACTTTTTGTCTGAGGAACCTAAATTTTACAGGTATAGTACCAGGGCCCAGGAACTGTGAAACACCCAAAGTCTCCCAGCATCTCAAATAAGTCAAAACCCAGAAGTCCTTCTGAACTGAATGTACATTGCACAGACCAACTCGATTGAAAGCCACATCTTTTTCCCTGCTAGATTTTATGATAATAAGTTTCAAAGACTCTCCTCCCTCAAAGCTAGTTAGTAAGTTTAAATTTTGATCTTTCTGTGTATACTCATCATCATCAGTGATTAATTCATAATTGGGAAACCAATTGCCTTAAGACCAGCAATTTAACATTTTAATTTGGAAAGAAAAATCTTCTGTCTGAGGTGCTGAACTAGGACTCAAGGAACCCAAGTTCAAATTCCAGTGTTTATCCAGGACAAATGCAGCAACTGTCTCAGGTCCAGCAAGAGAACATAACTGCCTTCCTCCTCCAGATCTTCCGCTTATCTAAACTGAAGACTCCTTGGGATCAGGCTTTACCATACTGTGATTATTTTGTTCTCCAGCATAAAGGACCTTTAAATATTAATATACTTATTAATATTCATATATAGATATAATATTAGATGTTTAATTTAATAACAAACCTGATGGCATGCTGCTTCCCCCTGAGAGCTGAGCCATATTACTACTATGTGGTAGGCTAGTTATAACTGCACAAAGAGGCAACATGAGACGCGAATTTATTTCTTCATTCCCATTAACTGGAAGATGTATAGGTTGGAAGTTATTTGTCTATATAAAAGCAGCTGAAAATAAAGTTTTATATCATACATAATTTAATATTAAAATAAATTGTAGTTCCAAAAATACTGTAACTTTCAAAATGAATAAAAAGGGAAATCATTTAGCAATTTACTTAACTGATGACAGTTTCAAGCACATTAAATGTAAACCAAAAGTAAAAGATGATATGTATCTTTCTTTCATTAAACTGTTGTTTAAAAAGTTTCTTAACCTTTATTTGATTGCTACATTAGAAATTAAATTGTATTTACTTGTTCCATGCATTAAACTGCTCTAAGTCAGGTGAAGTTCTGTCATTACCTTAAGCTTGTCAGAAAGATCTTTAATTTCATTTACAGCTCCATTGTACTTATTAGCTAATTCTCTTAATTCTTCCTGAGTCCGCTCATTCATTTCTTTCAGGTGAGTACATTCATCTTCTGTATTACTTAAACTCCGCTGTAAGGTAAAATCATTATGCAATAAATAAAAAAAGAGACTAATAAACTACCAAACACTGAAGTAGATCTAATTTTTCCAAAGAGTATATTTAACTAATCATATTTAACTGCTTTGTTCCTAAGCAGTAAGGCTAAACCAACAGATCAAGTCCTGGCAAAAATACTACCTACACAAACCTTTGTAATGTTCTACTTAAAGAACAGATTATGTGAAAATGTATTTGCTTCATGCATGTGTAAAAACCCCCAAACAAAAAAAAACCCACCATGGGTTATATAATTAACTGTGATTGACAGCAATAAAGAACTGAAACCTGTGATCCATCTCCCCTATTCTCTTCTGGTTTATGCTAAACTAGGGAAGTTTCATAATATTTTGTAATTCAATCTAATCAATAGATTTCATCATACCTTTCACCCAGCAAAAGAAGATTTAACACATTACAAAGGCCAAATGGCTCCAAGGAAGCATTCTAAATCTTTTTCTATACTCCATAATGTGGGAAGGCATCTAAACTAAGACCCCCTTACTCAAGAGGCAGCTGGGTCTTCAGGAGGCAAGAAATGCTCCAGAAGTGTACCGCTGTCGCTAGCTGATGCACAACTAAATGGTGTATAGAGTTTCCTCCTCATCGCTCAAGCTTTGTTTCTTCAGTCATCCCATTTTTATTTTTGTTTTGTAACTAGCTCCAATTCATTTCTCCTTCACCACCAAAACAGATCAAAACACCTTTAAACTAAAGTGCATTCAAAACTACATTATATAATAATTATTGAAGGACAACTTTCAACCAGGAGCCAATGATTCTTCTGTGTGGAGAAAAAACTATATGGCAGGAAGCACTCAGGCAAATCTCTTACTAAAGTTAAATTCATATTTCTCCCCAAGAGTAAAGAGGAACAAGTAGAATTAATAGGTCAGAAGATTCTTCTCTCACTACAGGATTAGAAAGGAGAAGAAAGCTAGAAGTAAACATAAAACTCCAACCATTAACAAACCTGTCAAGAACTATTACAATCTAAAAAAGTGTATTTAACTGAAATCTCTAAAGTTTATTTATTACAGCGCTATGTGCATTGCTTTCTCCAAAAAGCACAAAGAGGGTAGAGACTGTGCACTTAAGTCTTATGATATTTCTTGACCTAAGGGAGCATAGCAAGCAATGATAATGGAAAGAGAAAATAAAAGAAAAGATGCTAACAAGAGATATTATAGGGGCAGAAATCTTATTTGAAGAAAGTGTCCAACGCTTCATAATCTTAAAAGCTTATTCATAAGTGTTGTTTGTATCAGTGGTTAAGCTTACGTTTCCATAAATTTTACAGCTTAAACAAGGTCTAACAGCATTTTTTCTGATGCACATATGTCATTTTCCCCTCACTTATTTCCCACACATACTAACTTCTATAAGACCGCTTCATAAGTTTTGAAATCTGGCAGAAAAAGGAGTTTAAAGAATAATTTCTCATTAACTGTTTAGCAATCTAAGTATTATCCAATAGGAGAAATAAACACTACTACTTAATATACTGCAAGTACCACAATACAACAAATGCTGGCATATTACAGGCAACAAAACAGGGATCTATGTAGCAGCAGTTGTAACTATTTCAGCATTTCCAGAACAGGCATGAAACTTGAATACCTCCACTTCAGACAGTTTTCTGACCACTTCAATTTTCTCCTGAAGGACCCGCCTCAGGGACTCTTTGGCTGTTGTCTCATAGTTGTGTTTGTCTTCTTGTAATGCTATAAGCTCTTTTCGTATACTGTCTTCTGTTTGATTCTTTACATATAAGATAATTCAGATACAAAGATAGAATACAAATTAGTATTTTGCTGATTAAATATATTAATTGTGATAACACCTGTCCTATTCCAAAAGGTTTAGGAATTTCTGGTAGATGGGAAAATGTTACGGACAAATCGGCGATCAAAGATTCTTGAAATGACTGGGTGTAAACCAGTTATTTTTTGAAGTGTGTGTATGTATGGCAGCACACATTCAGTGATCAACTTTGATTATTGGAAAACTGGGGTTTTTTGGACCCTGCTAAGACAATGTTAAGCCTAGGAGACCTACAAGTTGACAAACCAGAAACCTACAAGGTCCCATCTGAAAGATCTCAAACAGGACTTACAAAAAAGTTCTTATGATGTACGTAATTGAGAGGAAGTAAAAATAAAAATAAAAATGTAAGGCAGGCATAGGTGGCCTAAAAAACAATCAGGGCAGGGCATACTTGTTTCTCTGTCTCTGAGTATCAGAGAGCATATTGATAATGCCTTTTTTCAAATCCGTATTTGGAAAGAAACATCCATAGGAAACAGGACAGGATGGTTCTCACCAATGACAGAAATTCCATTTCACTACATACATGTTCATATGCCTATATAAAAGAAATGAGTTCGGGCTGAAAAAACTGCTGAAAAACAGCTGTTCATCTAGATTTAAAGTGATTCCAAGAAATACAGCACAGATCTACAGTTTTAATGCTGTTCAGATTATCGAAACTGCACAGGGTCATTTTGGAAAGTTTATGTTCCAACTGCTTTCCTAACTAGCTAATTTCAAAACATTTCAAAAGAGCTATCTTTCAGCATTCCTAGTATTCAACTTTAAATGAACTACTTACCTTTGAACATGCCTGTAATTGATTTCCCATAACTTCTAATCTTGATAGCAGCCTGTCTTCATCTATTAAAGCCTACCAGAAAAGAAGTATCACCTTAGTATTAACATGTTCTTCATGTAGTTCCAGAGTTCTGCTTTAAAGACTTCAATTTTGTTGGAGTACTTAATACTAATATTTACTTCAAACTGGTACATAATCACTAAATTTATTAACCAGTATCTTTTGCACAGTTTAAGAAAACCACCTGTATTGGGTTTCTGTGGCAAGGTTTTGGTAGTGGGGGGGGGGGTTACAGGGGTGGCTTCTGTGAGAAGCTGCTGGA
>JANZLQ010000037.1:10229928-10240478 GCA_026212715.1 Elanus axillaris | reverse complement strand
CGGCGCCAGGGGGCGCCCCAGGCCGGCAGCCGCCCGCGCGGGCTCGGCCGCGCGACCAGCGCAGGGCCCCACCGCCCCGGCGTTCTGCGTCCCGACCGCCTCACCCACGGGTAACCGCGGAGGAAGTAACGCGCGCGGCTCCCGACCTCAACCGCGAACTCGCTGCGTCGCCCCCAGACGCGTAACCGTCACACGCTTCACCGCACCACTCCAGAAAGCCGCCCGGAGTTGCCTGAACCCAGCCAAGGGGTTCGTGCTGCAGAGGGGCGTAAAAACGGGAACGAAGAAGTAATTTTTGTTTGTCTCAAAGTTTTTGCTTCGGAGAGGGACGGTTTGCAAGTGATGCTCTCATTTTTATTTTCACTTGTCCACGTGACACCAGCGGCCGTGGCCGAACTCAAGAGCACGCCGAGGAACGGCCTCCCCCATTCCCCTTCGACAAGCAGCAGGCACAGGGTTCCCTCATCCCGCACAAGAGAAAAGATGTCGGAGTCCAAACTTGACTAGGAAAAAAGTGCATAAACTGTATTTGAACTAAGTCATCTGGTACTATTTGACCCTACTTGAAAGCCTGCTCCCGCTTTCCGAACCGGGAAGTCAGCACCAGTTAACTCTTGGAATGCTCTAGCCCTGACTGGGAAATTTGGGAAGGGCTAAAAAACCAATCCACACTAACACTGAGAAAAGCACGGTAAGATGATTAACAGATAAATACTGTATTAAGGAGAGGGAAATGAGCAGGCCTGTGTTCCTGTTAGTAATATCAGAAGTGGACAAGTAAGGAAGCAGGAGGATTGGAAACATTTCTCTGGGGCCTGTTAATGACTTAAGCTCAGCAGCAGAATACAGAGAAATCGGTTCTCATATAAGATGAGAAATCTTACATCCTGAGAAATCACATACTGAACATGCCACTCTTAACAAACCAAATCAAGATCATATTTGCAAGGAAGTGACCAAGACACAGCCTGAACAATAAAACAGAAATAGATGTATTCTAGCAATATTTAGACAACTCAGAATTTACACAGGCAAGTAAACTCAGCCTATCCTGTCAGTAACTTCTAGTTACACCGAGGAAAAACAATGAAGTGTCTTGTGCAAGTAAGACACTATATAAATACCAGAATGCAAAATGGTTTTAAAGGGAATCTCTAATTTTAAAACTACTTTCATGTCTGCTTCATTATTAGATTAGGTTAACAGTAACATCTAAGGCTACTGAAATGAACTGGTGAAAAAAAAAAAAAAAAGGTTTATATGCATTCCAATTGCATTCGTGGGTAAACACTTCAACTGTGATGCAGCTATTTCATGCCCCAGCATGATGATATGGTCTTCATTCATTGCTTGGAGAGCACAGAGATGGAAGAAAGCAAACTTGTATGCTCTTCCACATTAGCTAGCTTAACACATTATTAAGTAACATGAGTACAGCTCCTTATGTTCAAGGCTAAAGAACAGGAAGGCTGCACAACCTGATCGCTCATTACACAAATGCCAGGTCTCTGGGATTATGTTCTGTAAAACTTAACATAAAATCACTGGAAACAACTACTACTGGCAGGAGTTCCTGGCAAGAATTTGCTTACGGTGAACTTTTCACAAAAACTTTCACATAAACCAATTGCAAGTAATTGCTGATAAAAAAACAAAACAAGTGAACTCCAATTTTACTTCCAACTAAATCTTAAAATAAAAGTTGTTTTAAGTCTAAACACACATGAAGAAATTCAACTTTTTTAGCAAGGACAGCATCACATCAAATTAATAGTTCCAGATTCATTAGATGCAATCTACTTCTTTGATTTATTCCATGTATACCACTAGTATTCATAAATATTTGCTATCACTTTGCATGAAGTAACATTTCAAGTAACTTCCAGACAATTCCACCTAGACATCCGGGAGTTAAATCTTTCCAACATCATTTTTGAGAAAAGTGAAACAATGCAATGTGACCTCTACTACAATGAATCACTCAAAAATACTATAGCTCCAGAAGCAATCCACAACAACTTAACCACCAACATTGCTTAACAATGTTTTCTTTAAAAATGTATTAATTAACCTTCCCCTGATACTTCAGACTTTGAGTACTATAACCTACCTGGCTTAAGACAGATAGAATTCATGAGCAGCAGATGGAGCAGGCTTCACCTTTTTGTTTTGTTCACTCAGTACCCTTGAAAAATTCTCCTGTTGCACTATCAGTTGGTTTGAGGGGTTTGGGGAGGTTTGGTTGAAGGGGTTGGTTGTTTGCTTGTGGATTTTTGTTTCTTTTTGAAGAACTTTACCATCAGCATTTAAATTTAATATTATTTCATTTCAGTGTTTACTAATGTACCCCTCTAAGGTCTGTGAAGATCTTGTTCAGAAAAGCAGTAAAGTGGAAGAGCAGTGATGGCAGTTCTGCCAGTTGATTGCTAAATCTGCCTGTTACTGGACTAGGATTCTTCAGAACACGGCCAGAAGTTTGATGCTTACAGAAAGTAACAGACCCATTAGGTAACTTTAAAAAGTCTTCAAAATGTTGATTACAATCTAATAATTCACATAAAAGACCAGTCTTCTGAAAGAGAAGGCTCCTGAAACACTGTACATAAATGCAAAAGAAGAGAGACTGCGGCTGCATTTTTATTAACACAGATACATAGCTACTACCATAATACAAGACCTCCTGAGCGTGCACACTAGGAAGAGGACAGCAAGAAAACCAAACCAAACAAAAAACCCATCAACTCATTTTTCAGCCAGCGATTTTTTTCTATCCTCATTTTAAAGTACACGCAGAAATCAAAACTAGTAGCAGTCACAGAAGTAAAAAGTAGGTATCTTGACAAGAATTAAATTAGCCCGTTTCAAAGTTACGCCAAGTACTTTATCAAGAAATGCAGTTTCATACTTCTGCCACATTATTAGCTGAAGCTTTAGGGTTCATAGGCTTGAAAGAAAGGTCATTACAAAAATAAAATAACAACCCCTCCCAAAAAACATCCCAACACAGCACTACACACATGCCCATGCTGCACTTTCAAAATTGCTTTAAGTCAATTTCAGTGAGGCAATAGCTAAACACGTGGTCCCAGCTGAACCTCCTTTTCTGGATCTACATTTCCACAACATGCACTAGCACCCATACAGCCACAGAGCAAAGTGGGCTGTGGAAGCAACCCAGTTAAAATCTATCTGGGGTGGGGAGGTAGAATGTACTCTGTGTTTTCAGCAGATAAGCTTCCTGATCCAGTTCACCATGTGGCCACAAGACTCACTGCCAGCACAAATGAGGGAAAACGTAAACGAAAAACCCAGAAAACTCTTTTCTTACAACAGAAATACCATTTACTCTTGAAGATCGGATTGTATTAAGATATTCTAAATAAACATACTTGGGAAAAACAAAAAATGATCCATACCCTTACCTTTCCGCGTGTTCTCCGTCACATCTACACCAAACTGGATGATGTCACCTGACATAATTTCACATGGTGGGCTTTCCTCGGATCCTCTACTCAGTCTCTGACTATTAATAAAGGTACCATTACTACTTTTAGTGTCTTGAAGATAGAACTGTAAAAACAAACAAAAAGAATAGTAAAGTAACTGGAAAAACCAAAATAAATATGATGAAACATAAGCTCCAGCAAAATTTTTGCTATAAAATATAGCTTGACCTTCCGATGCAAAAGAGGACAAATATATCAAACTCAAACAACCCATTTCAGGATGCAACACCTTCACATTATCAAGAATATTTGTATTTGATTTTTAGTTGTTTAACATATGATTGAATTCTAGCACATACACTATGCATATAATTGCTATAAACTGTACTTAACCTACTGCCTGCATGGAAAGGATCAGACATTGCTAGCAACACCTTTTGCCACACATGTAAGAATTTGTATTAATGTTGGTCAACACAAAAATTCTAACTGCTCATACATTTACAGTACCACTGTTCCATGATAGAAACATAACATAGCAAAGACTAGCACTAAGGACACAAGGAAAAGCTTTGGCAGAAGACAGGACTCAGGAATTGGAATGTAAGACCAAGGTGAAACTAAGGAAAAAAAAAATTAGAATGCTTTTACTTCTCAGCAATACTAGTTCACACCATTAAGTTAATCTCGAGATTGCTGCATCATCAAGCACCTTTGTAAATATCCATTTGTACAGTTAATTAAATTTTAATAGCAACATACTAAATCTGAAACTGCTTATGACACAAGACTTCTAGTCAAAACTGCTGCATCTAAGAAGAGGTTACAAGTGAGTCACCTGGCAGAAGACCAGAGTCACTGGCTAAGACCTGATCAGCAGACAGCACGAAAGAGGGGACTGGAATGTTACTAACCAGCCAGGTGTAATTACTGAAATGAGTCACTTGCAGTAATTCAAGATGACAATAGTTATTACAGGAACCTGATGGGATGGTAGAAATCGCTGTCTTCCTGCACTCATAAGGAATCTCATCAAGTCCCAAAGCAATCAAAAGGCTGGGAGAGATATGTTGCCTTCAAAGAAATGAATGTATTTCCATGTTTTTCCTATAAAAGCAATTGATTTTTTTTTTTTCAGGATTTCATGCAAAGTTTTCCATGCTTTTATTTGCCTCATTACCATACTCCTCAAAAAAAAAGTGATACATAGCTCAAAACTACAGTGTCAAGGGAAAAGGTAGGTTTTAAATTGAGCGAGAGACCACCACTAGGTCTCTTCAGATCTCATATTGGAAAATGACACCAATCATATGCTACATATCTTACATGTTCATCCTGGGTAGCACAAAGCAGTGCCCCTAATCTGAGAGCTTAAATGCCACTGTGTCCAGAAGATGGGACTCAATACAGTAACCAAGGGAAATGCCAGCACAGGAAAGCTCAGCTAGATGTATGAAATGACAGAATGAAAAGCAACACATGAAAGATTTTTTTTCCCCAACAGATATACCTTTGATCTTAATCTGAAGGAAAAGAAAGTAATAATCAGTCATATGTCCATAAAGATGAAAGTAAACACAAATTATGGATGGATCAATAAATTATGGCTGCATTCACTGCACTAAGAATCAGACCCACCCTACTCTAAATAATACTTTATATATTATGAAACACTACATATTAATATATAATAATAGTATATAATACAGCTTTTATAACAGTTAAAAGTTTAAAAGCCAAATTAATTAGCTTGTTAATTTACTCATCTGAAAGTACTGAACCTTCTCATGGTTCAGTGCAGAGAATTATTTTTTTTACATGCTGTTTGTTTTCAATTAGCATTCTGCTCCATTTGAAAATCCTTCTGTTATGAAAAAGTGAGTCACAAGCAAGGAGAAACAAACATGCTTGTGCTTATTTGTTTTTCCCCACCCTTTTCTTTCCTATGCATAATATCTGCCTTTTATCCCTCCAACTTTTTGATTAATCACTGCCCTTATAATCACACTTCTGCAGAACCTGCACACAGGGCACACGTGAGATAGCACAATGAAATACAGGAGAGTGACCACAGGAAAGGAAGTGCAACAGAGCATCAGCAACACAAAACTTAAAAAATACCAGCAGACACAAAATTCAAACTGCAAAAACGTATCTGTAAACAAATGGCTGCAGAAAACACATTATATTTAATATTATTAAACTGATGTCCATTTAACTGCATGCTACTGAATTTCATCATGTAAATTTTAGAAAAGCGATGCTCTTGAAGTCTTCACAAACAGGACGAAAATACTCTTCTTCCTGCATCTAGTAAAGAAGCAATACCAGCAACATGTTAATAAGCTGATCTTTAGGGAGAAATGTACTGACTTCAAGACTTAGTAAAAAGGATTCAGTTATCATTAATGCAGCAATTGGTCAGGAACCCACAGAGCTGGTCCCTTTCACATAGCAAATTCAAATGTTACTTCCATACTAGCTTTCACTAGTTCAAATGATCTTTCTCAAACATCAATCCCTCCATCACTTCTGTTTGATTACTAAAAGTTACCTTTAAAAAACAAAATCAAGCACAAGCCCTGAAACACACACGTATACATTAACTAGTATTTATGGTAGTGTACTGGTAATTAATATACTACTAATTATGTGGAATCCTTGGTAGGTTCTCCAATTCCCAAAACAACGCCTTCTACACAGTAGCAATGTAATACAGTGCTTTCTGTGAAATCAGCACCATTTGTTCTTCCAGCTTCCCAGCGCAAACCAACAAACTTCAGCAGCAGTGCCAACTTTAAGACTAACTATAAATCTTTCCCTTCCCCAATCCTCATTGCTGAGTTGCACCACCACCTCTTTAGTTGTACTGGCTCAGGCATTTGTTTAGTCACTGCAAACCAGTTCTCAAGTGCTTAAGCCCATACTGCCAGAAAAAAAGGGCAGCATGCACTGACCTAATTATACTTGCCTTAATAATTCACACCTCTCAAGATCCATCTGAAGTCCCAGCCGTTTTGTGCCTCATATTAACTAGTCTACTTTAGAGCAGAGCTCGTAGCTCATGCACATGGAAAAAAATTCAATTTGAGGGTTGTAAAAGAATTATATCCTTAATTCAGATAACAACTTTATGTATGGATTGAGCAGTAGTTTTCCCTCTTTCTTAAAATACAAGGCAACATAAAGCTATTTAAGAAACTTGCTCTCCAGTATTGTAACACCTTCTCAGGCAGAAAAAGAAATCCTAGCCCACGTCTTCCTTAGTAATTTATGTGCTTCTGATTGTTTGCATTCTCTCTCATTTATATGCCATTAAATAAACTCTTTTAACTGCAGGCATCTTATCATACTGCTTCCACAAAATTTATGGAGACTTTATTCTAAAGTAAAACTTGCAGTTCATCAGTACACTCAAACTTCTCCAGTACAGTTCATCTTTAGAAACTGCATTAAGGAAGTTTCAAAAAATTACATTTTTGTTTCCATGCTCTGCAAGGAATTATGTATTAATTTTACAAATTCAGTATTTATTGCATTTCAAGTTAATATTCAGTTCTGCAAACTGAACGAAAGTACCTTCTCTGCTCTGATCTGTGGTATATAAAAACCTCATTCCATTTAAGTTTCATTGCTTTCTAGGTCAATGACTCAGAAGAGTACCAAAAACTTGCTAAAACACAGTTCACATTTTATTTTCATGCAGTTAGATGAGATAGCACTACAATTTTTCCCCCTGTAACAAACTCCTGATTAGTGAAATAGAAAAATTCTTCTGTAGATATCCCAGACTATCAATACATTAAACTTAAGCACATACAATATAGGAATCCTAGCTATATTAGGAAGTCGCAAAATTGCTATGCTCCAGAAGGACATATTTTAACTTCACCTATGAAATCGAGGTACTTTTTTTCTACAAATAAATAAAAACAAGTAACTACAACAAAAACCCTTCTACTTAACTATTACTACCATAACATCTTCTGAGAGGCGGAAGAAAACCCTTTTACTTAGGCTGACAAGTAAGGAAGTCATTAAGTGTTTTGTTTCCCAAGCCATATGCAGCCCTGATAAAGGAGGAGACACTT
The DNA here is from genome assembly GCA_026212715.1 of Elanus axillaris. Lineage (NCBI taxonomy): Eukaryota > Metazoa > Chordata > Aves > Accipitriformes > Accipitridae > Elanus > Elanus axillaris. The sequence goes on along the minus strand of JANZLQ010000037.1, from coordinate 10,232,941 downwards.
CTGAAGGACCTCAGAAAAGCCTAAGGATAGGCTCAGAGATGCACAGAGTATCTTGAAGATCAAGTAGCACACTTTTTCAGGGATTTAATTGCAGCACAACACTATGGTAGAACAAACAACTAACGAGCTTACTAGTATCTTACTACAAGACTTACTTTTTAGCACTGCCTTTTCTCATCTTCATGATATACCGTCTTTCTCTCTGCACTATTTCACTAAGGATCAAACTAGAAATTTAACATGAAGTTCTAGGATTAGCCTAAAGTGTAGACAAATGCATCACTGAAACTGAACTTGCAATTACCTTGCTAGTTTTTAATTTTGTTGTGAGAAAGCTAAAATGTTAATCTCAAAATAACAGCAGTGCATAATAATCAATAACACACGCACTCAAAAGCCAAAGATATCAGAGATCTTTCAGTTGCATACATGTTCATTACAGGGTAAAGATGAAGAATAAGTGCTCCACACACAGGACAACAGAAAAACCAATTTTTAAAGAGTACATGCTCTATTAATGATTTATTGACCATTTACACAGTGTTTTTTCAAAAACTCTTATGACCTAACTACCCCAAGTACAATGCAATGAACAAAAGAACCTCAAGTCTCTTCTAGAGTAAACCTGTACCAGTACTGCAGTAAGGCAGTAAAGCAAGAATGGGGATCAAGACAGACTCGCCTAACATTTGCTATCACTACATACAGCCATCCTTTTCCATTTTAAGAGCATATGACTGCTATTCCATCTAACGCAGCTGAAAACTGCAGTTCAGGACAAATACACTGAGAATGACAGTGAGGATAATTACTGGAGAACTGAGACAGTTTGCAGAAATGTGAGATTCACTCCATGAAGAAGAACAAATTCCACGTCTAAAAACAAACCACAGGGTATAATTAAACGTATTTCAGACTTATTCCATAATTGAATTAAGTAAATAATGAGCACCAAAATGTAGGCCATTGCCTTTCACAGAATGTCAATCAATACATTTTATTCATTGAATGTATCTTCACTGCAACTAATGTAGAAAGAAAATCTCAATGTCAGGACCTCCTAGTTTACCATTCTTTACCTCATCTCATTTCCTGTGTGAAAGAAGATGTATACACAACTCCCATGTGCTTCAGGGCCCTGATTTACAGGCTTTGAGACATTAGTTTAAACCCGAAAAGTTTAAATTAATTTGTCAAATTCTGAACTATAGCCACTAAGGAGATGACAGCTTCATTTTTGCCATGCTTTATGCCACATAGGGGCAGCAAGGCTGTCAGCTAGAGCAGTTAAGCCATAAAATGCTGCAGTTACGCTGACAGATTCTTCCCATACTCACAAACTACATGATCAATCATTGAACAATTAACGCTAGCATTACAAATGCATCCCCTGAGTACTAAAGCTAATACTCATATGCAGCAAGTAAATAGGGATCTAGAAATTTGAATACTTGCCGTAGAGTAATACTTCAGTTCAAAATTGGACTGAGTAGTAGTACAACTGTGTTCATTTGTTTCGCACCAAGTCTGTTCTACTAGGAGGTGAAGTACATTGGCTTTGCACAATCTGAATTGTGCACAAAGATTTTAAAACAATACATAACGGGGACAAACCAACATGGCCAACATTTATCACACTGCAGCCAGAAAGCTTTTTCTCCCATACAATTAAAAGATCACTTTATCTTCCTTGATATGTTAACACTGAGTATTTTCCCATTTTGGGAGCAGCACTTCAGCTAGCAGAGTACACTGTACAAGCCATACTGAATTCCAGGTCAGTCCTTTGGCTGCAAGAGAGAAATACAAATGCTAAATTATCTCCAGATCCAATTGAGTTCCTCATTCTGGTCTGTTTAGACACATCCTAAATTCCTTTCCTCTCACTTGCCTAACTCCACCCACCTATCAAGGAAGTAGAAGTATTTGTCTCCATAAGCAAGCATAATTCACAGGGCGGGGTACATCAAGCAAAATTGCTTTTCTGTTTAGTTTTATAGTTCTTAAACACATGGATCTAATACCTCTTCGCTTGCCAAACTCCAGCTCCTTCAACTTAAAAACAAAACTAGTACATTAACTTTTGAGTTTGTAGCAAATCTCCTTTTTAAAATGATTCTAGCTACCTGAGGCAGGCACACGCTATAGAACTAAACGCGACCAGCTATGAAGGAAAGGATTTTCCAGTGACATTGAACAGCCTGAAGTACTGAACAGGCAGCTGGCTGTTCAGGGACTCTAAGTATTGAAGGCCCCCAGAGAATAGCACAACCTGCTAGTAGTTTTCAGTAACTTCTTTGGAAAATAATAAACTTAACCACTCTTTCTATGCAGTAAAGAAAAAAGAAAAAGACAAAATTAACAATCTTTGACATAGCACTGGACAAAAAATATTCACTTGAAGTTTTCACCTGGAATTGTAAGCCTAATGTAAGTTTAGCTACTCAGATGAAAAGGTTAAAATCCTGAGCTACCCCCAGGAACTCAGTGCTATCCTTCTAAACCAGCCAGTAGCTCCAAGTGGCAGGAGGGAGAGGACAGCAGGGAATACGCTCTTCTACTGACCAAGTTCTGTGTCTGCCTATACCTTTAAGTTTTGTTGACTGTACTACCAGGACAACCCTGCTGGTTACTCATATGTGTTGTCAAGCAAAATAAACTGTGGCAGTAAATGTAGTTTTGTGCCAGCGTAACAGGCTGGGTATAAACAGAGTTCAGCCTTTTTTGGATGTATCTGAAGTGCCATAAAGTATTAATCCCCTCTGCTGCTTGCCATATCCTGATAGTTCAAGTGCTTTGAAGTTCACTACAGGCTCTGTCATTCAGCTTAACTTTTGCCTGAGCTAAATCAGCAGACTTTCCCTGAAAACACAGGGGCTATGACAAGGAAGATGGGTTTGATTTGTGGGGAAGAGGAGGAACCACCTTAAGTAGAGGGGTGTGATGGGTTGACCCTGGCTGGACGCCAGGTGCCCACCAAAGCCACTCTATCACTCCCCTCCTCAGTTGGACA
>JANZLQ010000037.1:10206432-10229828 GCA_026212715.1 Elanus axillaris | reverse complement strand
ACCAATGCAGAACACAGCACTATGAGGGCTGCTATGGGGAGAATTAATTCCATCTCAGCCAGACCCAATACAAGGGGCAATGCCAAACACCAAGACACACTAACAGCTTAAACTGTGCACAAAAAGTATGTTTGCCTACAACCTTGAATTGCTCTAGTGTGTTCCTTGGTAGCAAAAAGTCACCTTCCTCAACAAAACAGGGCAAACATTTCCAGGTGTGTTGTACCTGCAAACATTTCAGCACAGACCTTTCTTTCGACATACAACATTGCAATGCTTATTTTAACTGCTGAGTTCTACAGATACACTTAGACCTATCAGAATTTTAAATTACTGCATATTAAAAGCATTCACAAAAAATAAAAACATGAAAGCATGTTTGCAGTGTTAAATACAATCCCCTGCCTGTTGTGCCCATTCATTAGGCAAAAGCATTTACTTTCTAAACCACTATTCAAACCCCACATTTGCTAGTAGTTGTAACTGAACTTACTGGTCTGAAGGTGAAAAGGTTGGGATCAAGGTCAATAGCTCTATACTATTCTTCAATATCTGCAGTTATCCACATATCTACTTTACATCAGGAAAAATCACAAACAGGACATCAGATACTTATTTTTAAAGGATTTGTTAATTTGTATTAGGAAGTGGTCATTATTAACAGAAAGGCTACTAAAAATATTAAGCAATACTTTTTAATTATTCAGTTTTAGAACTAGCTGTGTAGAGCATAAAAACATTCTATTTAAATGGTTTGGGCTATTTATTATCAAATAAAATTTTCAAGCAGTATTCTTCCAGTTTTCAAACTAATTCATATTAAAGACATTGGCAGAAGATGGCTAAAAGTTTACGTTCAGGACCTCAAACTACATAACAATCCAAGTTCTCTAGTTTAAAACAAAAGCAAAAATCCATGCTCACAATTTAAAGCTTGTGCATATATATGAAAGAATGAGGATTACGATCTCTATCACTTCTCTCAAGAGTTTGCTCAACTTCAAACCGTAGTCCCACACATCCTTCACAATCACTATACTATTCAAGACAGGTCTTCAACTCTCATGTGGTAATGGATGAAAGAAGTGAAGCAGCAGCTGAACCCACCACCACCCCCCTAGGTATCTGCTCATTACCCATCACAGAAAGCAGCAAAGTTACCTTGATAGCAGGGACAGCTGAACAACTCAGCATAGTTTCAGAATTCCTATGATTCTCAGTTTGCTTATTTTGGTTGGTATATAACCATGACCCAGGCTAAAAGTGAGCATACTTTAGAAGTTGGTACTCCAGAATTTGGAGTTCTCCATATTAGGAGATAGCTCTCTGGAGTAAATTAAGAAAACCGTGATGACCTGCATCATCTTTGCTTTCATAAACTATAAGTAAACAAACTGCATTACAATTCCTGGAGCCCAAATATCCCAGTGGTCGGAACAGAACTGTACAAACCCACTTTCAGATTTCTTTTATTTACTTCAGCTCTAAAAGGAACAATCAACACTCCAAACAACTAGAACAACAAAACTTCTGGATAAAATACAGTACTATTATGGTGATGGTAATTTATATGTCATCATAGGACAGCAATAGTAAAGTAATAGCTTATACTGAAAACAGTGCTTTTACTCTATGATTGTGTACTCATTCAAGACTTTGCACAAAAGGTGCCCAATTCCTGCCCTTTTTATTTTTTTCCAAAACAACCCCCTGGAACCAACCAACATGAATAGAAACATTATCAGAAAGGATGGTTTCCCTTGCTAACCTGTTTGCCCTCACCCTCCTCTAGCAGAACTGGTGGCATTCAAGTACCCTCATAAACTCCATTTTCTAGAAACAACAATTTGTAACCTAACTTGACAGTTGTCAAGTTAGCTCCTCCCAATAATCATATTCTGTAACTGCAAAATGCAGTGAAACGCCCAGTTACAGAAGAACAAGTCCTGACCACCTACTATTACACAGTAACACCTCATTCCTCAAAATTCTGTAATCAGTACATTCATGTAGAAGATTCATACTGAAGGATGTGACCTGAAGCAATCCTAGGCAGAGTATACAATATTCATTCTTCTTACTGAATAAAGTTTTTGGTGGTATACAGGTATGGAATAAAGTAGTTTAAGAAAGTAGAAGTCACTCATGATCACTCATCAATAGATTATTCAAAGAATCCAGAAATGCATTCACTATCAAGAAGAGGATGACAAGATACTCCTTAAAAACCTCAAGATAAAATGTTTTACTACAAAATGTGACACCACCATACAAAAAAGGAGATTTCTCCAGATCAGTGTCACTAGTTTTGATGCAAAAGGCTATTTTTAAAAAGAAGAGATCTAGAGGAAGACTTCTAATTTACAAGTAATTTGGTTTATATATAGCTGACTGACTTGCTACAGCGTGACATCTGTCACCATAGTTACTAGTTACTACTCTTTAGAACACCTTAACTTTTGTCCTCACAGTTCACAAGAATTCCTGAAAATCAGCTTTCTGCTACAAATGCCAGATAGTTTCAAGACAACTAGAAAAATTCTATATTTATTCTCTTCACAGCTGAATCAAAGTCCGTCCCTTCATATATGCCATGCTTTAAAACTTCCTTTTATAAGTAAATCACAAAATAGATTAAGGACATTAGCCTCAGAAAATGAGGTGCAACTCCATTCTGAATATAGACAAAGCAGAAGTTCCCTACAAAAAAATTCTCCAACTCAGTACTAATTATATACAATTTTCTTGAGGAAAACAAAGTTATTTGAATTTTCAGCCTACAGGAAAATTCTCAAGTACAATTTTCATTCTATGTGAAATTCTCATCCTGGCGATGCTGAGAGATTTTAAGATATATTGCTGCTTTAAGTGCTAAGCTAAAATATATTAACAATAAACTGCAATCAAGGGCAAGATTCCTGAGGAAGTGATTACTCACACATAGTCCCAAGATAATCGAACTGACTCATTAGAATACAAAAGCAACATAATGAAAAGACTTATTTTGTATTACTGCTGTCATAGATGACAGGATCTTAAACAACACAGACTTGGAAAAAAACTTTCCTGCTCCATATTAAAAACTTGACTAGTGTAATGGACTCATAAAAATCAGATAAAAACCAGGTTTCTAGAACGTTATTGTACTTGTTGCAAAGAAGTTGTTCTGCTCTATTTCATTAAGGAATCTCAGTCTCTTGTTAATGCAGTTACATAGTTATGTATCCTGTATCACTGCAATACCAGTGATTACTCTATATAATTTATATCAACTCTTATCACCACATCAAACATTCACCCTGGGGAAAATGTATGGACAAGGTGACTTTCTGAGATTTCACTTATGTTACTGTGTTCTCTATATTAATCAATTACGGAAACATACTGCAACTTAATATGGCTTTAAAATAAAGAAAACACCTCATAGGCCATTACCCAGAAATCAGGCTTCTTCAGGATAATGACTTAAGATAGTAACTTCTAAGTGTAAAATACTGCTGAAATACTCATCAATCCTGATGACCTTACATGAGTACTTCCCTCAAACTAGACTGAAAGCTAAATACTATTGTTTACTGTAATAAACTGAATGAGAATTTGGCAATATGACGTACTCAAACTTTGCAACAACAGAAGTAAACATTATCTTGAAGCATACAAAATCCCAAAGACTGCATTTGTAGGATGCATGTATCCAGATAAGAATGAGCTCTGCAAAGAGCAGGTTCCCATATATAACTCTAATTTCTTTTCAAAAGTATGTTCCTACAGGTTTGCAGTTTGTCATTGCAATTTACTCTTACCTTCCAAGTGGCAAAAGCACCTGTACTAATATTTTGCACTAGGGAAAAACACTGAGTATTCAGAGAACTAAAATTTTTATTCTTAAAGATCAAGAATTGATTAAACTTGATAGTTATGTTCTTCAGCCAACTTGATAAAGTACGAGATCAAAATAAACTGTGGTCTTGTCTCCGACTACTGCAATGAGAAGTATGACATAAAAAGAGAGATTTGTCATGTTTGGACATAGCTTTGCCCTAATTTAAAACTAAAGGTAAGGCATACATGTCTCCTAGTCTTCAGATTTTAAGAGACTGACCTTATTAAATCCTTGCATAAATAAAAACTAAAACCAAGGATCTACAACACCTACTAAAATAAACACTAAACAGTTTTAGTGGGAAAACACTGAAGAATAGGCATAATTGACAGATAAAGCAGAAAACAAATGCAAAACAAATGTTTAAAAAAAGAAAATCTTGAAATATTATCAGGATCTGGCACAGTAAATACTTAGAACTAGAAAACCAACACTAACATTATCCATTGTTTCTGCTTCCTCAAAAATCTTTAATTAAGGAGATAACTAAGTGATCAGCAAAAAATTAACTGAATTGGAAATGTTCCTTAAAGAATTTGCATTACTAAACTACTATCAGCAAGCAATTAAATTTTTCATTTGCAAGCAAATTAGAGAAAAACCACAATAGAAGCCAAGATTACCGCATACTCCACCAGATGAACAGCCAGAAGAGAACATCTACTTACATGAAAACAAAAAGTATAAGGCAGCTCATTAGTTTATCAGGAAACTCCAACTCTCAACCATAATCCCGGACATTGAGGCAGGTGCAGTACTGCAAAAGCGGTTTAACTATCCTGCTACAGACTACTTGAGTTTCTCCAACTAGTTAATCATTACATCAAAGCTCCTCTGCTCCTTGCAAAGAAGAATCTCTTCTCACCTGGTGACTCTGCAACTGTTTAAAGAATAAAGGGAGACATTGTTGAAACTATTTCAACCTTTCCTCATTTCTAATCCTTCCACATAAGGTAGTGTATTGACCAACTATAATTCCATACTACTGCTGTTTTATGACAGAGAAAACTCCCAGTCATCATACATTCAGATAATGAAAAAAAAAAAAAAAACCAACCCAAAAACCACCACATCAGTTTTCACAAACACCTCCAAATGCAACAGTGGTTTGGTACTGTCACAGTAACACTACATAAAACCTCTAAAATATCCTGAAAAGTTTATGAAGAAGTTGTCTCACCTCCTGTTAGCAAGGGACATATTAAAACTTAAAGGACTTTTCTAATGTGACTACAGTAGTATTATTTTTTTAAACAAACATCTGCAACAGTCCTAGTTAATTTACCTCTCCTTTCACAAAGCAAAGATTTCTTGCTTTCTGACATCATCTACTCCTGAACTATTTATTAACAGATGACAGGTGTCACAAGAAAAATAATGTTCAGCACATTTCTAAGCTACAGTTAAAACGACCATACTGAGGATAATTTTAATGTTAGTGATATAAATTCAATGCAGCCAATAAAAATGCTGAAGTGCAAGTCCTAACTCAAAAGAACGGCCCAAGTACAAATGACATTGTACTAATTTTATTCATGTCAAACTGGATATTTCTGTAACAGGTCCAAACCACAAATACTACCAAAATACAGTGTAGTGAGAGTTCACCATATACTTCCTCATACTGAAAACAAGGGGTCACCAGAGCAATATGCTCCTCCATGTTTTTCTGAAGACTCCTCTGTATCAAGTAAAGACCAAAATTTTTTTTTAAATAAATACTTAATTTATTTTCATTCTGTGTTCAGAACTTCAGCATTCCATACAGAGAGCAAATGCAATTAACTGGAAACCAAACACTGTCAGAGAAGGGTGCGGCTCCATCCAAAGATGGAAAATTCCTTTTCCAGCACAGAGAAGAAATTTGACAATTGGGAGTTTAATATTTGTGCTCAAGGCACTGCCAAGCCATACCTCCAACAAAGTGAGAGCGAAAATAATCTGGGAGGAGGCTGTATTTATTTGCAACTCATTCCTGAACAAAGCTTTCAAAGCAAGCAGTAATTGCATGCTGGTATTCATGAACAAAAGGCAGTTTATTCTGGTGTTCCTTTGAGATCAACAATTTTACAATAAAAAAATTAGGGGTTTGTTTTTTTTTTAAGCTTAAGGAAAGAAATACCTATAGCATGCATCCACATACTGAGACAGGTCTGCCAGCAACGTGAGAGAGTGTAGGAGTTGATTTTTATAGTTGATCTTAGAGAATATTAGTCAGTCATTTCTTTAGCTGTGTCCTACTGGCTTTACAACAAGGGCCAGGTGCTGCAGCCTAACCAGTTCACAACATCAGAACAAGCCCAGCAGACACAGAGGAATGGGCAGAGAGCAGATAAGATGTTCAAAGATATGGTAATTACAGTTTCAAACACAGTGACTCATGATTCATACCAGTCTTAGTCAAGGACAAAAGTCACATACATGGTACTTTGGATTTACAGATTAAAAGGTTTGCTAACATGGCAAAACTTGCCAAGGTAATTATTCCAGTACAGCTTTCTATACAGACAAAAGTATTTTGATGTCTTTTTTCTAGCTATTTTCCATCATATCCTCAAAGTCATCAGGGACATTACACTGATAACATTGTGCCCATACATTTTATTCTTCAGAGAGGGGGAAAAAAAACCCAAACCAAAACAAGAAGCCAAACCAACCTGAATACCTTTAAAAATCTTTATCAATAAAAAAAAGTACTTAGAACATAAGTGCCCATGACCAGTGGGCACGGAGGAGCAGGGGCAAGGGAACTGCAAAGCACTGCTGGTTATGTCACACCCTTTCAGCTGTAAAGCATGACAGAGTAATCATTCACACCTCAAATATATTATCAAGCCTTGCAATTTTTTGGACTAAATGTGCTGTATTTCCCTCCAAAACGCAGAAAAAATATTTTTCAAAGTACAAAAAGAATCTCTTTCTAGCACCAGCAGTTCTAGATTGTCAGTCTAAGAAGAACTATTCTCTATCAAGACTTTAATTTTATAAACAGCCATCAAGTCATTTTCCAAATGGCAGATCCTTCCAGGTATGAAAACCAGAGACACCTCCAGCCATCTCCACTCATATTTCAGATCACACTTTCTAACTGACAAAATACAATATAACATTTTTCTTACCAAGATAAGCATTTTTAATGGCTAGAAACATACAGTGAAATTCTTCTCAGTTCACCTCCTAAAAGCAGCTGATACTATGTACGTTGAATCACTTAAGTTGTTCTTTGTACTTCAGTATCATGATCAGAAAAATCATTCTCTTCCCACCCACTCCCCTTTTTTTCTGTTAAACAAAGCAGTTAGGATAAGCTTGATAAGTTTTTTTATTCCAAACTGATTTAATTCAAGAAAAGGAGAGGGGGTGAGAGGAAGAGAGGGAGAGATGACAGAAGCACAGATAATTTCAATCCTGAAAAGCGTATGGAAAATTATACAAAGATGACTAGTCCCTCTGACTACCAAGCTTTTCCATGCAGCTACCAATTCAGGGAACTTCTACTCAACATAGAAAGCTGGTACCTTGCTCGCCCATGAATGAAAGGTCAAGTGATTTTTCTCATTAACTCAGTTCCGATGCTTTGAATGAGACAAAAAAAGGGCAATTGCAGAGAAAATATGAAGCAAAAAAAAAAAGTCATTCTGCCTACCAAGAATCATAACAGAGCAAATTAATGTAGGTGGCCTGAAGGACTTGAATACTTTTTTTTTAAACATCGACTCACATGAACGTTGAATCAGAATCCCATCAAAGGTTACAAGTGCTACTATATTCTTCCCATGAGGTAGCCCAAGGCACATCCCCAAACACTGCAACCAGCACACCAATAAGGCACAGACGATAATCTCATAGAATTAGAAAAAAGTTAAATTATACAATAAATCCATCAAGTTTTTTTTGTTGTTAATTCTGTCATCGTAATTATGGGTGGTATTCCCTGCTATCAAGTTATGTAACATACTACATTTTCTTTGTACAGTCCTAGTGTTACTCAGTTGTCATGGAAGTAACATGCCATTCCACAGACCAGTGAACGCATTGCTACTATAAAAAATACAACACAACATTTGCAAGCAAGAATCACTGAATCCTTTCCCTAAGCATGAAAATGCCTTTTCTTTTTAATATTTAAACCGGAGTTGCAACCACTAGAGGGCAACATAATTATACACGCTTTTGCCTAGATTTAGTGAAGCAAACTAACTCAATAAAAAAGTACATATCAGAAACTGAAGTTCAAGACTGTTTATATTATGAAGGTGGTCTTTTTTAATACTGGAATTTCCATTAATCATAGCATGTATACTGTGCATTGTCCAAACTATTAATTCCATCTTCACAGTCTAGAGCCTCAAACACAAGCTACTTTTAAGCTACAACATCCACATTAACAATTCTCCTACTTCTCAGATTTTAAAATTAGGTTTCTCAACTCCAATGTTCCTGGTACTGAAATTATACGAGTTACTGAAATTCCACCCAGAATAAGCAAGAATGTGTAAAAATCAGAATGATGTCAAAGCTTTTTCACATTAAATATAGAAGTTGAACTTCCTAATCAACGGTAAAAAATTTCTAGCTAGAAATTGGCCATATGCTGCAAAAGAACTGGAATTAACATGCAATTTGGAATTTTCCATGGCTAATCAGCAGTTCGAAAATATTGCTGTTCTGAGAACAGTTAAGCTTTTTCTTTACAAAGATGGCACTTTGCTGAAATGTATTCTTTACATTTAACATAGTAAGTTCTGCTACAATTCATTAACTGGGCTCTTAGAAAAACCAAAGAGAAAGTCCAGAAAATAAAGTAAACCCAGAGAATGAGTCACTTACTAAAAGAACAAGAACAAAAACAACTCATACAAGGATATGTACTGGTAACTCAAAGCAAAAATATTCAAAGAATTATTTCAAGATCTACAGTCCCAACAGAACATGGAAGAAAGCTCAGCAAACTTTGCTTCTCCAGTCATTAAAAGTGATAATGACATTTTATAAGAATGGCAATGCATTGGTATTGTGCATCAAAATCAGTCCCATCTACACTGGCCCATCTATTGTATGAAAAAAAAATCTGTACTGTATCACCAAAACAGATGAACACTCAAATTAAATTCACATAAAATTCAAACTGCACTCCCAGTACAAACACAGCCTTCCCACAAAAAATATTTGCTGTTAAGTAATAAGCTTTGACATCCCAAAAGATTTGTCATCCAAGCTGAAATTTAATATGGCTGTAGACAAGACTATTCTTTGATTAAAAAAAATGAGACTTTTACACTACCTATAATTAATCTAGTATTAGTATGAAGGTTTAATAAACTTTAATTAGGATTAGATGCTATCCTGTAGCTTGTTTCAAAGGAAAAAAGGCTGGGCCAGTGGGAATTGGCACCATTAAGAGAAACATGGTTAAACACAAATTCAAGAGAAACATGTGTCTCCATTGCTTCTTTCTTTTAAACTTTTTTTGAAAATAATTTTCTTCTGCAGCCAAGCAGTATACCAAGGTCCTATGCAAATACTAGGCATATCAAACCCTATAGATGATGCAAGTTGACAGAATGTTTCAATGGTTTATCACTGCTTCGCATTATTTCAACCCTGTCATTTAAAATAAACAAATTTCTGACACTTCTGCTAGAACAATTCAAAACCAGAAAAAACACTTCGAAGTCTGCAGAGCCAGTCTTGAAACAATTAAGATTATTTCTACAATAAAAACAGAATACCAAATTTATATATAGATCAGTAACAGCTCTCCTGATTGCTTATACACAGGTCCATGGGAATATCCACTGAAACTACAAAATCTAACAGATACAGGTAACAAGTAAAGGGTAAAACCCTCTTACATGAAAGCACCTTTTCACACTGCTCCTGTTAGTATGTAGAAGTTAGCCTGTCTACCATTGACTTCAAAAGAAGGAAGCAAGTCCTTCTCCTACTTGATCTTAAAATTACCTCCTTCCTCTGTTGCCACCTGACAGTAGCTCCTAGGGCTGAAGCAGCAGCTCTGTTTTAACTATTCTTAAATGAGAGACTCTGCAGCAGTTCCTGGAAAGTAATGTACACAACCTCAGTCTTTACATATCTCTTGGCCTTACTAGATAGCACATTCCTTGACAGCACTCAGAATGTCCCATCTAAGTTTTCAGGGAAGTGTCAGGAGTCAGCTCTCTGCTTTCTTCTCTATATATTTCAACTATGTTTCACCCTAACATGTTCCTTCTGTTGCACCATGTCTATGCTGCGGAGCAGTAACGTTTCACAGCGTACCCAACTGCAGGAAAGACATACTGTGCAGTGCACACAGCTGGTCTAGGCTCCTAAACATCTGCTTTAAGAGTCGCACCACAGCACATCGCCAGCTTCCTCCCTGCCTATGTGCTTCAGTATCTTTTGGAAAAGAAAAAAACAAACTGGACATGTGGAGGAATTGAGTGTAGACTGGTCCCCTCCTATCACACAATTGCAACAATACCCTGTACTATAGTTTCAACCTTCAACTGAAGGTACCTTAAAAACAACAGGGTACTGCATTTCCAGACAGACACACAAATACTTCATCTAATTCATAGTAAGTTCTCATGGGACAAACAAACTGTATTTTTACTATATTTATTACACAGCTTGCTCTTCTGTCTCTTAAAATTAGGTACAAGTCAGATAAAATAAATGTCCTGTTAACCAAGGGCCCTCACTTATCTTGTTAAATTGCATTTTTCACACTCGATTCAAAGCTGGACAACTTGAGCAGCTTACCTACCTACAGACTGCACAAACTGGATTGCCTGACAACTTCCAGACTCAGCAGTTGAGTGCCTCTAAACTTCCAATACCATCTACTCAAGTAGCACCAACAAGATCTAATTCAAAGCATGACACTTGATCATCAACCACCACCCAGCAGCATTCTGCTCCTCTGTTTCTCAACAGTTTTATAACCTCAGTGTTTCTTAATAGTCACATCAGGAACGTTGGTGTTTTCTTCACTTCCCTTTGAAAAGTTTAGCTTGAAAATTTTAATACCAGAAACAGTGAGCTAGTAAACAAAAAAGTATAAACCACATCAATAGCTCAGAGCAACAAAGTAGAGGAGAAAAATCCCAAGACAACTCAGATATTATTTTGGAAGAACAATGGTAGGCATTTCAAATATACTGAATTTAACCCTTTATTCCTAACTGTTCTGTCAATACCTAAATTATTTTGTATAAAATAATTTAAACATAAATAGTTATAATTTCAGAAAGTTCCTCTGGATTATATTAGTCATTCATATATACAATAACTAATGTAGAAATTATTAATCCAGTTTTCACTTCTTTTAGAGAAGACTATAATAATTTATGCAAAGCAAGTTACTCAACAATAATATTCTATGACATGTTAAAATAGAAGTATTTTTGCACTGGGCCTTGTGATAGAATGCAACACATTTACTTCTTTGCCAGTTAGACAAGAATCATTATAAAACTTCACTGAGGAACAACGATCACCTTTTATACTTTCATTCCCCTCTTTCTACATGTTTACCAAGTGTGTGTGATTTACAAACATTTTACTCTGCAACCCAGAAAGAAGTGCACCCACACTGAGTCCATCAATCAGCTGGAACCTCAATACCACTTCAACTGCAGTAGATTACTGCTTATCTTCTCTCAGATTTATAAGCAGCATAATTTCAACTGAAAATTCCATGTTTATTGGAAGAATTCAGTCCCCACACCATTCAAAGAGAAAAAATTTTTTAAAAACAAACAAACAAAACCACAAGAAACTCACCAACTTGATTCAATGAAATAACAATTTAATGAAGAGCTGCTAATCCTGCTCATTTGGGGAAACACAAAAATTTTTTTCAAGCAATACTTAATCCTCCTTCCATTACATTGAGTCACTGTGCAAATACATAACTATCAGAGCAAATAAAGGCTTTTCACTTAAGTGACCATTTTTTTACTACTCGCACTTTACCTGAATTTTTATTTTTCATTCACTTCAGATACTGTATGAGAGAAGTTCAAATTGTTACCTGATAAAAATAATTTACTGTGACAGTGTCAGGAAAAACACAATTACCATTGTTTTTAAAGAAAACTACTAGAACTTTTAAATTCTGCAGGTATGAAGAACCATTGTGTCAGTTCAAGGACACAAACATTATCTCTACTTAGTATTGACTACAATGCAAACTAAATTACTAGATTTTTTTCATGAAGCAACACATTCAAAACAGCATTAAGTATGAAGTCAACTATTTTGGCTGTGACAGAACCATGGAAGTTAACATAAGTAGTTCCATGCTGTTATTTAAAACATAAACAAAAACCACTTAAGCAAACTCTAACATCCAGTGCTCTCATTAGCAAGTCAAGAGATGAAACTATTTTCCCTAAAATCTTTCATGGAAGATGACCTATCTTCCAACTGTATGAGTAGTTCAGTGAAACAAATCTGTCTGACCAAGAAATATTTATTTTGCTATAAATGAAGCTCATTACAACTGCCATTTCTGCATTGCTTGTAAAGCTTTTTTTAAGAATATTTTGATAGAACTTCAGAAACTAAGCTGAGAAAAATAAGCATTTTTAAAAATGAAACATTAAAACAGCACACTTAACATCGAAAATTTTTAAGGAAAAACTTTATTACCTTAAATGATAATTTTAACCTTTATGATGAGTTTTTTCAACAGCACAGAACGCTGCTCTTCACGCACTTATGCTTAATGGTACAAGTAAATTTAAAAAGGAGAAGTGGTAATACATGTTTCCTGTTTGGTTTTGCTGTTTTCTTTTTTTTTTTAAAGTAAGTTGCAATCCAAAGTGTGTAATCGTGACTTCAATTGTTCTTAAGTTTCACTATTCCCTTTTGTGTCACTTCATCCACTTGCAACATCAATCATCTTGTCTCTATCCCATCCTCATAGTATTTCCAATGCAATCAAACTCCGTGGTATCTTCACTATCAGTGCTCTTCTCACCTGACTGTTTATCCCTAATAATGAAAAGTGGTTTGTGCCTCAGTGCTGATATGAAGCTCCTCTACAGTTCTCCAATCTGACCATACAGATGTGCTTCCTGCCCCCCACAGTACCTAAGCACCTGCAGACCACCCTTCAATATGGCTAGCAGGCTCAAATCAGAGAAAGTGACCTCAAGAACGGGTTGGTTGTATTTAGAAGGAATGAGAGACAGAACCAGAATAGTTTCTTCCAGCCTTTCATCTCACTCCTCATTCCCCTAATGTTCCCCTCCCCAGCCCCCTAAAATCACTTATGTATGGCTGCTCCATCACCATGTGACACTTACCTCGAACCCACTTGGACAAAAGGCAAGAGGAATCAAAGGTGTAGCTGAGATGGGATGCTGCCACAGATTGTTGGGAATCTATCTTCCTTTGCAGAAAGGGACAGCAGTAAGAGGAAGGTGGCAGCTAGGGTAACAATGGTTTTCAGGAAGACAGCCTTATAGACCCCAATGGGGAAGCGGTGCCCAAAAACAGAGAAGGTAGATAAGGTAGCTCTTTACGGAAGCCTGGAATTCTTTTCCTCTCAGTGAGCAGCAAGAAGACAGGACCAACAGTGTAGAGCATTTACAAAGGAGCTGAACTCTAAGGTCTGGCTGTTTTATGAGTGGCCCAAGTGCGAGAGTTACCATGCAGAAGATATGATGGATGAAGGACCAGCTATACAGAAGGGCTCATCTGACCTTTCAGAACTGCTTTAGGAAAACTGTGTGCACCCACAAACTTTTCTGCCACAGATTTTTTCTAATTTCTTCACTTTTGTCATATACCTTTCTAAGAATCAGTATTTTGCAGAACATTATTTTTTCTACTGAGAAGGTAAAAAATAAAGGGAAACTTAATTCCACAAGCTGAAGTACCTTATCTTCTAACAGTAATACATACACATTACAAATAAAAGGAAGTTACTGCTTCAAAATTCACAAACACAACTCACTGATATGTAAGCTTTAGGTCTCAAGAGGATTAGATAAAGGAAACAAGAAACACTCTACTCTGATGTTGTGGTTCATCATGCTTTTTTACTGCCTACTCCATTTCACTCTTCCTGTTAACTTAACAGATTGTGGCCCCTAATGCTGGCAAAAGCATCCTTGCTCTAAATAAGTGTTGTCACCCACATTTTCAGGAATGTGTAGGCTCAGTGACCTTGCATTTTCTAAAAAGATATTTTCACTGGACAATGAACAAGTTGACAAGATTCTGTTTCATGCCATTTGCTTTAGCTGTTTTGTCAAGGGAACTAGAAAGCAGAGGAACATAGAAATCGATATTGAAAAGAGTACCTTTTGAGCTGGAATAAAATCCTGCAGGAGTACAACTGGAAACTAACAAGCATGATTCCTCTCTGAATTGCAGCACTGAGTTTTGCAGAAAGCAACAAAGACTCCATATTCTACCATAGTTTTCATAATGCAATTTCTCATTAGTATTGTGGAAAGACATAAGACATACAAGCTTCCTGCTATGGGACATTTTTAAGTTTTACTCAAGCATAATATCAACATGTCTGAAAATAATTGTTAATATTTTATTTTATAAAGAATACCCATTCATGTCTATTTTCCCCAAACTTGAGGCTGTAATACCTGAGAAAAACTACTCCAGTATTTAAATTATGTTTTTAAAGCTTGTAAGTTTGGCTTAATAACCCATTAGCATGTTAAACAAATATGTTAATTATTATAATTCATACATTTAAATGATAATACCCTTACTATGCCTTAAGTGCAGACAGGTATCTCAGTGCTTTAAACTTTAAACAAGCTGCACTTTAACTGATTTTACCTTAACTCATATGTAAAATAAATACACAAGACATTCCTCCCATCATAATTCTTCTTCATGTAAGGTTACACAGTTCTTTGTAAAGGCTTGTTTATCAAAGCAGATAAACTTCTTCCTCCCTCTTTTAGTATGTCAGCAGACAAAGCTTATACTTCAAAGGCTGCATTAAAAAAGTAAGCCCCAGTACAACTAATATTCTTTCAATTGCTCAAAAATACAACGCATCAGGAAAATAAGGAGCTCATCTCCACCAACCTAAATCCACATAGCATACGCATGAACTAAAAAACCACCTTGCTAAGTAGTTAAAAAGGCCCTCAGACCTACTCATGGACACAACTAAAGGAAGCTGCACTCCTGGCCAGCTCTATGAGCAAATGCAGTGCATCTAATACCTATGTGATTTTGTGGTAATTTGTTACTGGTGTTCTTTTCTTCCACTGCAATCAGAAGTTTTTGTTAATAACTATTCTAGTATTTGAATGAGTGCAATTAAGTTAAAAAAGACCATGAAAAGAATGATGATGGGGAGAAAAAACTCTGGAAGATCAGTAACTTGTTGGTCCCCCCTATCCACTGTAGTATCTCTAGCCATATGGAAAGGAAACCCCAATATGTTAAAAAATCCTAAGAGCAAAGACTGAATTGGTCTGGTTTTCATACTTGACTTAGTACACTCACTAAAATCCTTTTTAACGTCTAAGCGATTACACAGCCAGTGGTCATACTAAAATGACAAAAATCTGGCCCCTTCCTATGTTCCAAAACACTTGTTTTGCTTGTGAGTTCTTTTCCCCATGTTATTTGTTATTTCAGACTTCAACCAGAACTTTCCAGAAGTTGCAACTTCTCTTCAGAATGAAAAGACTATTCCTAGAAAGCTGATTTGCCTTTTTTTTTTGGCTTCTTACTCATGTTTCCACTCTTTCAACCATGAAATATAACCAGTTTTAAAATAAAAATGCAAGTTGGCTGTGTCAGCAAATGCAATAATTGAGTTTTAAGATCAAAAACATTTTGTGTCTGCATATAATGACAGGTTCTCATTCTGAAACGGATCCTGCCATAAAATCTCCTTACTCTAATGCAATTCCCCACTAAAACAGCATTTATTGTTTTATTAGTAAATGCTAATAGTATGGCCCCCAAATGTGTTGTGCTGTCATATTACTACTTCTAATCAACAGCTTGAGACTTGGATACATAATAGCTACCTGTACATTTACCCTTAACTTTCAGCTACAGACTAAATCAAAGTACTTACTGCTTGCCATGGATCTGAACATTCACACGTAGGCAGCTACCGTTGCACCAAGTCACTTGTTAAGCCACTGAATCTTTATCAGCTGTAAGAATGCTTAGTTACTGCACAGTCCAAGAACAGAGATTTCAAATGAAAAATTTCAACAGTATTTTTTTGTCAAAAAAAAAGATTCAGATGCAAATGCCTCAATTCTGGAAGGTCAGTTCTTTTTTCTTTTTAATAAGCCATCAAGCAGATGTTCACAATACAATTTCTGAGGTTTTATTCCAGCTTAACAAAAGGTAAAAGAGATTCAGATCACTGGGTATTTATTCCATAATTGCAAAGTAACTTGTAGTTTTAGCACTAATGGAGAAGTCACAGTTGCATCATGTCTCAGTAAACAGATTTAACACTGATGGTATCATAAAAAGTATCCTTATTACTAACAACGACCTCATTAAACATCACCAGGCAAGAGCTCCCTTTTGGATGCAGATAATGACCTCTCAATTTTAGGTCACTAAAATATTATACAAATTACCAACTTCAAGCACTGCCGACAATTAAACAGCGCTTTCACGTAGCACAGCTAGGATTTGGTTCATAGCTACAACTGCTGCATGAAAAAATACTTGGGACAGTATTCAGCATGACTGCAGCAGTTGAATAACCTTTTCCAAATGTCCACAAGTATAAACAAGCACTTACTATTTCTCAAATCCTTCTATTGTCTGAAAACTTTTGCTCTGGATAGGAGAGAATAGTTTCCACAAGTGAGCAAACCTGAAAAAAACTGTCTAAAGCAGTATTTATAGCAGAATTATGTAACATACTTTCTAGACTTAATTTGAGGCACAACACCAGCAAGCAGATCCAGTCACTGAAATAATGTTACAAGATTACAGGTACCCTAACATTAGACTCAAAACTACATCTTCATAAAAGGTTTTTAAAGGATACTACAAAGCAATTATTTTTTTTAAATCTTTTGGAAACACAAAACAGCAATTATAAAGGGAGATGTGTACAGCAAGTTTAAACTATAACACACATCAAAGAAAGTACAAGTTACAGATCTCAAAAGAAAGACTACTCATCAAGATCCTTTAATATTAGTTTATAAAACTTACGTCACCATGTAAAATACATCCAGCAACACCTATCCTGGGAAGGCTCAACATAAAGCTATGTGGGAAAGGGAAGAAGAAAATTGAGCACATTTTCATTTCATCAGCCAGGGAAGACCAAAAAAACCCACCTATCTGCACATCTGTATATAAAATTGTTCAACTGCAGGCACATTCACGCCACGCTGAGAAGCAGGCAAAATCTCAGAACAGAATGACCTAGAGAGCCCACAGGAATCCAATCTAGATGTCCCCGAGTGGCTCAAAGAAAGCAGGACAGCTATGCTGGTGCAGTGTTTTGCCAGACTAACCCTTCCCATTTCTGGAACATGGGGTCAGAGCAAGTCAACCTGCAGCTAAAATGTAGATCAGCAATAAATTTATCAGGAGGCAGAATTCTGCAGTAGGATATATGCATAACCTGTACTGATTTCAGTAGGTGAGGTAGCATATGTTCACAGATTCCAAAAAAAAAAAAAACAACCAAGTTTTTGAGAGAAAGTGGTCTATGTGTGCCAATGCAATGCATTTGTTCAAGTACAAAAAGCACCAAAACCATTTCCCCTTCTGTTAACATGAAAGTTAAAAGTTATCCAGACACAGCATACATACTTTAAACTTTCTAATTAACAGCCAAATTCATAAATTTAACTAAAAATCAGGATGCCACCATGAGCAAAGAGCATTCAAATAGGCTTTGAATATCCACATGCCCTTCTATGTTATAGGTAACATACTCTTAATACAATTGCAGTCTATCAGTTCTTCCTTTAATGACATAGAAAGGCTTCTGTTCATAGACCAAATTGTTGGCCTTTGATGTCACAGACAATATTTATATACCTACCAAAAGCCCTGCTTAAACAGCACAACCTGTAGTTCTACCTTATGTCAACTAGTTACACAGATTGCAAAACCAAATGTGCCCTTTCTGTGATTTGTATTCCTGGCTTTCCCTCACAACTTCTGGAATATGTAGTCTAGGAAAACTCCCCAAAGAGGAAGACTGGAAAAAAAAAATTCCCCTTTGAGTTCTTAAAAAGGAAGTAGTGGTTGAGAGCTGTAAGTGAAAGTGTTGTATTATTTCCACCCTTTTGGAATTAGGGGTGGAACTAGGAACACGCTTATGTCTTTCATTCAGTGCTTCTTTTCCTCCAGGTAAATTTTAGAAGAATTTCTACCTGACACATTTTGGTGGTAATTTTAAGTTGCACTATAAAAGAAGTACTCTGGGTATTTCATAATACCTTATTATATATATACATATACACACACACACTCGAAGTTCAGAACATAACTTAAGACAACAGCAACACAAGCTAGTCTACCTAGGAAAATATACCTGACCCTGTCCTCAGAAACTTATTTGTTGGTAGGGATTTATTTTGTACCCAAAATTCTATCCCAAGTCCACAAGCAACCTAAACTAATTAGACCTGCTGTGGAGCAGAGGATTGGACTGGAAGACCTCCAGAGGTCCATACCAATCTTACTTATCCTCTTACAGTACATCCGTGTCATAGAATTTGGCTGTCCTTGTTCACAGTATCGTAACTCCCCTCAAAGTAGGTACCACCCAAACTATACATAATGACTTACAGCTCCAGAACGCATAGAAATGAAGGAACTTCATCAAACTTATTCTTTGTCCCTTACTGATATGTGATTATATTAACTCCACATAGCCTTAAAAATCCTCTGGCATTCAGCAAGAGGAATCCTTGTCATGATAGCAAGGAAACAACAAGGTGTTGCAATTACCTACCAAGATCAAAGACCTGAAAAAACAGTTTGGCTGCAGAACAGATTCTTCCACAACTAGATTTAAAAAAAAAGAAAACCCCCACAAAAAAACAACCCACAACTTCTTTTTTAAATAACATAATAGAAAATGTTAAGAATTACAAGTCATTCATTACACATCCCGAAAGCTTTCAGATCCTTCAAGCACCTGGAAACAGTAAGTTTAAGTCCAGAGAACAACAATACCAGAATAAAATCACAAATAATACCACCAAAACTGATTTGCAATGCTATTTCCTGTAAGTCCATTCAACTATTATAGCTAACAACCAAAAAAAGAGAAGAACGGCAGTTAACTGTGCTAGGAATTACTGGGAAAGGTCACCAGAAATTTGAAAGGCAAACAGGTAGGCAGGCTAAAAGCCCAGCTTTGCAAAACCAAGAACTACGGCCTCTACCCTATACAGTTAACTATTACACTTCAAGAAAAGCAATCAAAAAATAGAAAGCAAGGCAGAGTCATCAAAACATGCTGGGGGAGCAGGGGTTTAAACAAGCAGAAAACCTCTCACAGAACATTAATAATAATGCATCAAAACCAAAATTTTAGAAAATCTATGTTTAAACATAGTCTTGCTCAACATCCAGAAAAGGAACAACTCTTAGAAAAAGTTCCAGTTAAGAGCAAAACATGCCATATCAGATAGGACTAATGGCATATACAAATAGCAGCAGCCAGTACCAAATATCTTCAAAAGAACCTACTGTACACATATCTATTTGGCCCATAACAAAGCTTTTCTTCCTTGATTTGAAACATAAGCATTTCCATTCCTTCCTTTAAGAAGTTTATTACTCAATACACAGATACAAGGATTCACAAGTCCTGTATCTTAAGCTTTTACATACGTTTTAATATTATAGAACTATTACAACTGTAATTATGAGAATATACAGCATTAATAACTTGTTCTTAGTTTTATTTTGAATAATCTTAATACAAAAACAAAATGTCACTTGTCTGTTCTCATATAGCTTCCATATATCTCAGACATTGCATGTTTCCTATGTTGAAGTCTTCCTGTCAATAAATATTTTCAACACATTTGAATTATCATATGAAAACCAAAACTGAACAAGATGTTGCGACTGAGGACAAACTTACTTTAATAGTAGCACAATACTGTCAATATTCTTGTATTTAGTTAGAAGTTCTCACTATTTTACACTATTAGAACATTTGTGATTAAGTCAGTCTTGTCAATTCTTCAGTGTTTTCAATGGTTCATTTCTGTTATTTTATAACCTAAAAAGATCCAAGAATAGCACATATTTTCCTTCAGTATGCACCACACTTCAACTATCAATACTGCAATGTTCCTTAGCTTCGCAAAGATACTATAAATTCTTCATGCCCTTAACTACCCGTGATGAATCCCTGTACTTACTAAATTTTTAGAAAAGTAAAAAAAAAACATCAAACTGCTGCTAGTATTTTCTGGTTTTCCACTCAACTACAGTGTTGCTACAAGATTTTGGACTTTGTTTTAAGCCTGCTGCAAGTTCATAATTTATTTATACTTTCTCAAGACTGAAATAAACTCTAAGACATTGCTCAATCACATACATGTGTGTCTGGTATAACATAACACAAAAATTATATCTGATTTAGTGTCTGGCTCCAGCAAAACGATTCTCCTTTTCAAAAAGGAAACTGTTCTGGGCCTCTGGCAGGCAGATAGGTCTTCTTGCAGGAGCTTAAGATGGTACAGTCCAATCCATCTCTCTGCCTGAGGTTCCCACTCCTAAAGCAAACTGAAAAAATGCTTGTCTATATTCAACAAAAACATGACAATACTGTAAGCCTTCTTCCAACAGTTCTGCAACAAGCAGAAATGTTTCTGAAAAGAAAGACAAGTTGGGAACATTAATCTTGTCACAGCAAAATTTAACAAAACTCAGAGCTCTTAGATAATCCAAACTCTCAGCAAGTGAGCAACATTAACAGGAAGCAATTTATTGATGTGATTCAAGAGAAAATCTAGGGACAATAAACAATCGTATAATTTAGTAGCAACAGCCTGTAAAAATTGCTAGCTTTAGGGATAGAGGCAGCATTCTTCCTTCCTTTTCACTTGCAAGGTTCCACAAACAATAATTTTCACTTTATAATATCTATTAAAAGAAATGACAAAACCCCAAATGCAACGAATCAGCTGAGTATTTGTCTAAACATTTTGCAGAGTTTTAGCTAGATCAGATAAAAATCAACATGAAGTAGCACACTGACATAGTTAGACACTGCTAAACCACATGGCCCTTTACAGCATACATAAATTCAATGACTTCAAATAAATAAGCAACCAAATCTGTTCAAATTCAGTAAGAAAAATGAGAGGGCAAAGCCAAATCAGAAGTATTTCTCCAATGTAACATAATCCACCTGCAAATGATCAATGGATTGCTGCAACTAACATGTGAAAAAGTAAAAGTCAAGAAGAATTTTATATAATGAAAGTGTATTAGGGAAGCAAGGTTTCCATTTATAAGCATGGGACCAAGAGCAAACCCAAACCATCCTGTTAGAGACCTAAGGAAAACACATTTACTGGCCTTCATTACTGCTAAGTAACCTGATTAATTTGAAGTTTGTAAAAATTCACTGCAACTACAAAAGGGATTTTTGTTTGTTTATAAAACCTAATCAATGTGTTGGTGTTCCTGGCTCAGGATAGATGCATCATGACTGCAATGGATCAGCTCCAAGAATTACAGTATTAGCTCTGCAGCAGTGGCTCTAGATGGTATCTCTGCAGGGAAATCCTTGTCAGCAGCAACTTACCTCTACTATAAATGGCCAACACCACTCCTACACTGCGTTCTAAAGGAAGTACAGAGGTGAAGTTTGCTGAAACAGAGAGCTCCATAGCCCATACTACTCTTGAAATCATATCAGCATGATATTGCATAGTTCGTTCAGGGTGAAAAACACTTACATAAAAATATTAACAGGTGTATGTAAGGGCTGGCTAACATCACCCTCTTACGGAAAGCATCTAAGCACTGAAATTCCACCTTAGTGCATTATAGCAGACCCCAGGTCAGTCCCCCAGGGCACGTGGAATACACATTCAGTGTTTGGAAGATGAAGTGTCTTCTCTATAGACACTATAGACTGTAAGCATATAGCAGTATCAAAAGTACTGAAAAATAAAACATTTGTTCAGCTCTCAAAGACAACAATCATAAAGCTGAACAGACATAACAGAGAAAAAATAAGTAATAGATATACTGTATACCAAAAGAAATGCTACTCATAAATGAGAAATTAAGCATCCTTTACATACATCAGTACCAATTGCCCAGAGTATCATACAGGAATCTCTATGAGAAGCAACAGAAAAACTCCCATTAAAATCCTGCAACCCCAAATACATTTTTCATATCACACTAAATTCTGTAAGACAGATTTACTAAAATACTTCAGAACAAACACAATGTCCAGAGAAGGTGTCCTATACTTCTTGAATCTTGCCAAGTCCTTACTCTCCACAAGACATTCTATGTAATGTTCAGTGAACAACCTATTTCCTTTTTACAAATTCTTTCTCTTATTTCTTTCATATATACTTTTAATATATTTTCATGTATTTCAATATACTTTTATCCCTAGTACCATACAGCAAGAAAAGAGCATATAATCTTTCAACTCCTGTTTATCAATGTATTTCTTGCATTGGTGATCCATAATTACACACAATATCTTAGACATGGTCTAAGAAGCTGCAAAGTGTTCTTACTTTCCCAGTGCAGGACTTCGCATTTCTCCTTGTTCAGACTCCTGAGGCTCTTGTCTGTCCTTTCAGCAAGGTCAGGTCCCCCTGGATGGTTGCCTTGCCCTTGAGCGTATCAACCCATTCCCCACCACACCAACACTTCCAGATTTGGTGTCATCTTCAAACTTGACTAGAGTGTACTTCACCAGGTCCTTCAAGTCATTGATTAAGATGTTAAACAGGACAGGTCATAATATAGACTCCTGCAGTATTCTGTTTGTTACCAGCATCCAGGCAGAATACCGCCTACTAACCACTACAACAGAGCTTGATCCTCAAACCAGTTTTATTTTACTCATCTAGTTGTTCATACATCCAGATTGCAGTGCCTTAACTTAGACATAAGATCATTGTGGGAAACAGTTAAAAGCCCTGCTAAAGGCCAAGGTAAATAGTGTGTACTGCTCTCCCTTGCCCACAAATCTAGTCATTTTATCATACAAGGCAATCAGACCTGTCAGACATGATTTATGCCTGCTAAATCCATACTGTCCACTACCAAATCATGTTTTTCATGTGCCCAGGAAAGTGTTGAAGAAAATTTGTTCCATGGTTTTCAAAAGGACTCAAAGAAAACTAGCCAGTCTGTAATTCCCTGGCTGTACCTTTGAGGTTGTTGTTTTAGGCTGCTCATTTTTGGTTTGTTTGGGGTTGGGTTTTTGGTGGATGGTTTTGGGTTTGGTTTAGGTGTTTGGTGTTTTGTTGGTTTTTTTTTTTGGGGGGGGGGGGGCAGGGGTTGT
>JANZLQ010000037.1:10176684-10200552 GCA_026212715.1 Elanus axillaris | reverse complement strand
TCACGCTCTCATCCGCTTTGCTCCCCTTCTTCTCCTTTGGAAGCAAGTGAGTTGGAAGCTCTGTCCTGTGCCGGGGCGTGGGGTTGCCTGTGTGGGGAGGTGGGTGGCGGGCTGAGGGTGCGAGGGGGCAGGCGGTCTCCTGTGAAGCGGGAAAAGGGGGAGAGGGGCTGCTGCGGAAGGGCACAGGTAGGACGTGTTAGCAGGTGGGAGCGGGGCAGGTCTCTGAGGTGAGTGAGCGCCCGGGCCGGGTGCCATCTCTTTCCCCTCCCCCGTTCTCCTCAGCTCTGGCCTGGGGAGGGAGGGAGCTAGCGAGCGAGCGAACCGGGCTCGTCTGTCGTTGAGTGGGGGAACCCTGAGGAGAACCTGGGGTCGCACATGATCAGCAGGGCTCTCAGGCGAGAGTGCAGGAGTCTCCCCCACATCCTCCTGCTTTTCCCGTGTTCTTCCTGTCGTTTTATGATCCCAGGTTGAACGTTTTGGAAGGCGAAGTGTCATTTGATGTGTTTTGGGGAGGGAGAAATGCTGGCTGTGTTTTGCCGTCTTCAGTTACAGGTTGGCAGCTGGAGCCGGGGGAGCCCTTGGAGTGGTAACTGCAAGCTCAAGGCAGAGTGACAGAAAAAGGGCAGGGCAGGACAGAGGTGGGGTCACTGGTGCAGTGTTCTCCCTTAGCAGGTCTTGGAGCATCATCCAAGGTCATATTTATCCCCGTTTTTTAGAAGCCAAGGAAAGGTTGTTACATTTTCAAGGTCATATGGTAGGCTAGTGCTGAACAGGTCTCTCCGGTCTGAATTCATTTTTAAGTCTGTCATTCCCTATAAAGCAAACAACTGGAGATTGATTGATATAAGATAGATGTTGGAGTCATACCAGCACTATAATTATTCTGTGACAAGGTGTTAGGATTAGGGGTATGGGAGTCTTCTCTGATGCTGGGATGCCAGAAAGGCCAGGCAGCTGTGGAGGAGATAATTGGAGCTGGGCCAGGCAGTTTAGACAGCAAGATATGAGGGAAATAAGCAACGATTGAAGTAAGGCAGTGCAGTCTATGAGAGAAAGCATGATTGCTGTGTTATTAGTTATAGCATAGTAAAATCTCAGGACTGTCTTCATCTTTTTCCCTTTCTTTTTGACTGCACTGTGAAGGGGGGTGGGGTGGTGGTGATTCACAACAGCCTAGTTTTCTGTTTTCTTCCAATAATCCAATGAGAAAAAGACAGCAAAACCAGGCTGTAACATCTGTGTTTGAAGCAAAGAGAGGAGATCCAAGATGAGAGACAAGTCAGATTTTTGAAGACAAAAAAAGAAGGACTAATAGGTGGAAGCTTTAGGACTGTATGTCTACAGTTTTCACTTCTCCTGACAGGAGAAAAATGAAAAAATATCTTGCACCCCACTTCATGGCTTTCATCAGCTTGTTTATGAAATCATACTATTGTGGTAAATATATTACTAATTTACTCTTTTTTTTAATAAATAGAAATTCAGTATGGCTATTGCTTATAGCACGTGAGGTGCTATAATTAATCAAAAGGGGGAAGGAAAGGGATATAAAAAGAGGATAGGGAAAATGAGGACTAAATTTAAGTCCATCAGGAGTTAGATTTGAGGGAGTTTCAAGAGTAGAAATAACTGAGAACATTTTGGAATTGCAAAGTCATAAAAGGTGGAAACAAAGGGTGCTACAGGTGCTGGAATGAAAAGAACGCTTATGAGAGCATGTTTTATGTTTAATGGAGAAAAGAGTCTGAAAGTAAAATTAAACATGCAGAACCATTACCATCTATAGGGCCTAAGAGAATCAAGTTAAAAAGATAAACTGAGCAGTGGATATCTTTTTCTGATGTCCTCTGTGAGTATAATTTTTAGATCCTGAGATTCAAACAAATTTCATACTGTATAGTGTGTACAGTATCTTTCTCAAGTCTTTCTGTGACCAGTAGAACAAACTAATACTCTAAATACCTGTGTTCTTTAAACTGTAAGCCACTGCCATATTACATTATTATTTGAACCCTTCTCCATCCCCTGGAGAAATCCCATTTTGACAGTCCCACAAGGGAAGCAGTGCTACATGCCAGCTGCCTTTCTAACACTTTTTGACGCTGCCAAGTGGCTCATGTAACAACAGAGTTCTACCTACTTTTCAGTGAGGGCATTAATTTAAGCATTCCTTTTCTGCATGGATGCCAGCTTTCAGAGAAGTTGGATTGGTTATCTCAGACTTTTTTACTCTTATTTCAAATTGCCAAATGAGTTCAAAAGTTATCAGGGGCAGCCTCATAGACTAAATTAAAAACATAGAAAGTGGTTGCATTCTGAAATGCGATACAAGTTTTGTATGGGTATTTTATGAGGTATTTGATGCTTATCAGAAAGTGTCCATCTTAGAACTGTGGAAAGCAACAGGTAGATGAAAGGAGTTCAGTATAACATGCTCAGCCACTCTACTGTGCTCAGGAGGAGTAAGGAGGACTTGTAAACTCATGCTTCGTTTCTGTGAACCACTGTTTGCCACACAACCAGAAGAGGCAGTGAACTTTGGCAGCCATATTAGGTAAGGGCAGCAAGATGCCACTTAGGTGGCCATCCTTTTTCCGGGCAGGAAGTCCATAAAAATTTTATGATAGCCATCATAGCTGAGGGCAGAAACAGCCTAGTCTAGAGCCATCTTGGATAAGGGAAATCGAAGGCAGGTGACTGTTACATTTGTCCCCTGAAGAGCTAGTGTCTGTTTCAGGATGATGAAATGCAGCAGAGGCAGAGTTGGTGTGCATACCTGCCAAATATCTGGATTTAGGCTTGAGTGTGTCAAAATTGAGGAGAGGTTCTTTGGTCTTAATCACTTGATGAAAAATAAGGTAGTTTGCTGAAGGAAGCCTGTTGTGAATTCTAAGTTAACTGTAACTGACTAGAGAAGAAAACCACTGAGCATCATTATAGGCAACTCGGTGCCAGATTTCTGAGTATTGTGTAATGATGATTTAAAAGGCTATCAAAATATTAATGTACATCAGATTGTCAGTGGAGAGGTGTTGTGAACCACTTGCTTAATAGGAGATCCTGACTCAAGAGAGATTGTTACGTTTGGAATGAATGAGACATGTTGTATAGCAAAAACTCAGTGTCTAGTATAAAAATTGAGATGCAAACTGTTAATGAAAACAGAATAAAGAGGTAAGAAGACAGTTGGAGCTGCACAGTTTTCTACTGACTTCTCATCCCTGAAACTCACTCATCAGCAATTTACTAAATCAATTTCGCATTGATTTTCAGTAATACAACAAATTCTATGTATAATTGCATTCTTTTAAGCCATACCAAAATTTAAAATATGACAGTCTGTAAAGGCATTTACTGCCACATAGAACAATGTGGAAAGGTATAGCAAAGTTTGAACTGTTACTTACATCCTAATAGATCTTTTGCAAAACAAACTTGCCTCAGAAGTAGCTTCTGAGGATTCAGAATCAAGCTGAACTGTCAAAAGTAAGGAACTGTTTCAGAGCAATAGGTTCATTTTTCTGAGGCTATAGATGTGTCAATTTGAATGTCAACACTACAAAAATGTAGTTCACAGCAAGCGCTTTGTGTCCACTAGAGGACTGGGAGGAAGACTAGCTGCATGGCCTGTCAGACTATCTCAGACCAGTGTTTCCTGATCTATAGTTGCTTTTGAGGTGCAATGACTGAAAATGTAATCAATTTTTTCCTAAGTAGGAGAAGTGTTTTCACAAAGTAATTTAAACAAGGGGTGACAAGATTATTGTGACGTTGTGGTGATTCTGCAATTTGTTGAAATATTCTGGTTGCAATTCTTGATAAAATTCACAATATTCTGTGCATGCATGATAGTGCATATCGCTGGACAGTCACAGGAGTAAATGGTGTAGTTGTAGTGTTTGTTGAGACAGCAACAATCCCATTTGAATTTTTGGATACCTGTTTGTTTTAAGAGCTGCTGAATACATATATGTTATACAAATGTGTTCTCTAGCAGTGTGTCTCTGCCCATGCTGATGTATCATGAGTAGTAACTGGAGCAAGATCATGTCCTCACAATGATGGTCATTACTGGCAAACAACAACGGGTATTTTCTAACAGGTTTTTTGCTGCTTTCATGATCACATTGCAAAAGAGCGAAATTACTCTAGATTAATAAAGATCACAGATAACACGAAGCTGTAATAAATCTAAGAGCTGGTTTCCACTTCAGTTTTAACTATGAACTTTGCTACACAGTGTTTGAACCACTGTATGTAAAACACTTTGTAAAAGATTCTGCACATATATAGACATTGGTATGCATGTGTCTCACCACCGCTTCCAGTCCCTCTGCTTCCAGTGGCAGTGATCATGCAAAATGCTTTTTAGAAGCTCACCAAGCTCCTCCTTAAAACTTGTAAGGGCTTTACTTCTTACTATGCTTGTTGGAAAACTTTGTTCAAAACCTTATTTCTCCAGTGATTAGAAAATTTATTCTAATTATCAGCCAGGATTTATTGAAGGGTGGTTACACTTTTTTTAGCACTATCATTGTTTTTTAGTTTCAGACTGTTCCTGATCTTTTAACTCTCTGACTGATAATATAAAGAACAATTGCGTTATCTTTCAGCATTAATTTTGAAAGCGTAAGCAACTCAGCTGGTTTAATCCTCCTTTGTCAGGTAGAATCTCCATTTATCTTGTTTTCATTCAGACCCTTCCCTACTCCTATTTCTAGTTTGCATCAAGCTTATTAAAAGATACTCATACCCAGTATACAAATGAGGATCTTACTAACATAACAGACAATTATATTAATGTAATATACATAGTAAGCATATATTGAATATACTATTTAATTTACATTATATATTAAATATATGCATGTGTTATATTTATACAATTATATATAAAATATATACTGTATGTATCCTGTATTTATATATGCAACATACATTGTATAGTGTGTTGATAATATATGTATATGGTATATATATAAATAAGTATAATGTAACATGCATACTGTTAATACAGTATTATGCTAATATATAACTAATTTTACATACAATGTTTCTTCATTTCTAATGAAATTAGGTAAGTTGGTATATCTGGCATTTTTGTGGCTTTATCATTTTAGTAGAACATAGTCATTATGTAACCAGCTCTTAGTTGCTTTTCTATTAACATGACGTTGACTTTTTGAAATGTTTGATGTTTTCCGTGGCTGTTTGAAAATAAGGAAAAGTGTTTTAAAAATAATTATGACATTTCTGGTGTTTGTTTGTTTGTTTTAAATAGATGTATTTACTAGACCAGATGCAATTTTCAAATACAAATTAAATACTGCTTTAAAGTGAAATCACAAGGCAGGGGGTGGAGAGGCAAAAGTGAGGTGAGCAGAAGATGCTTATCCAGTTCTTTGGTGTTACTCAGTGGATATGAACAGTCTGCACAGTCACTCCCTGCTGAAGCTGATGGAAATTGGCCAGCCAGCAGCCAATACAACATTTGCTGCTACCTGATAGAAAGCATCCTGCTGAGAGAGGCAGGATGGAACGGTAGAGATAGCAGCTGTAGGAGAAAGATAGAAGGTGGGTGGGAGAAAGCAAGATAGGCTCAAATGCTGAACATTTTTGGCTCTTCAGAATCCAGCTGCCCCACATAGGCCTATACTCACTTTTATTCCAGCAACTGCCATCACATGGGATGCTGTTTCTAGGAGATACTCTTGTCCAAACCCTGCCAAGTATTTATATGAACAGATTGCTGTCTATCCACAAGGTAAGACAAAATAAGAGCTCATAGAGTGCTTTTCAAGGGCAAATTCCTTGCGCAGAGCCCTACTGTTTCATGAGACTGTATTGCAATTTGTAGCAAAACGTTCTCAGTTAATAGATTCCCAACTTTGAAGTCTGTATTTTGTCCTACAGTGATATGCTTCTTGAAGGAGAAATAGGAATATCTCCAGTAGATGAGAATCCTCTCTTTTTCGGTGATTTCCTTCTCAAAGATGATGTCTCTGTTCTCTAAACTTTCTCTTGCCAAAAGATGATTTCTGTTAAGCATCAAGTGGAATTAAGTTATTAGTTATTCTTTGTTTAACATAAATGAGAAGAATATATCAGTCTTACTAAGTACTTAATTCTTCTTATTTTACTTATATATATTTATACTTTTTATTCACATGAAAACTTCCAAACAGAGGCCAGCAAAAACTAGAAGGGAATGCATGATAATAATAGCTAAAATTTTGTTCTGCCCGTGATAGCAGGAATGTAAACAAGGAAAAGCATAAAAATATAAACAAGGGAAGGCTTCTGAGAAGCTGAGAGATGATACCTTTTCTTAAACCAAGTGATAAAAGCTTTTGGCTGGGCCCTGTTTCAGCTCTTAGATGGAAACAGGAAATGAAATACCACTGCAGAATTGCTGCTCTGAGTTTAACCTGATGAAGTTAAGGCTTAGTCATGTCTTTTTTCGTATATTAATCTTTTACAGAACTCAGGAATTAACTATTGGAAAAGCTTGTGAGTCTTACATGGCATCATGGTAAAATACCTGAAGCAGCTAGAGACAGCAAGAGCCTTCTTATACAGCCACTCCAGTTGCATAACTCCATTCATATCTTAGTTTATATCTAAAATTCACTTTGCCACTAATGGTTTATGATAACTGAAGGCTGCTATATCTTAAATTATTACAATGATAATTTTGTGTATTATAATTTTGTCTGAGTTACATGTTTGTTCCTCCTTTGTCTAGGAACTTACTGTAATGATCAAAGCATACTTTAATTTCTAGCAGGTTGCTTTTGATAGATAAACAAATGTTGTTAATGTGTCTTAAAGAAACAGTGCATTAAGGAATCATAAATTTTCTATTAAGTATGTGTAGATGTGCTATCTTGGTTTTAGTATTTCCAACTTCTGTTGGGAAAAACCGGCATGTAGTAGTTCAGGCAACCAGCCTGTCTGCATCTACTATGGTTGAAGCTGCCCTAGTAGCAGTCAACCCAAAGTCTTGTGTGAATAACTAAATAATGAGTTACAGGTCAGGGCAGGGGAGTGATTTGTTTAATAACGTGGCTATTTAGCACTTTAAGCTCCACAAAATATTTCCTGTTGAAATAGAAATGGGAGGTAGAGTGTGCTAAAAGAGTATTTGAAAGCTCTTACATTATTAAATGAAGAGCTTGGCTTTTGGCAAAGGCACTGAATTATATTTTCAGGGACTTGGATGCTTTCAGTTCTATTATTCCCGTTTCCTGTCCAGGGTAAAGTTGTCCAAGCATCAGCCTACGGGACATTTCCATTCAACTCCTGAGTGATGCTCAGTGTGGTGCAGGACCTGGTGTAGACGTGCCTGTTAATGACTTGGCGACAACCTTGTCCCCATCCCGATGCCGTTCCCTCACACGCCAAACAGGAAAAGAAACCTGTGAGCGTTTGCCTACGCCGTGTCGCCTGCAGAAGCCGCCCCACGCTCTCGCCCCGCCCGGGCGCTGCTGGCCGGGGGGAGTCCGCTCTCTGGGGCGAGGTTGCTCTGTCTCACGCCCGCTGACGAAGGAGAACAACGGCCTTCCTCAGAGCAGGCTGCGCGACCCGCCCATCGCTTGCTCAGAGCTCGGGAGCGGTGCGAGCTCGGCCCGCTCCCCGGACGCGGCAGAAGGCACGCGAGGCGGTTTTCCGCGGGTGGGCGCGCCGAGGGCAGCGAGGGCGCCCGTCCCTTCCACTTCCACTGCGGGCCGCCGGGGGGAGCTCCGCGCCTACCTCTCCCCCGCAGTAATGGTTTGGACGCTCCGGCCCCAGACGCCCCCTCTCCTCTGGCGCCCGCTTGGACTCTCCCGCTTCAGCAGGCTCCGGTCCCCGCGGCGGCGCGGAGGAGGCGGTGCGCCGGTGGTCACGTGACTCGCGGCGGCGGGGCCGAGGCGGGAGCCGGCGCGGCGGCCGGCAGCGCCATGTCGCTGCGGGAGCGGAGCCCGAGCTGCCCCGTCGAGGCCGGGGAGAACGCGGTGGCGGAGGCGTCGCTGGCGGAGCCGGATGGTCCTGACCGGTGCCTGTCGCTGCTGCCTTGGGACCGTTTCTCGGCCTGGCTGCACTGCGTGTGCGTGGTGGGCTTCGACCTGGAGCTGGGCCAGGCCGTGGAGGTACGTGAGGCGGCGGGAGCGCGGTGGCGGCCGGGCTGCGGCGGGGCGCCTCGGGGGGCTTGTGGGCTCCGTTCCATCCGGGGGCGGGCGGCTCTGCGGCAGGGCCCCGCCGGAATCGGGCACTTCCTCTGGTGCCAGCGTTGCGCAGCAGCGGGGGAAGCCCGGCGGCGTTGGGCGAGAAGGGCGATTGTGCAAAATCCCCCAAAGGCGACCGAGGGGAGGGAGCGGGCTTCGGCCGGGTCTGGCGGAGAGAGCGGGGCGGGGAGAGTGTTTTGTGGGGAAGAGCTCTCGCGGAGCGTGAGGTGAGTTTCGTTGTTTTCAGGGAGCTGTTTTCCTTACGGTGGTTGTCACATCAGTGAGCCATTGTGAACGGTTTATCCTCTCGTGCCAAGACTTGTGTTGAGTACATCGTCAGCTCGCTTTATATACGAATAGCACTAATTTCCATGGCGTCTAGATGTTAAAGTTTTTAAGAGTGCAATAATAACGTCAGTGCAAGTAGTCTTCACAGTTAATAGTTTTCTCCGGATCGCTGAGGTACGCAAGTAAATTCCTTAAATGTTTGAAGCGTTCTCCTTGCACCGTGAAATGCATGTCGAACTGCGACGATGCGTTAGTGACGCTGCCACAAACGGCAGGGCTTTTTTAACTCCCTGCTGCTCTTTGCCGTTTTGTGCAACAGGCACACATCTATGAGATCGCGTATGAAACTGCAGTAGGGAACTGACTGGGCTGAAAAATGAGCTGGAAAGAAGAATTAGCATTTGGATCAGTTTCACATCCTGTTTCACTATGTTCACCATATGACTGTGCAGCAAACGGTGTGCAGGGAAAAATGTCTTTTTCTTTTTTTTTTTTGCCCTTTTTTGTTTTGGTTTTTTTTTGTCTTTGTTAAAGAGATGCTAGCATAACTGTAGGGCAGACTGGCCTAAAATTCAACCAGCTAGTGAGGAAAAGGAGTATGAATTCAAGTCTGGTCTGTACTTAAATCATCCGACTAGATGCAGATCATTTCAGCATAATTCAGCTGCTGAAAGAGTTACATTTGAGTGTATTGCTTAGCATAAGATAGCATAGGAAAATGTTAAGAGATTAAAAAATGATGATGGTAGGCTTACTAAATGCAGTATGCAGGCGTTCCACTCATGTCTACTTTTAGTTCTAGCGAAACTGATAGTATCTGGTATGGCTGGACGTCATTGCATAGAAGACTGAGGGAAAAAATAAATGAATTGGAGACTTTATGGCCAGGGGACAGAAAGCCTGCTTAGTCAGAGACCAGCCAGTAGATATATTTGTTGTTTTCTATAGAGTAGGATAGCATTGTATTATCAGGAGATACATTTACTTACATTTTGTCAAACAAGGTTTAATTGGATAACTGGATGTTAGCAGCATGGTAATATGAAGACTATAGACTACATTAGTGTTCTTGCATTGAACTTCAGTTGTTAAGAGTAAATTCCTGCCTACGGAAGCCCTGAAACCTTCTTTGAAACATAATCTTTGAATTTATATTGAATTTTCTTTGCTAGCCACCCATTTCAGTGGTTTGGGGTTGGTTTTTTTTGAGGAAGTTTTCAGCTGAAATTTAAGTATCTCAGGTTTGTCCTCCTTTCTCTGTGTTCTTTTCTCACTTACTTGCATAATCACTGATTTTGTACATACTTTTGTTTAAAATTAGAGTGCTTCCATATCTTACATTGTATTGCATTGTTTTTTATTTCTGCATTGTAAAAATGTATTAAATAAATTTACTTTTTTTTTTTCTGTCCGTACAAAAGCCATGGTTTTTTGAGTGTATTCCTTGAGCTTTCTCAGTTCCCAGCTCTCATTTAGGGTCAATGTTCATCCTCCAAGAGTTAGTATTAATGTAGAAGGTGTTTTGTGATTGAATTTTGATTACTCCCACCTAACTACCCATTGCAGCAGATTTCGGACACTAATGTGTTGTTTGCTTTCTGTGGAATTTTCTACTGAATTTTGTATATGGAAGTTAAATCTAAAGGGTGTAATGTTGCTCTCCTTTGAGTTCTGTTGCACCAAAAATCTCAAGTACTCTGATTTTTTAAAAATGTATCTATATGGTCTCCAGCTGGCATCCAAAATACCTTGTAAAGCTGGGTGATCAAGTTAGCTTAAAAGCATATGAAAAATAAGAACAGAGACATAATATTAGAAGCTTACCATTGAAAATAGCCTAAGGCTAGGCAGGTGTTCAAGGGTTGTATCATAAAAATATTTAATAGAAGTTTACTGATTATACCCAGTTTATTTTCAAGTAAAAAATACTTTTTTTCTTGTAGGTAATATATCCTCTACATTCAAAACTCACAGATAAAGAGGTAAGTCATGGTTGCTGTATAAATATATCATTTGGTTTTAGTTTAGTAATGTCAGGAAATATAATGGCTTTCTTTTCTTTTCCCCACTCTTTAGAAAACCAATATTTGCTATTTGTCTTTTCCAGATTCTAATTCAGGTAAGTGTTTCCTTCACTTTGTAGTCCCCTGTTGTTGGACTAAGCTATCTTAAAAAAGATAGAATTTGACAGTATGTATTAATGGTTTTAGATTAAATGCTCATATGAATAACTTAATATTACAATACGGCCAGATTGCAAATAAGGTTAAATATAAAACTGTAATCGCCTGTATTGCAGTAAGGTCTGAGAATTCTTTTTTATTTTATGTAAGTGAAATGTCAGGAAAGTGAATGTCCAGATGACACACATGCAGACATTTCAGAATACTTTGCAAGTAAAGAATGAACATCTTAATTTTGCTTTTAAACAAAATAATTATATTGTCACTGTAGAGAAGAGTATAGGCACTTAATTTGAAGGATTTAATAAGGCAAGTGGAAGGGATATGGAACTCTCATAAAGGAGTGAATGTTTATTTTCTAAATTCATAACAGCAAAACTGTCTTTTAAATTCAAACGCATTTGGAAAGAAGAGTTGTGAAGGGTGAACCTAGCCTATCCCACATCTTTATTACTGACGCTTCTGTTGCTGTGTGGTCCTGCTTGATAAATTCTTCTTTAATCTAAACTTCTACTGTTCTGCTGCCAAAGAGAAAGCAGAGGCGTGTGGCTGATGACTTGGACCACCTGCCAAAAGATATGGCAGAAGTACAGATGCTCCCTTTGACATTTATTTCTTTACAAAAGTCAAAACCTGTAGTAACAGACTTGTCCCTATAACTGCTTTTGCTCTCTGGTTTTGGTTGCTCTGCGGCATAACAGCTCTGATACAGGGTGATGGCAGTTGTGCTTTTAATGTGCGTGAGCTCTCTTACATAATTTCACAAAATATCTTGGCTAATTTTCCCCTTTGTCCTAATGTAATTAAAAATAAGGTATTTTCTCTCTTCTTGATATCCTGTATGTAAATAGAGGAAGAGCTTCTTCCTATTATTGAAAGAGGAGATGAGTTAACTGTATCTTCTTATTAGTGTCAACTGTTAATGGTTAAAAATCTGTCCAACTTTCAAAAGGTGTATTGAAGGTACAAAATAATGTGTGAGGAACAAAGGCTGATTTTTTTAAATTTGGGGGGGTGTGTTTGTTTGTTTCAAATAAGAGTGGTAGTAAAGCTATTTTAGGCAAAAATTTAGGAAAAAAAAATCCCACCTTTTTGCTTTTTATAAGTCCCTATTAAGAACCTGTAGGTTCTTGATCGTTCCTGGTAGGCTGAAGTTTCAAATTATGTAGAGGGATTACCTGCTGAAACCTGTGTTCTAGAAATTAGCTGGGAGTGTATGCTGTTACAAACTATTTTTTCACTGTAGGCTCTAACAAAAAGAGAAGCTTTGTCTAATATAGCTACAAAGAAAGTTACTAGCTTGCAGCTAAATTTGAGGTCAGTCTTTCTTAGGCTTTTATGGCTCAAAAGATAAATTCAACTTTTTTTTTTTCTTTTACAGCTATAAATAGATATCATTCTAGGACTTCTAGTGGCTATGAATTTAGGGGAAAAAATGATATAATCAGGTACTAGATCTTGTCACTTCTTGTGTTTTTTAAGCTACAGTTCATAGTGCACTTATCTTTAACATAATGCTTTTGCCTTTTTTGCATGGGTAGCTGAAGAAAGAATAAACATTTACCAATCTTTTGAAATTCAACATACCAGAAGAACTTGTTAAATAAAAAGCCATCATATTCTGAATGATACTGCAACATATTAATGATTAAGGGTAATTTACTTCTAGGTCTTCTGTGTATAGCTTTTTATAATAGCTTTTTTTTTTTTGCTTTGGATGAAGGGAAATAGCTATGAAAACTTGGAGCAACTGTTTATTGCTGTGTTATTAGCG
Source organism: Elanus axillaris (assembly GCA_026212715.1). Lineage (NCBI taxonomy): Eukaryota > Metazoa > Chordata > Aves > Accipitriformes > Accipitridae > Elanus > Elanus axillaris. The sequence goes on along the minus strand of JANZLQ010000037.1, from coordinate 10,188,103 downwards.
TGTGCTATGTTTTTTCTTGTTAATGATTGGATCCATATTGCTAAATACTTCCTTTAGTTACCTCTTTGAATTGGATGGTTATCCCACCATAGTGTTTTGCTACTTTTGGTTTTGTCTTGGTGCATTGTGGGTTTCCTGCTGCAACTTCAAGGGGTTTGTAAGACTCGGACTTGAATGCTCTGAACATGCCAGTATTAATGCACTCTGCCAGTTGTACAGCCAGTGAATTTGACTGAGGGCTTGGGCTGTGGTTGCTGTAGTAATATGTATGTGACTGAAAGTGAAGAAGATAAAATTGAGCTTCTACGTCTGAAGAATAGTTATCTGGAGAATGGAGCTCTGCCTTACTGTTTAGTCAATTAGCACTGGCTGATGTAAGACAGGACAGCTGTGAAGAGTTCAGATGATCAGTAGTGACTTAATGATTTATTTTTTTTCCCTGGAGGTCTTAAGCAAATTATGCCGAAACGCTGTAAGAGCAAAGGACTAATGAAGAAGTTAGATTCAATGTGGACAAGCAAGTGTCCTTTGCCAGGACTTCCTGCTATAACAGCAGCTACAAGTTTAATAGTAGATTGGCTTTTCCTAGTCACTTACATGAATGTTTACATTGTTAAAGGGAAAGTAGTCTGCTTACCACAGGTTGGCAATGGTTGGGAGTTTGTCTTTCAATTGATTGTGTTCATGTTAGGAACACTGCTTTCCTAAGTGACTTTTTTACAGGTTTGCTAGAATGAGTAACATACCTGCATGTTCTGAAGATTCTAGCAGTCCCCCTTATGACCGCTGCCATGAACAGCATGTTCTGTTCAGCTTATATAGCTTCTACTTGAACTAAAGTTTTTTTGGAGTTTCTCTTTTAACAGTAGACTTCATTTGTAATGGTGAGAACACAGCCATGACAGTATCAGTGATACAAGTTCTGATACTGTAGTTCTTGTCTTCCACCTGGAGAAAGTTTCTTTCATATATGATACAAATTCAGCCCAAATTGTCAATATACTTAGTTACATTTCTCTTTCAGAAAGTAATTTTGACAGAAATTAAAGGAAATCTCACTCACTGGAATATTACTGGTTTTCACTGAGGTTTTTGCAGTTAGTTTTGCGACTTTCAAAACTACTGAGTGCTAGGCCTGCACATGGAGTTACAAGAGATCAGCATAATACACTTTTATGGTGTGACTTATGTATGAACTGTTCAGTGTCAAAAAAAGGCTAAGTGCAGTCATTCAATAGTGATGTGGTTAAGATGATCAGAGCTATACAGGCAGACCAATAAAATGTGGAGTAACAGTAGGAGGACAGCCATTAGCAGAGCTGTTTAAGGACATGACAGTCTAATAAACTCATTGTGAGGCAGAGTGACTTTTTTTTTTTCTTGTTGAATGTAGGCTATTCATTGTTGCCAAATATGCAAAATCATTCACTTAAAAAAATATAAATATGTACATGGTCACAATGGCAGGGCATTGTAGCAGTGCAAGATAAATGTACCAAAACTATTATACCTCTTTGGCTGTAATCAAATCCTCATGTTAAACAAGGCTCAAACTCAGAGTACTGTCTGTTTGTTGTTTATCTCTTCCCCTATGTAGGTTGTATTGGGGACACACAGTTTTGTTTTAGATTTCGACGGTCTACTGGAAGGAAAGTCTCATTGTGTTGTTTTCTGGACCAATTGGATAGAGATCTACCAGTTTACTTAAAGGTTGGAAATAAGAAAAAATGAAGTTAATTTCTTTTGGGTAATGTTAATTTATGGGTCTTCACACTTAGATTTAATGTTTGAAAAACAAAATATCTGAACTGGATGTCCTGAAAGACAAAGCTCAGCAAATATTTTTTTGTAGCATGTAATTATCATAATAATTGATTAATAATTAGTTCGTTAACTATTCTTTAAGTTTTATTACTATGGGTTTTGGACTGCAAGGAATTAACTTGAAGATCAGACCTATTTTGTTACTGACTGGAAACCTGTAGGTCAAATTTTTAAAAACCATTACCTTTTTGGAAATCTGAAGTGCTTTATAGCTTTACAAAAAAAAAAGTTGAGATGTCTCTCTCTGTTTCTACTCTTCCTTTTTTGAAGATGGAGCAGTTACCTAAAAGAGGTAGTGGCCAGAAAGGTATTCTCAGCATGTCCTTAGGGAATATTGAGGCCTTTAACTATGCTAGTGGGAGTCTGATTCCCAGACTCAGTTTAGATCTGTTTATGTGGCAAATACCTGAATTCCTGTTTGTAGGAAGAATGAAGCTGATGCTCTGTCTTTGAAATGCGAAAGCATGCTCTCTTTAATATTCCAAGAATCTTTTATAAAACTAACACATTAAAAGAGTAGTTTTTATCTTTTTGAGTCAGGGCTTTAAGGTTTTTAACTGCTAAGATCTTTTTAGTGCTACTTCGCAAAATTATGAGTGTTGATTTATTCCTCAGGAAATTAATTCTATTTTTGCTTTTATGGTGCGTCAGGAGAATGTAGATATATAAATAGTAAAGCCAGAAAGCACAGCTGTTTCCAAACACTGGTGTTTTTTCTTTGAAGTTCTTACTAAAAAAAAAAAAAAAAAGGCAGCCAATAAACAGAGTAATCATTCTAATTTATTGTATCTAATGATCTTTGGAGCTTCCAGGGAATTAAGCTTTTAAAATGCATTTCAAATGCTTCAGAAAGGATGGTTGCAGGTGGTTGTACTATTCTTTCCTATCTTTTGCAGAAAGATCCAGCATATTACTACGGCTATGTATATTTCAGACAAGTTCGAGACAAATCATTAAAAAGAGGCTATTTCCAGAAGGTAATTTCAACTCTTTTATGAAAATATTAATTTGGGAATCAATTATTTTTCAGTGACTTCAGAGGAGCAGGAAGAATATCTTGTTCTCTTAACTAAATTAATTGTTGATTTATAGTAAATTGGTCTAATTTTACATCAGCTATGCTATGTTCCAGCTGCACTGTCAGAACAGAAATTTTTTTGTGCTTAAAAACAAAAAGTTGGGAACTTTCAGGAGTTATTTGTTTGCAGTTATCTGTAGTCAAATGTGTGGTTAGCTTGCATGTATGAGAAAAATCACACTTGACATTCTCTGAGGATAACCAGTAGAACTGCAATAGAACTGAGGGCAAAGGTTAACTTAAAATTATATTTTTTGTTTTGTTACTCTATATTCTAGTCACTGGTCCTCATCAGCAAGCTCCCTTATGTCCATCTCTTTCGCACCATGCTTAAGCAAATAGCACCAGAGTATTTTGAAAAAAGTGAAGCTTTCCTGGAAGCAGGTAGTGGTACTATTATGTTGTTCTGGAAGAGCTCCTATAATATCACATACTTCTTTTGAAGAAATAACAAACGCCGCTGTCACATTCTAGTTTGTGTTTCTGTCTTCTTGCAGGCTAGAGGGTTGAAACTAGCAGACTGGCTTGATTTCTAGATCACTGAACAGAGCTAATCTAATTTTGGACTCTCCATGGGAAAGCTGAAGCTCCCCCCTAAAAAATCCTTAGGGTTTTGTTGCATGTTTCAGGACTCGCTGTTCAGCACAAGTACCTGATAGCAGTCCTTAGTTTGCACTCTTCACAAATCTAGTCCCCTTGGGCATTCTGACAACTTCTGTTAAGCAGCTGGTACAGATGTCATCTTGTATGGGGATTTCTTGTTTGGGGGGAGAGGGGTTGCTTTTGGCTTTGGGTTTTTTGACCAAAGGGAAGAAGCAACAGCAGCATTGATAACAGGTACCTCAGCCTTGCTGTAGGACTTTAAGAGCCAGAGAGGGCCAAATGGGAAAGTTATTTGCTCCTTATCTGTGAGTGCTGTGTTCTTTGTATTGTGTCTGCCCTATACAACATTCATGCCTTTGTGCTTTCACTGGGCAACAATTTGTGGAAACCATTCTTGATGAAGGAATTGTGTTTTTTAATCACCTGTGGATAAACAGGGTTTCTGACAGGTTGTATTATGAACAAAATAAGCTGTGGAGAAACTACTAGAATTAGTAATGATATTTGTAATTGTTTACAACAAAATGCTGAAAAACTTTCTAGCCAAGCTAGAAATCTAGCTTTTTCCTTAACTACTTGTGTTCATCTGTTCTATCATAGCAAATGTACATAAATGTGTGTGTTCTTTTGAAAGTTTCTTAATATGTACTTTCATGTTTCTCATACAATATTTTTTCAACAAATTGCGAGTATAGTTGCTACAAAAAATGTAAGACAAGAGGATACTGTTTTCTTGAAGTAAAAGTTTTTGTTTAACAAAATAATACATTAAGAATGTCAAAAAATCTGTAAAACTTCTTCAGAGTGATGAAGAGATAAGTAGAAATGTTGTGGGCTGTCAGCACTAATTTAAAATTGCAGTGTGCACAAAGATGACTACAATATCATGGGTTACAGCATATAAAAACTAGTTAGAAATTATACTTCTTTTTTTTCTTTAAGTTTGTAATGATGTTGATCGCTGGCCACCACCAATTCCAGGGAAAATACTGCATTTGCCTATTATGGGTATTATAATGAAGGTAAATAATCCTGTACTTATTTTTCTCTGAGCGTGTTTTCCCCTCCCTTTACTGTATAGGTACTCACTGTATTCTGCCTTGTTTTCAGTGTCTCATACTTCAGAAAAGGAATAGATGTGTACTCCCCTCAGACTGAAGGTCTGGGAGATCTTGATTAGGTTGCTTGATTGGGGGGAGGAAGAAAGGATCTTTTATGGTGCATAAGATAACATGTAATTTTTGTACATGTTAAAAAGCCATGTTTCAATACAACTACTAATTACAGTGTTTGTATTATCCTTCTGGACTATGCATTCTAGGAGAATTTAATGCAAATTGTATTTGTCAAATCAAATATTAAGTAACACTTCAAAATAGTGAGAATTAAGTTCCAGTTAAGAAAATTAAATATATTGATGATGATAATTCTTGTTCCTGAAGTTTGACAAGTAAAAATCTTTTTTGGATCACACATCAGAAATTAATTTCTTGGTCTGTTGATAATTTTCAATGAAAGAGAAATATATTTGAAGAAGGCTATTAAAGAAGTTGTATCTAGTGCAAGGAGAGGAAACTGTGGAGGTTAAATGGTGGCTAAGAACTGAGCCTCTGGGAGCCATAGTGTCTTCCTATGAAATGCAATTAAATGGATTTGATGGATCCAGAGGTTCAGAAGTACATTCCTAGCAGATATTTGCAAGTTTATGGCTAGATGCATGTACGCCACCAGGGAGAGGAAGGAGAAGTTTCTGAAGCTGTTCCGAAAGCATAAATTTAATAAAGCAGTGTTCTGGATGCTCAATGATAATGATGAGTGTCAGATATGTTGTTTGGCTATTGGCTGCATTTCTCATCAGTAATTCTTATCCATGAGAGTTGAAATTGCATTCCTAAACTGAGTGGAGCCATAGTTACCATCTTCAGTGATACTGTTGCTGGTTTTTTACACTGCTTGGGCAGTCAGTTTTAATTGTTGTGCACAAATTATGTCTATTTGTGCACACCAGCTTCCAGTATAATTAAGTTTGTAGCATTATAGACTTATAGATGCAGACTGTGAGGTCAGAAAAGTATATTTCTATTGTTCGGTCTGTTTGGATTCTGCCTCATAGCCACCAGGATGTCTGATGTTTGAAGAGAGGATTTTTTCATAAAAGTAATTCTGTACCACCTTAAAACCCCATAAACTTATTTGCAATCATTGTCTCCAATATTTAAACATTTTTTAATTGAAATTATTTTAATAGTTGTGACTAACATTATCAATAGTATTTTTTAATTGAAAGTTAATAGTGTTCATATCCTAATACTCAATTTGCAATGTAGTACTACAAAGTATTGCATATTGATTCCTGTAGCAATGATCTATAGTCTTCAACTATGTGGGTGTTGTGTAGAATAAATTAAGCATTGTACTGTAGTATATCCTCTTGAAATGTTGCATCTTGTCTGTAAGTCAGCGTTTTAAGTCTCCACTGAATTCAGTATAAGGTAAAAATAATATTCTTTTTTTTTTTCCAAAGTTGCGGATTCCAACATATCGTGACAAGCCTGGAACAACACCAATAGTACAGAATATGCAACAGGTAAAGATTAGATACTTCTATTGTATATAACCCCAAGACGAACCTAAATATCTGCATTCATTCTTTTACTTTAAACTTGTTCCTAAAAGATTGGTAGCAAATGCTTATAGTCTTTGATAATAACGAAACCTACAGTCTCTGAAACTGAGTGGAGGAGTCTAGAGCTGGATCCTTCATAGGAAAGGTATTCTAACCCAGTTACCCCAAGTACGTTAGAAGAGGGATGTGTGGCTCCTGGAAGAGGATAGTTGGCTGACAAAATTACTGAAGAACGTGAACATCCTTTTAATGGGTGAAACTATACTAAACTAGGGGGTTTTTGAGGATAAAAACAGAATTTAAAATCTTTAGCCATAGAAGATGGATGTAAAAAAGATCTGCCTGTGCCTTCAAGTGCTGCATGACTGTGTTTTAAAACAGCTTCAGTATTTTATCTCTTTTCTGGACTGAAAGTTACATGCCTGTAAGTGGTGTGTGTGTTGGGTGAAATCTTGCTTTTAGCACACAAAAATAATCACTTGTGGAGATAATGTAGTGTATACTGCAGTAGTACAGTAGTGGTAATTAGGGTATATATTATCTACTATCTCTAAGGGTTTAAGGGAAACTATTTCATAGTTACATATACCTATGTATTCTAATGACTAAAATCTAAGCGTGATGTCTTTTAGGCAGATGCTCAGATCTCCATGGCTTTACCAACTGTTCATGAAGTAGATCTTTTCAGGTAGGAGTTTGGAGTGATTTATTCCTAGTTGTGAATTCCCACAAGTAAAAGATTTATGATGGTTGCATAACACATATCTCATACCTTGTAAGCTGACATTTATTAGTATTGGTTTTAATATTCTTTTTCTGTAAAGCTGGCTAAAAACCAATTCAAACAACATGCAGGCTGAAACTGCAATAAATAAGCAACGTCAGTAAATGTTCCATTTTACAAGAGTATTTGACATGTTTTAAATGACTATTAAATACTACTGCAAACTCTCTTTTTATCCAGTTCTTAATCAAATACATATTTCTTCTGGTTATGTTAAGTGTATTAAAATACCTCTGTCTGTTTTCAGGTGTTTCTGTCCAGTGTTCTTTCACATTCAGATGCTTTGGGAACTAGTGCTGCTCGGAGAACCACTTGTTGTGATGGCACCATCACCATCAGAATCTTCAGAAACTGTGTTGGCACTTGTTAGGTAAATGTAGTGGAGCTTCCTAACTAATGATTGAGTGAGTCATTGTAGATTGTAGCTGAGTGCAACTTCATTTGATTTGAATATAACAAAGCATTACAAATCTTAGATTTGCTTGTTTCTTTCATGGCATTTTGCACTGTATACATGGAATGCGCTTACACTCTTTCTACCTTGCAGTTGTATTTCACCGTTAAAGTACTGCAGTGATTTCAGGCCATACTTTACCATACATGACAGTGAATTCAAAGAATATACAACTCGCACACAAGCCCCGTAAGTAGATCAAACTTTGTTGTGAAGGTGTTGCTCAAAGCCACTCGTAACCATACATTTGTTGTAAGATACTGCTTAACTACTATTCTGAATTTCTATCAGAAGAGAATTACATTTAGACCATTTATTTATAAGATTTATCTTACAGAGTGCAGTAATTAGCTGTTTTAAGTTTTCACTCCGGTTAGATAGGATCAAGAAGTTATGAAACACTGTCATAATTAAACTACATTTGAGCTTCATAGGGTACTTATGTACAGAATAAGGAAAACTGCAAATATGAAAGCAAGAAGAGTTTTGCTTTTCCGTAAGGGTTCGTGTATGCAACACCAGCTCCGTAGTAGCTTCTTGGGAAATTGTTCTGTAATTGTTTTTATTTTTGAGCAATTACTAAACAAAGTAACTTCTAGAATGCAACATCTGTAGAGCTGTTTTGTAAAGTTAACCCAGTTGGTGTCCTAGTTGAGACAATAATTTGTAAAAGTAAATATCTCTAATTAAAACTTGTTAGAAAAATGTTGCAAGTAATTCAGAAATTAAGAGTCTTTTGAAGAGCGTAAGTCTACAAAACCAGTTCTGTTTGAAACCACTTTAAGAACACGCTTTCCCCCCTCCTTTTTTTTTTTGATGCTACTCTTATTTTGAGAGCATACCCTCCAATATTTCTTATTGTATGTTATTTAAATGCAACTTTATTTGGGATTGGAGTGCATGTGTTAGATTCACTGATGTTTTTATAAATAATTTTTTACTAATATCTGAACAGGCAGTGGTTTTTGTGTTGGATTTTTTTATTGTGTTGGCTTTTTACTGTATTTTTCCTCTCAGTAAAAGTATTGCCAGAGATACAGCAGTGGAAAAACATAAAAACATAGGCACTATGTTTCAGATTGTATTCCATGGGAATGGTTATACAGTATATAATTTAGTTTCTAAAAATAATTCCAGGAAGAATTTGGTTAAGCTTTAGTAACCCTGGTTTAAAAATTGCATCTGCTCTTCTGTAGCAAAATAGAAAGGTTGTTCAATACATATGTTAGTACTTGAAATAGAGCTAGAATTGCTCTGTCTCCCTTATGGAAAACAAAAAAAATTGGAAAGATTGGAAATAGGCTTTTAAAGCGGTGACTCTAAGAAGGGGAAGAATCCAGATGATGCAGATTCTGTGTATTTCACTACCTTTAGTGAGAAGGGAGCAAGGGGCTATTTTTCATTTTGATGTTTTGATTTATTGTGCCTTTTCAGAAATTACTTCGGTGGTTTTAAGTCAGAATTGGCTCTGGTAAATATGATGGATTAAGCCTCCTAGAAGTGACCAGGTAGCTTACCAAGTCTTGCTATTGTATCACCAATAGCAGTGAAACAACATTCTTCATGATTTGGTACCAGTTTACCTTGACCTGGAGAAGAATTACTTGTGTGTGTGTGTAAATGAAAGCCTTACTTGACTTTAACCCTCGGTCTTTAACTCTCGAGTTAGTAAAAGGATGTCAGCCTGTGTACACTGGTGCAAACCAATTCTGTGTGAAGCTTGCTTTTTGGTTCTCACAAAACAGGCAAGAGAATATTAATAGTTAGGTTAGACTTAATCCATTATTAGGGAGAAGGAGAATGCCTGTTGCTGGGGTTCTTTTGAGCCTCAGTTTGCTTCTTAAGTTGATTCCTGTGACTTGACCATGCAAAGAATGTAAGAGAAAACATCATACATTGATTTTTCAGAGTACAACAAAGGAATCAGTTGAGACTTTTATGGACACTGGTCTTTATTGTTTCGGAAGAGAGATTGCAAATCATGTATGATAATACTGAAAAAATCATGAATGCCATTTGCAGATCCCAGTGAATTTCAATCGATAATGCAAATTAGTTTAAGAGGATTATAGGAAACAGCAAACAATAATGAAACTGAAATCAAATGAATTGGGGAAAATATATCTGGAAAAAATGTTTTCAGGTGAACATACTTGAATAGCAGTAGGACTTGGAATAAATGATTTTTCTGGAGGAGTCAGTGACAAGCAAGAAGAGACTTCTGAGAAACTGATAGAATTTGGTGCTGCTCATTCCAAGATGGAATGGAGAGATTAAAATTGCTATTTCCATAGCCCAAACATTATACTAACCTACAGAGCTGTATGATCAGATTTTGGTCCTATCTGTGAATGCTTAAGGAGTTTTCATATGTTTACATATATATTAGTTATAATTAGCGAGTGGAGGGAGGAATGACAGTCAGAAATGTTTGTAGGTTAACATAGAAATTGATGCCCAATTGTCATCATGATACAGATGGAAGAATTGAATAAAAATTTAAAGAAAGAGTACTTGCTTTTCTCCCCATGTTGCCCTGAGAAACAGGAAACTGAAGGATGGTGTACAGAAAGTGTTAAAGATTTGGGATTTTTAAAACCAATCTGAAGAAGTGATGATAACCTATTTTTAATAAAGCAGTTCCAGTGAGGCTTGCAGTTATGCTCTCTCCTTAGCTAATGTTTGGCTGTAAAGTGGGTGGCAGCCACTATACTGAAAAATACATTGGTATTTCATCATATTAGTCCTATAAATCCCAAATTCTGCAGGCCTATGCTGTAGCAGCAGCCCTATGCTCTTACTGCCTCTTTTTCCCTGGGTGCCCCTGTGCATCCTCAAAACCAGATGCTAAGCACAGCGTAGACAGAAAAATCTGACAGGTTGTGAGCTTGGTCTCAACGCTATTAACGTGCTTGTACTTCATCACTTGGTAACTGCTTTTTAACAAAGAATGCTGAAGTGTTGGAGAGTAGGATATTAAGTGACTCTTTTTTTCTTACTCGTTTAATCTGAGCAGTAGCTGTACTGAGGTCTCACGCAAACAGCAGTCATGTTGACATGCAAATTCCAGTACTGAGAGTTTGTTATAATCAAACCTTTAAAAGTAGCAATTTGTCTTTCAAATATGGGTCAGGTTCCTGCTCGTGAAAAAAAAAAAAAAATCAGATAATAGCCTGTTCACATTATTGCAAATGGGCAGAATTTAGCCAAGAGTCTAAGCAGATGATGTCACTTTTATTCTCTACTACTGTTTGGGCTTCAAGATACATCTGTCTTGCTATTTTCTAAAATTTGAAAACTTTGATAAACATACTGTGCTCTTACATGAAACTTAAAATGTAATTCTTAAATACAAGAGGAAAGTAATTTCAAATTATCAGAGTTGACCTTTTATATTCATTAAGACAGAAGCTCTTACTATCATATTTTAAACGTTGTTATTTTTCTAGACCATCTGTCATTCTAGGGGTGACAAATCCTTTTTTTGCTAAAACACTTCAGCACTGGCCTCACATTATCCGAATTGGAGATATTAAACTTCCAGGTAAAGTACAAATATCTTCTATAATCCTGTGTGACAAGATCTAACTGTGTGCTTATTTATTTATGAACATAGGCAATTTAGTTCAATTTAGTTTAATACTAACCAAATCCTCATGGGTGTAAATCTGTCAAGTGAAATTAGGCTCTGGACTACTCTATGTCTTGTATTGCCAAATCTAGTGTATTAAATGCAAAAGATGTGTGAAATGCTTAGTCAGGAAGTTCCAGAGATGCATCTGTCTGACCTGCCTTGAAAAATTTAAGTTTTATTAAGTTTTATTTCTTTAGGGACTGTCCTGGTTTCGGCTGGGATAGAGTTAATTTTTTTTGTAGTAGCTGGTGTAGCGTTATGTTTTGGATTTAGTACCAGGATAATGTTGATAACACAGTGATGTCTTCAGTTGTGGCTAAGTAGTGTTTATATAGTAAATCAAGGATTTTTCAGCTTCTCATGCCCAGCCAGCGAGAAGGCTGGAGGGGCACAAGAAGTTGGGAGGTGACACAGCC
>JANZLQ010000037.1:10138578-10155976 GCA_026212715.1 Elanus axillaris | reverse complement strand
TTGTTAATTCCTTTTTTTTTTTTTAACTGTAGACAGGGACTTAAGTTCCCTTGCAGACTCTTTGTTCTTTTATTCCATCTGTTTACAGCATCAGATACAGGACAATTATAGATAGGTATTTTTAGTTAGTTTGCTGTAACAGCAGTTTGTGTCTTGAGAAAGAGGCAGCTTTTTAAGAGTTTGGTTTCATTCTGAATAAGTAGGTAATTTCTAATTCCATTTTATTGTAATGCTAAGGAAACAGTTGTATTAATAATCAAGTCATCAAACCACTTAAAGCTTAATATATCACAGTCACCAAGTAGGAAATTAACTGAGAACACTAAAGAATGTTACCAAAAAAGGGTAACATTTGGTTTCTTGTGCAAGTATTATTTAATTAATTATTTGATGGGGGTTTTATTTTTATTTGGGCAAAATTTTGGTCGCTATTTTAGGTTTCACAAATAGACATTCTATTCAAACCGTTGCTGTGGTGTTCAGTACCTGCTGTTTATTTAGGTGCTTATGTGCTAGGCATTGGATTCTAACATAAAGAGTTGTGTTTTGAGTTCTTCCTGTGTGTTCTGCAATGCCTAACAATGAGCAGTTGCACAAACAGTTCTAGAAAACTACAGTGTGTGCCTGCAATGTTGGTCATGCTTCTCAAAAAATGTCTTTGAGGCTCCAGTTTTTGGGTTTGGGGTTGGTTTTTTTTTTTTTAAGGATCACATTTACCACATAGTTTATACTGAAAAAACAGCAAGCTTAAGTTTTGTTGTAGAAACAGAAGCACAAATTTTGGTGCAGAAGGCCTTCTGTAAAGATCAAAAGTGGAGACTTCTAATGAAAGCATCCTAGTGGATCTCAATAAATAGAATTGATATTCTAATTACAGTCCTTAGGCTATATGCAGAGGGATGACAGGAGTTTCCTAATGTATGTGTTTCTGTTAATGCAAAAGAAATGTTTTAGGAAAGGGAGAACAGGCTGGAATGAGGGAGACTGAAGTGTCTTCTGTGGATGGTTCAGGTGTATGTGAAACTGGCCTTAGCTGAAGGTTGAGTGAGACCTTCCTCAACTTGAGTGCAAAGTAGCAAATGTGATCAGTTAGAAACCATGTGCTGTTTCTGTCTAGATCGTTGCTAAGCATTTAAAACCATCCTCAATTAGACAGAAGAAACTTTCAAAGTGAATGATAAATTCAGTTAAGTAACTCAAACGCAAAGGAAGGTGACTAGAAACTTGTGAGCCTGTACTTTGTGGGTGGAAGTGTGTTACTGAGCTTTTTCATTGCTTATTCTCTCTGTCAGTGCTGGTAGAGGAGATGGGGAGACACATACAGTAGTATATCAACAGTGACTTAAGAGTGTTTGAAAAGGTGTTTCTTCTCAGAAAAAAACCCTAATGCTCTGCATGTAAAATGGCATATTTTAAAATTAGCAGGTTCTAGTTCATATTGTGAACTAAATGAAATTTTCTGTTTCTTCTAGTTGGTTTGGATGCTGCTGGTAAGACAACTATTCTTTATAAACTGAAACTAGGAGAAATTGTCACCACAATTCCCACTATTGGTAAGATAACAAATTCTCTTATCTTCATTCTTGTTACTCTAAATTTGTGTTAATAGAGATGGGCTTCTGAAGAGTATAGGGTTTTGCAATCTTTGCTGTTAGTGTAAGAACCGAGACTAAACATGGGCTTTCTAGTACTGCCATAATGTAAATGTGTCAGACCAAAGATATATGTAGACCAGAATACTGTGTCTGATAGTGGCCCGTAGCAGGTACAGGAGTATAGGAACAGATTAAGTAGCAATACTCCCACCAAACATCATGAGCCTCTAGCAATTCATGGCTGAAAGATTTGCTGAACCAAAGGTAGTATACTTCGATTTAAGTGTTTAAATTTTTTTTTCTCCAGTTAAGTCAATGTTATTCTTGATCTAGCAGTTCAGTTCTGATAAGCCATTTTATATATATTTGGGAGAAGTATAACTTTGGAAGTAGCTATCTTTAACATGGTTAGAATTACATTTTAACACTAGCATTAACTATTTCTAATTACTTAACTCTTTTATTTTTAGGTTTTAATGTGGAAACGGTAGAATATAAAAACATTTGTTTCACAGTTTGGGATGTAGGTGGTCAAGATAAAATTAGACCTCTTTGGAGGCATTATTTCCAAAACACACAGGTAAGAGTTCTGAGATGGCAACAGTTAAAGACCTGTTTTGTAAAGTCTCGTTATGTTCTGTAGAGTACATATGGAAAGTTGTCCTTTGTCCCTTCCTGTCAGAAAGGTTCCTCACTACTTCCTGCAAGTTCTGACAGATACCCAGATTTTATTCTAGTTGAAGCTAGTTTGTTACCCTGAAGGCTTCAAGTCTAGTCCTGAGAATAGCCTGGCAAGGATGAAGTCCTTCAGGATCTACCAGTGTTCTATAATGTGCCAGAGCAGCTGGTTTGTTTTTGAGGAACTCTTCAACTTTACCGTATCCATGCTTTGATCCATTTGAACTAGCATTGCCTTATGCATAAAGAATGTTATTGTTTAAACACTCTTGTACATACTCTTTTTTTAATAATCATCCTTAAAATATACAGCTTTTACTATTCTATATCAGTGTATTTAGTGCATTGAGTATCTAAAAATAGTGTAAAAGGTCTTGTTAGCAATTGATTAGAAAGTGTCAGCTTCCTATTGATATGACTGCTGTCGGTTTTGGTGACATAAATGTGATTCTTTCCTTTGGTTCACAAGTAGTAAGGTAAGTTGCTTATTAGTATCAGGAGACTTTGGGAGTGTGTTGTTGTTTTGTGGGTTTTTTGGGTTTGGGTTTTTTTCTGTGTTGAATATAGAATTATTTCCAAGAAACTTCTGTGCAGCATAAAGCATGTGATTGGTGCAGAAAAATGGAGAAGTCTGGATTGATAAAAAGGAGCTAGAAAAGTACTCTTGTGAATAGACTAATACTTAATTTCAGTTCCTTTTTCAGCTCTGTTCCTAAACATTTTTAAAAGGTGCTTCTCTTTTCTTAGAATGATAAAATGTAAGGCTTTCAGACTGAAATTTTAAGAGTAAATAGCATGTGTGTAAGGAGGACGTTTGAATAACAGATGCCATGAGAAATGCTGTTTGGTACTAACTTTATAAAACAAATTCAGGCCTTACTTTAAGGGTGTGGGGTTTTTTTTCAGTCAAACATGAGATGGTGAAGCACTTGCAATTCTCTTGCTGCATTTAATGTGATACCATGAGTGAAAAGGGAGGGGGGAGAGTTAGCATCAGAAATTTTGCTGGTGTCTCCCCCCCAAACTAATGAATCCCACAGTAAACTGTAAACCAACATTTGTGTGGTTTAACTTTATTGATTTAGAAGGCCTAGCTTTATTCTGCAGTTGAAACTTACTATGTAGTTGTTCAGACAGGTATCCTGCACTGCTTAAAAAGAAATTTCTGTCAGATTTGCTTACCGAAGAGAGGGGATGATCACAATATTCCATATAAGGGTTTTGGTTTTTAAAATAGTACTGTATGTTTACATTGTTTTTTCAAAACTGCTTAACTTCTTACAGGGCCTCATTTTTGTGGTAGACAGCAATGACAGAGAGAGAATCCAGGAAGCAGCAGAAGAGCTGCAGAAAATGGTAAATATAGATACCTTCTGAAATATGATTGTTAAACTTACTTGTCGTATTTTTGGATGTCTGTCAGCTTCCGCAAGAGATTTAGGATTTTAAATTTTTAGGGAGTTTGTACAGTGCATATTGTATTCACCTGGGAATTCTGGGTCACGTAGTGCACTGAGTTGTAACTACAACTCTGTAGAGAGCTTTAGCTCAAGAACTACTGCTGTGTCAGAACCTTTCTTTCCATCTTCAAACTGTAATAGAAATGCAGCAGAGAAAGAATTTTGGAAAAACAAATTGGTGCTAAGAATGTCAGCAGCAAGATGCCAGTAAATTTAAACTGCCTGTTGAAAGAATGTTTTCTTCCTTGTAGGAGAAATTCTATTGGGTACTAGTTCAATTTCACTTAGTACTTATTAGTGACTTCAGGAGCAAGAATGAAAATGTTTAGAACCCTTAAATCAGTATTTAGGTTTCTTCAGTGCTTGTTGAGGTACGTAACTGAGCTAATTTAATAACATGGCTGTTTTTTCTGTTAGCTTCAGGAGGATGAGCTGCGAGATGCAGTGCTGCTTCTGTTTGCGAACAAACAAGATCTGCCAAATGCCATGGCAATCAGTGAAATGACAGATAAACTAGGTCTTCAGTCTCTGCGTAACAGAACTGTAAGTGCTAAACTTCCTGCTTACTGAACTCTTGTCTTCCTTTATTATATATCATAAATATAAGTTTTGCTGTAAAGGAAAGGGAAGTTCTTGCCTCTTTATACAAAAAGATGCATATACCTGCTATTAAACTGTACTGCATAGTTTAAGGCCCTTGTTGAAAATACGTGATTTGGAAGTATAATCCAGTGTGTACAGCTGTTGCAGGTGTTTCATCTCTCACCTTTTCCTGGAAAAACACAAATATTCCAGTCTGTCACTGAAATAGAGCTGTCAAACGCATTTGACAAAATATGTGGTGGGCTTTCCCATTTTCTCAATATTTATTATTATGGGGGAGAAAATCCATTCTGTGTTCTCACCACTATAAAGATGAGAAGAAATTAAGTAGCTCCTGAATTGTTAGATTCCATCTGCACAAGCCTTTGAGAGATAGGGTTGCTTCACATAAACCATCTAGCCTTCTGTAATACTCATTAATGTCTGTATGTTGACACACTAAGATCATATGCATAGAAGATGTTTTAGAGGTCTGTCAATTTAGATAATTCCGTGTCCCATTTTCTGAAGAGCAGTCTTTCAAAAACAAGAAACTAGTTTTCAGCATGAAAACCAAATGCAAGTTCTTTATTTGTTTCTTGGTGCCCTAAACAGTGTTCTAGAATTTGATAGGACAACACTTCGAGTTTCTGGATAATGTCAGAACTCCATCTACTTATATATACATTTCAAAACTTTAAAAAATACTGTGTTCAATATTTACTCTACTTAGGACACAAAACCAGTGCTTAAACAGTGTTTAAAGAACACTGAGTGTGTATCTGAGTGTCACATACTGTGGTAACTTAGCTTGCATTTTGTCAGTATTAACATTTAATTTTTGTTTGTGTTCTACATTAACAGTGGTATGTCCAGGCTACCTGTGCTACACAAGGAACTGGTCTGTATGAGGGACTTGACTGGCTGTCAAATGAACTCTCAAAACGCTAACTCAAACTGGATGACTCTTTCACCAGGGACATGTTTGATATAAGTGGTCTAGGCTTGTTACAACAAAATTAGTTTGCATCTTGGTTATTACAGTATCTGGAACTGATATTTGGGCAGGATATTACAGCGTTTCAACTTATTTTGTTGCCAATTATTGTTTACCGAGCTACATGTTGCAAAGGTAGCAATATGCTTGGGTAAAAATCTCCTTAACTTGGAAAAAGTCTATCTTCTGATTTTAATCCCCTTGTTAGCCTAAATGCCTGAATATAGTTATTGTGACATCTTTAAAATCTGTTTTGAATACTCTTTTTGAGCCCCAATAAATTAATGTTTTAATTTTTTTTCTCCCTGCTACTTTTAGTTTACTGATGCCCTGTTTCATTCCTCAGACAGTCTGCTGATTTAAAAATGTAGCATTCCATATGTATTTATTTCTCTCCCTTGCCAAAAAGAATTTCTAATACTGCTTGTTCCAGCCAAGGAAATGCTCTAAAACACTATAGAAATCTACTGCACTGAGGAACATTTTATTAATCCTTGGGTTCTGTCAGCCCAACTTGCCTTTGTGTGAATTGGATTTGATGGGTAGAATAGTTCTGTGCTGGTTGCGAAGAGCTCATGTTGAGGTTGTTTTTAATATTCAGCAGATTGTCTTCCTTTATATTGTATCTTTTTTTTTTTTATGTTGCATGTTGCTTTTTGGTATCAGCCTGACTATTTTTGCCCAGTGTATAATAGTTCTGCTGAAGTTTTACTGTTTGTTGGTGAACATATCTTCATAAAGAAATTTTGGAAAATTCATCAAACTCAATGGATTAGTTTCTTCATAACCCACTTGGAATTATTCCTAATAAAATGATAAAATGTGTAGTTCTGTGTATGCTCTTCTTGATCCCTGAAATACTTGAATTGCAAATTACCACTTACTCTTTTTCCATATACGGAGCTTTCGTGCAGCTTGAACGTGAACATCAGTCTCAGATTTTCACTTGTTTGAAGCTATGTAGATCAGGACACAGAAGGTGGGCATCGAAGTTGTATACGGTGCAGCAGAATAGCTGTCCTCAAGACTTAAATAATTCTGTGTCTTCTGAAGCTGTAAATCTAAAATTCCTTTCAAGATGTCCAGATAAGAATATACTAACAGTTACAAAAATTGTAATAAAACAAATATGAACTGCCCAAAAAGCATGCATGTGTGTTTCATAGCTGTATCTACATCTAAAACCAACATGAGTTCCCGCAGGAGAATCACATATTCTGTTGATGGCTAACTGGGAAGCTAACTTGAACACTTGTACATGGATTTAGTCAATATTGTATTAATGGTGATAGTCACCCTAAAAAATCAGCTTTACGCAGCTGCTACTGTCTGCTTTCATGTTTCTGCCTTCTTAAACCTCAGTAGTTCAAAATACTTAATGTGTTTTTTGAGGCTGCTATTAATGGGTATTTTAAAATTTATTTTTCTATTGCCTGTCTGCTGTATGGATGCAAATATGGCTCAATCCTCCAACTGAAGTACTCTATTGATTGTATGTCTTCAGGAACCCAAAGCGTGATTTCATTCCAATTTCAGGCTAAGCTCCCCTCGTATTTTTAGCCCAGATCTTGTTACCCTTGCTACAAGAAATCCCAGTGACAAGGTATGGTAAACTCAAGCTAATTTAGGTTAAGACCACCTTCCAGAGCAGCTTCTCCTGTAACGGAGGTTTAAGTTTCTAAGAAGTACTGTTACTGAGAACACAGCTAAGCAGAGAAAACACCAGAGCTTTTTAATATGGTCATTAACTATCTTCAATATGTAACAGAAACCCAGGAGACAATGTGAGTAGGGTTTTGCCTGCACTTTTAATGAATTGCTGATTATATATTCACCAAGGTTGATATATCCATGCATTGCATCAGTAGCTATTAATATGCATATTTCTAGCAATGCAGTTCCTTGAAATAAACCTTAAAAGGAACACCATGTTCAGAAGAGGTAACTTGTCTGTAATACAGATTGTATTGGTAGTCCCAAGAGATTAAAATGAAACAAGCCTTGTGACAAATGAAATGCCTTTTCCTCTTCCAAGGAAGAAGTTAAAGGGAGGCTTCAAATAAAAAAAGCAGATACTTAGAAACAAAGTAGGTCTTTTTATCTTGAAGGAAACAGTCTGTTTGGTAAAGATGAAGATTCATTGTTTTAATTATTTCAAATGCTTTTAAGTAATTAAATACTCAGGTTTAGGTGAGCTCTGTTTAGCCACTGTACTTTTGAGTTACAGCATGTGTGTAAAAGTTCACATTTCAAAGAGTCACCATGTTTGGCTTTGTGTACCAGAAGGTTGTAATTCTGCTATGAAATGAGTTATTTCCCGAAGTCAAAGTCAGAAGGCAGTAAAGATCTTGAGACTCTTTTGAGAGTGATAGAGCCTGCATGCAGGGTTAAGGCTACAGCTTACACTGAAGTGTAGTAAGACAAAGTTAAAAGTCTTGGGTGTAATTGAGTAGTTGCTGTACTGTTAAACAGAACATAGAGAAGAACTGAAGCAAGTACTTCAATCTTCCCCTAAATAAGTAAATCACACTTGGGCTCTGTTACTGAAATGATATTTGCCTCGTAGTACTCTGTAAGGTTGTAATCTTGGAAGCAAGGTCTGTTATGCAGTTTATTCATAGTAATACTAAGCTGTGGAAGGGACAAGACGCTTGATGAGCTGTAGAATAAAGTCACAATCGACAGAAGTAAATAACCTTTCCTTCAGGTTATTATAGTCTAATCAACTTATTTTAACATTTTCAAGGTACACTCTAGATACGTGTTCTTGATTCTAGGCTGGAGTCCCTGAGGTTAGTGCCTGTGCTTAGAAAGCTGCCTTGTCTTCAGATGATAAACATGAAGTAGTTAAACATATTCTTACTGGCTATTGCTGTGAGCTGAAATCTGGGTGGTTTTCTTTTTCCTTCGGAGTTAGTGCCAGTTTTGTAGGTAGTGCTTGTCTGTTAGTACAAGAACAAACTTATTCCTGATGAGGTTTTCTTACTATGCTGCCTTATCTCTTTTAGTACCAGGATCACATTTGGTGTTGAAATCTGTATCATATTCCATTAATATGGCTATCTGTTAGTAAATTCATTAGCTGTGGCAGTGACACTTTCTTAAACTGACCAAAATTGTAATTTGTATGCTGGTCTTAATTGATCACAGTACAACTCTTCTACTGTAAAGGCACTGGCTATCATTTAAGATATTGTGGATAGGTAAAAATACTTTTTTAGCTTTTTAGCATTCTTTAAAATTTGTTACTTTCTGGCTAAAACAATTATAACAGTGACCTGTATATGTTGTATATTAGTAACAACATATAATACAGCCCCACTCTCCAGAGGCAGATGAAATTCCCCTGAAAATCCAATTTTGTCATGTCTCTTAAGAGTTAAGATACTTTGTTATTTCCCTGTCAGAAGTCAAATACCTGAACTGAGCTGTTGTCCCAGAAGTTCAAAATCTTGGACAGGCACAAGACTGCTAAAAATTTGTTCTTCATTCTACTGTAATGGCAGGAAATCCTGAGTTCCAGTAGGTGAAATATTTCTTAGTGTAGCATCAGCTACTTAAACAATGAGTAAATTCTACTGCACTGGGGAGTCAGCCTAGTTATATTTGTATACAAGAGGTTTTATTTCAGTGTATTGGATGTGCAGCTTAACTGTAGAGCAAAACACTGAAGAAAAAACACTTATATGCAGATTGGCTTTCCATTTTTTTCCCCAACATTCAGAGAATAGTTTTGTATGAATATTTAGATCTACATACAGACCAATGCAAAAGGCTTGTTTTGTTTTTCTCGTGTGTAACTAACCTGATGGCTCAATCCTACAACACAAATCGTAGTGGATATTTGTTGATGTTCTGTTCTTTTGTCCTTTTTAAAAAAAAGGCTTCATGAACAACATAACATCTGCAGAACAAGTTCTAGATTTTGTAGGTAATCTGCAGACTTTTGTTTGACTGTTTGCAAGCAGAACAAAAATTGGTTCTAAATGCATCAGGAGTTGGTAACAAATGCTGTAAGCATTCTACTTGCTTGGTGTGTTCTTACTGTTTTCAACATATACCAACAAAGCAATAGACTGGCAGCTGTAAACACTACAAGGGTGCTTACAGCAATGGCCTAGCCTGTGTAAAAAGTGGTTTAGGGTTTTGGCAGTAATGAGAAGTCGGAGCCCAGTTTGCAGTCCCTTGCTTATCTCTTAAGGTCTGGACAAAGGCAGTTTGAGTGCAGTATGATAAAAATGCACATCACCTTCTCCCAGTATGTCTTTCCCACCCTGGAAATAATGGTATTGACAAGAGACTTGAGTAAGAAATGACATTTGATATGCTGCTGTTGGATGTATGCATGAAGCTTAGTTACCGAATGTGTTGTTCATTGTGCAGAAAAAATTTAACAGCATCAGGTTTTGTTAAGGGATCTGATGGAAACTGTTGGAAAACTGAACTGTTTCAGGCTCTCTGGGTGGGAGTTGAAAGTCTTGGAACAATTTTTTTTATGCTAGGAATGTGAGAAATGAGGCAACTAAACAATTAATTTGAGGTGTTGAAGGATCTAACTCCTTAGCATGTTGGGTATTTTTTTCTCTTTCTTTTCTTGTACCGTTTTTCTCCTCCTTCTCTCAGTCATACTTTGCATTATTGATTGCTTTATTGTGATACATAAAGGCATTTTACTGCAAGCTTGATATAGTCCCTTCAAAAATAGCAGTGATACAAGAAATACTGATGTCTAAGAATTCAAGTACTAACTGTTACAGGTGGCTAAGACCCCTTTGTCTGGAATGGACAAGGTCAGGGAAAAAAATAATACAAGTTCCAAGTTGCCAGATCAGACTGAAGGATCTGGCAGAACTTGGTTGGTTTTTGTACATATCAGGTAAACTACATTTCACAATAACCAGAATGACCCAAAAAAATAGCCAAGTATCTATTAGCGCCAGAAGGCCAGTCTTCCAGTGCTCTTAGTTCTATTAATTTCTTGTGAGTGATGAGTTTGTCCGCAGCAGGAGCCAGGGTGAAAGAAGAAACTCCTCTCTCCCTCCCGAGACAACAGCTAATAAGAGCAGATGCTGGAGCAGTGCGGTTTCGGGTTCACTGCATCAGAGATGGGAAAGTCAGTTAGAAAGCAAAGTGAGATGTTACTTTTCCCTTTTTCCTTAATGGCTGGTCTGGGAAAGTAGAGTAACAACAAAACAGAACAAACACACACATTTGAGAAGATGCAGAGAGTCTTGCCCAGTTTTTGTGTGTGAAGGATATGGAGCATTCCAGTTGCTGGAAGAGGAACACAGGTGAGATTAGGTTTATGAAATAAAATGGGGACAAGCTTAATGGGGCTTCTACAAATCTGGGTTCTAGAGGTGATTTAGAGAGGAAGTATGAATTGCTGCACGAGGTCCAGATGTGTAGGGGGAGCTAAAATCACCTTATATGGAGTAGGAAGCACCATATAGTACCTCACATAGGTACACCTTTGGCCCATATGCCCTGTAATCCCAAGCTATATTTAAACCTAAGCGTTGCTTTTCACACCCCTGAAAAATCACGATTCTTTTGAATTGTGACTGCTTCCTAACCTAGACCCACCCTAGCGCTGCATTCTCACTCCAGAAATGTCTGACTGGTTCTTGACACATTGCTGCTATTGGCAGTCAGCCTGTGCTGGCTGCATTTTACTAATTCATCAAGGGATACTTGGACTGGAGAATCTCCAGCACCAGCTCATGGGGCTGAATTTCCTCTTGAAGATATTAAAGGATTATCTGCCATGTGCAAGGGCTGTTTAATTTTACTGGCCTTGTTCCAGTGCTGTGTTTTATCCTTACCACTTGCTTCCTGCAGATTCCAGCTGTCCTGTGCTCTCTCTCCCTTTCCTTGGTCTGCAAGGAGACAGAACCTGAAGCCCAAGTACCAATGCAGGGAATGAGAGGGACCTGCTGTGTCTTGGAAGGGAGGCAGAATACCAGGCAAGTCTATTCTCTGAGCAGCTCCATCTTCTGGTACTATGGAGACATCAGAGATTTTTTTGATGTTTTGGTTTTGAAAAATAAGGTGAAGTAAGGCAGTTGTAATGGATAGGTACTTAAAAAGGAGAAAAACAATGTTTTTTAAAGTCATGAGGGGAGCTCAGTTAGCCTATGTAAGTAATGCAGTTTCACTTCAAACAATTGCAGTCTTACTATTCTAAGTGACTGAAACGGAGACATTTCTCTTGCCAGTCTGCAAGCCTGCATTACTCAGTGGAGTTTGGTTTTGGGGGGTTTTTTCCCTCAAAATTTTCAGAGCTGGCAAATTGTAGAAGGCCTATGACTCAGCTGTAATGTAGTAATTTTCAGTTTTTCCAAGGTGTTAATACTTAGATTTTCTTCTTGAACGGATCTTCCAATTAATTTTTCTGCTTTTTTAAGATGCCATATGCTTGCACATGTTATATCTCCAGGTGCAAGCTTTCCCTCATTTACTAAATTAGTAAATATTCTTTGCGCAGATACAAGGTTTACAGCTTCCATTCCGTTTGCAAGATTTTCTCCTCACTCCTGTATCTTAAAGTTTAGTTATGAATCACTGATGCTTTAATTATCCACTTCGTACTCTGGAAGAGTACAGACATGACCTTCAACTCATATGCAAGACTGAATTACACTTTACATTTTAATTAGACTTAGAGACTGACCAAGAACCCACCTGAAGTATTTAGGGTCCAATTTTATAGGGCAAGTACTGTCCATCACTCTGTTACAATGATCTAACATCATCCATTGCCACTTTTATTGCCACAGTCCCTGCTTTGCTTCCATTTTTTATCCAAAGGCCCTTAGCTACCATTTGGCTTAGCTAAAATGCTGACTTCGCAAAAATCAAAATCTGAAAGTTTATGTGTAAGCCTGCCAAAGCCTGTTAGAATAAATGCGCGCTCTTTCAGTGCGGTCTTGTGTTACATTTTGTGGCAGATCTGCTTAAGCAGGTGGATGCCTTGCTCCAGGCCTTGATCACTTATTCCCGCCTCTAAGCCTGTATCTTGCTCTTAGAGCACAAGAGGCTTTATAGTGAATCAGCTCAGGATATAATGACCCACTAAAACGGTAATTAAAGGCCCTGTTTTCAACTGGATCACTTCCCTGTTTTAGCTTGGTGTGGCATGAGCAGGCTTCAGACGTGGTAAAGCAGGATCTGGTAAGAAAGGTTGGGATGAGAGGAAGATGGAAGGTTAATTGCTTATGTTGCTGAAATGTTGCTGAAAAAAGCTACTGGTAAAGGACACTTAGGTGAGACCTTTAGTAACAGGGGCTTCTACAAACTTGTGTGTTGGTGGAGCAGTCCTTTTGTCAGTTTCTGTTTACCTGTGGTGTTATGTGCCGAGTTGGTAACAAAATTCTGGACAGCTCCTGAGACCCGTCTTCTCATGTCTTGTTGTTTGAGACATGTTTTAAGATGTATGGGCCTGGGCCTGCAAGTTTTTAGCCTTGTATGACCTCTGAGGCTAAACCCGTTAGCTGTACTTGTGCAGTTGTCGATCAGCACTGATTTGTTAGATGCTCAGATACTAGAGGAATGAAGACCAGCAGTAATTTTATTGGAAATAACATACAAAACTGTAAAGAGCACGCTTATAAGCTTTTGCAAAGCACTACCCTTCACAGTATAGCAGGTACTACAGCAATAGACAGGACCAATGACCCTCAGCAATATGCTACTTGAAAGTGCTTAGTTTTAGTAGTATATAAACAGCTATAACCTACAGTCCACCAGAATGCAGTGGAGGTGAATAGCTGTGCAAGGGTACACAGCTTTTATCAGCCTGGGCAGACTTGTGCAATGAAAGACACCACTAACTAGAGAAAAAAAAATCAATTGACAACAGTGACAGACAATTAAAAAGGGAACTTTATTAGGTGAAAGAGGGAGATGTAGTGAAATGGTTTTCAGATGCTGTTTCGTATGGACTAATGATGCAGGGAAAAAAAGCTTGCTAAAGATTCAAACCCCTCCAATACATTCAGTGAAGATAAAGATAAGATATTTCCCCACATCCAAATTATAAAATTATATCCTACAAAATAGGTAAGACTAGACTATTTCTAGAAGGAAAAAATGCAGGTAAGATCACTATTCAGAATTCAGGTCATCTTTGTATGCAATAGAAGAACAAGATAGAACAATTGTGATAAAGGTTTGCGAGTCACTTGTGTTTCTTTTCAAAGATTTAGGCACAGATAGCTAATGCACCACATCATTAACTATTCTGTATCTCCTCCTACCTGGAAGCAGATTATATTGTTAAAGAGCTCCCTCCCATCCAGAGTTGGCTCTCTTAAACTTTAGTATTTATTTTATTGCCAATGACTATAAACAACAGAAGGATGGTCAAAGTAGATGCTACCTATATATGTATCCAATTTTACCAGGTGCTAAAGTTACCCTCATTATCCATATTAAGTGGGCAAGCAAAATGCTTCAAAAATCAATTATAACCTTGAATTTAACATGGCTGACTGTTCACAGAAAGTCTGTTCACTGGTAATTAAAGAACATCTTTTCAGAAGGTAGTAGGTACAAGTACATTGTTCATGCCACTTACTATGAAATTGGGACACAGTAATGGTAAGTGAACAAGACAATTTCTGAACATATTTTTAAAAAATTGTCTTGTCCTAACAGCAATTACAATGAGGTTGAATCAACTACATCCATTTGTTTTCAGGTTCTGCGTTTGGTTCTGAATTAAGCAGCATTCAGTTTGTACGCTGTCTTATAAATCAGATTAAATTAATGTATCTTTTTTACCAAAATAATTTTTAATTTTTTAAAAACACCAATAGGAAGGTATATGATAATCCAATTTTCAAAAACCCCTGTCTTAAATATATTTTTCCTATTAGCATATAAAAAGGGAAGGGAAGGGTTGTCATGCAAATATTCTGAATACTGTGACAATATTCAGTATAACCATTAAACACATGATCCTTGCAGTAATCGTTCCAACTTTCCTTTTAGTAGCATACAAGCCAGAGTGTAACCTCAGTTCCCTAGCAATGAATTAAGTTTCCTGTCTGAAAACCCCCAAAAGCACCATGCAAGAGCTGATCTATTTCCACTTTAAGTCACATATTAGTGCTATATGATCAGAAGGATGTGAAACACTTGGCAAAGCCTGATGAGTTGTC
The DNA here is from genome assembly GCA_026212715.1 of Elanus axillaris. Lineage (NCBI taxonomy): Eukaryota > Metazoa > Chordata > Aves > Accipitriformes > Accipitridae > Elanus > Elanus axillaris. The sequence continues at coordinate 10,141,500 of JANZLQ010000037.1, read as the reverse complement.
ACTTCTTCATGACTTGGCAATGGAATGACCTGTTCAACCTCTAGAGCGTTTCTGTCAATGAAAATGTAGTCCAGACATCCGTGAAACCCACCAACATAGTTTGTGTAAGCAGGTTCTCCACAAGCACTTAGCAGTTTGAAAGGATGGCTTAGAGACATACTGCACCTTTCTTCTTCACCATTTGAGACCCAGTCTTCATGATCTTCAGCAATGCCACCACTGTTAATAAAACTGTAAGTTCCAGACGATGGTGTACTATTAAAATCTCCACAGAATATGATTGGTATACTAGGATACAAGTCACATGCTATGTGCTTGATGTGAGACAAGGCTACGGCGATTTGGATGAGACGGATGTTCCCACCTAAAAATATAAAACCATATTATTTTAAATACTTCACAGTAGCACTGGAGGAATTTTCCAGGTTGCTCAAACATACATCATGTACAGCTCTGAAACAGCAATCTCACGCTAAGTTTTCTGTGCACTATGTTTTAGAATAGTTTTCATAAATAAAGAAGCCTTTGAAGTTTTGGAGTGACAGACAATTTTTTAAACTCGCATGTGCAAGAACTCTGAACCTTCAACATCTCTATCACAGCAGCTTCCCATCTCATGGCAACCATCCTAATGTTCCTGAAAGGCACAGAACCAAAAGAAAACCAACTTAAAAGAGGAGAATCTCTTCTAAAAGCTTCTGTAGCCCAATCTGGTTGCCCTCCTGGCAGTGCCCCAATATAAGGCCTTCAGGTACAACAGGATCGGGAAGCCACGAGCACACACAAAGCTAGCTGTATTTTATGGTCTACGGTTTGGGTGAATTGTGCATAACATGACTTGCCTTGCTTCCAGCTGTATTCTACTGACTCCTGGACAGACTAGAACAATATTACTCTGAGCAAAATAAACAGAAATAGCAGCCTGGCTTGCTTCATCTAGATAAGGAGCAAGGCAGGAAACCCTCAGTTACAGAAGAAAAGGTTATACCTGCAAAAGAACAGTGGGAAATCTGTTCTCCCTAGGAAGAACCAAAACCTTTCTTTACAAACGCAGTTATCCTACATCCAGGAACACGACACAATTACCTTTTGGGTGCCAGTATAGGTGGGTATTAGCTACACAAATCTTCCTGGAAGGATCAGTTGTAGACTGAAGAACTGAAACCTTCAAGAAAAAAAGCAATCTTTGTTAAGCCGTAAATAGAGAGGTTATGCATTTAAAAAACCGTTAGCTTATACCTTTATGGCAATCCAGTTCAAAGAATCTGATGCTTGTAACTAATAAGCAGTACAGCTCCTAAGCTGAGTCTATTTATCTTCTATATAAGGTCTGCGTATCAGCCAATATATTACCCCTACGTGCAGGTATTTAATAAATGTTCTTTTGTCCATAAGCATCTGGTTCAGCTGTATTTCTTCCTTCAATCCACTCCATATTTTTCCCCAAGATGTTGCTAATGCTGTACCATTCTTAGCTACTTTTATTTTCTATTCTCCCATCTCTGCCACAGAATTGGAGCTGTAGCTCTGGTTTTAGCAAGCAAACTGTAGCATTGCATACTTGTTAAACCGAATGCAAGTTTAGAGGTGATTTCAGTTATCAAGGAAGGCTTGTTAGTCCTACTCAGTCCACGAGTAGGAAACTTTTACCAGCGAGCGTTTCTGAAATTCCTGGCACGGACCTCTATCTTCCACAGTTGTACTTACACAGTAGCTCCGCTGGAAGACCCAGTGGCACCAACAAGCTCACAAACCTGTCCAACCTTATTTCTCTCCCTACTTTCACTTTCTAAAGTGGCAGTATTAAAGCAAGCTAAAAGAACTTCATCTCATTTAGAACTGATTTACAAGATGTAGGTTTTATGAAATACATATTCTGACATATGGGAGTGAGTAGCAAAAAACTCGGCAGCCAGTACCACCAACCAGGCATTGCTACCTGGCCCAGGAGCTCAACAGCTGTCTTCATCTTAAGAGGAAGAAATTAATGTTGCCTTTTTTTTACCAAATGTTGGTAATTCCACATATCCAGTTCAGCAAAGTCTCAATGTTTTGTTCTTGTTCTGAGGTTGCTCTTCTGCCCTACTCGTTACCCTAGCCAACAGAGAACGTACCACTCACTGTTCTGTATCTCAGACTGTTCATCCCCCCACCCCCCGCACCCCTTTCTCCGGTGGTTTGACGCTCAACAAACCTAGCCTGGCTTGGAGACGGCGGGAGGAGGAGAGGGGCAAGAGGAAGCATGCGTGTAAAAGGCTGGTACCTGCAGCACTGACGACCTCTGCAGCACCTTCTCCTGCACCAAGGGGTACTTGGCCAGCTTATCGCACAACTCCCTGTGCGGCGAGCCTGAGCGCAGGGCTTCGCTGAAAGCTACGTCGTGCTGGCTAAGGAGGCTGAACTTGTCCCTGCGGTAGAAAGTGGCCAGGCCTTCGTGCTGCTTCTCCTTGATCTTGAAAAGCCCTTCGAGCCCGAAAGCGTCCAGGGCTGGCGCCAGGCTGTCCACGAAGACGGCCTTATCCACTTCTTGCAGGCAGACGAGGTCGGCGCTGTAGCCCGCCAGCTCCTTCTTGAGGAGGTTCTGCCGGTAGTCGAGCTCCAGGGCGTACGGGGCGCAGTAGGGGTAGAGCACGGTGCGGGAGAACTCCGTCTGGGCGTAGGCGTCGGCCAGGATGTTGTAGGAGACGGCGCGCAGGGAGCCCCCACCGCAGACCCTCTTGGTGTAGAGGTGCCGGGAGTCGAAGGTGCAGGCGCCGGGGCCCGCCTCCACGGGGCCGCTGCTCTCCACCTCGCGGGGCGGCCCGTAGCGCTGCGCTCCGTCCCCGGGCGTGCACCGCAGCTTTAGCCGCAGCCCCACCAGGGCGTTGGAGGGCGTGAAGACGCGCTCGGCCGCCGCCTCCACCCAGGCCGGGCCGCCGTCGC
>JANZLQ010000037.1:10081539-10115801 GCA_026212715.1 Elanus axillaris | reverse complement strand
CTGGAGCGGGGGAAGAGTGTGATGAGTCCTGCCCCTGAGGAAGATGAAGCAGCAGAGACAACCTGTGATGAGCTGACCTCAACCTCCATTCCCTGTCCCCCTGTGCCACTGGGGGGGCTAGGTAGAGAAGCCAGGAGTGAAGTTGTGCCCGGGAAGAAGGGAGGGGTGGAGGGAAGGTGTTGTGACATCTGGTTTTATTTCCCACTACCCTACTCCGTTTTGATTTGTAATATATTGAGTTAATTTTCCCCAAGCTGAGTCTGTTTTTCCCGTGATGGTGATCAGTGAATGATCTTCCCTGTCCTTATCTTGACCCACAAGCCCTTTGTTGTATTTTTTCTCTCCCCTGTCCAGCGAAGAGGGGGGGGGAGTGATAGAACGGCTTTGGTGGGCACCTGGCATTCAGCCATGGGCTACCTACCACAATTGGTTATGCCAGTGAAGCCTATAATAGGACAAAGTCTGTGAAAGAAATGTATTAGGAAGAAAAAATTTGGTTAGTTATGAGCCATTTTGTATAGAAAAAAAAGAAGTTCAGCTGGAAAGCTCACAACCTGTTTGTAATGAAAACCATTTTTAACCTAACAGCTGTCCAAAATGCTACGTAGATGTGCTCAAATGATTACATTGCTATCTGGAGGCTAGATCCTACCACAGAAACTGTAGTAAGTCTGAGTCTAAATTAGGTGAGATTGTTTACCACTTCCTGCACTCGTTGGAAGTTAATGTGCTATGGCTAGAAATTACGGTTTTTTTTGAAAATACAAAGGCCTGGTATATTTTAATGTCATATGTTGACCTCTATCCAGAGCTTAACTTAAATTTCTCAATCCATGCAGTTACTTGGTTTCAGTACGTGACTGACTTGAGAGAATTACACAAATACACAGAAGAGTGTGATCAAGCCACCTTTAGTTGTGCATTAGAATTTTGCATGGAATGACAGTAATTGGAAACAAGAGCTTTGTTCTAATTTAAATAACTATTAATCTACATCTTGCTTGTGTTGCAAAACAAAGTGTTAATTATTTGTGGAATACGCTTGTTATTCTGTTTTCTGACTTTGTGGTTTCCTCAGATGGATGGATGGTACTTTTTTGGAGCTAAATGGGGAAAGCATGGAGGCTGAGGTTGATGAGTTTTTTAGAGAGATATACAAAGTGTCAAGACTTTTCCAACAAAAGCAGAAGAAAATTCAGCAGGAGTGGAAAAAGACATCACAGCACAGAACCATAGAAGAGAAGACAGAAGAAGAAACAAAGGCAAATCCAACTCTTTCAATGTGTTCTTCAGTTCTGGAGCAGATTAACAAATTTAAGGTAAGAAAAGGTGAGGGATATTAATATTTTATGCTGAGGGAAAAATGTCAAATTCAGCAGCCTGTATAGGAAGATGATGCAATGTCAGAGACTCCTATTATTACAGATAGAGGGAGCAAGCTCTGAATCAGTATTTCCAGATTGTACTGTCCCACTGATTTTAATAAAATTAGATTTTGGATATCTTTGTAGTTTTAGGACTGTGAATTGTTAAAGAGTGGACACATACAGGAGAAAAGTAATCTTCTGATGCTGAGAAACATTTAAGGATGTAGTTGGGAATTTTAAAATGGAACTATATGTTATGTTAATGGAAGCCAAATTTAATATAACATAGCTGAAAAATTGTTCCTTTTTTCTGCTAAGACTGTGCTTAATAGTTTTATATTTCTTCTTCAGTAGTTTACTACAATTATTAAGAAATGGAATGGATAATTGAATGGATCCATCTGCACTGTTCAGAAAAGATTTTCACATCATCAGCTAATGCAGCAGAATTTTAAATGCACATCTGTTGTGGTTTAACCCCAGCCAGCAACTAAGCACCACGCAGCCGCTCACTCACTCCCTCCACCTCGTGGGATGGGGGAGAAAATCGGAAAAAGAAATAAAATTCATGGGTTGAGATAAGAATGGTTTAATAGAATATAAAAATAAGAAACTAATAATTATAATGATAACACTAATAAAGTGACAGCAGTAATAATGAAAGGATTGGAATATACAAATGATGCACAGTACAATTGCTCACGGCCCGCCGATTGATGCACAGTTAGTCCCCGATCGGCAACCCCCCCTGCCCCCACTTTCCCCAGTTTATATACTATATGTGACGACCCATGGTATGGAATACCCCTTTGGCCAGTTTGGGTCAGCTGCCCTGCCTGTGTCCTGTCACAACTTCTTGTGCTCCTCCAGCCTTCTTGCTGGCTGGGAATGAGAAGCTGAAAAATCCTTGACTTAGCAGCAACTGAAAACATCATTGTGTTATCAATGTTATTCTCATACTGAACTCAAAACATAGCATTATACCAGCTACTAGGAAGACACTTAACTCTATCCCAGCTGAAACCAGGACAACATTAAAGATTATTAAAAAGTTAAGAAATCATGTACATCACCATTTTTATCTTATAAATATTTTTTCCTCAAATAGGAGAATATCCCTACTGTGACTATCCTTCGTAACCCTGGCATGAGAACTCGTCATTGGCAGCAGATGTCAAATATAGTAGGATATGATTTAACACCAGACTCTGGAACTACCCTGAGAAAAGTTTTAAAGCAGAATCTAGCCCCTTATTTGGAAGAGTTTGAAGCTATAAGTGTAGGTGCAAGCAAGGTAAGCATAGAGATTTGATAGTGACAAATATGACATCAGGTATCTTAGTGATGGCTTTTATGGCTTACTACAATTTTTTTGTCTTTGCCCTTATGCAACAAATAAGATTTGGTGAGACTTTGGACCATTAGATGCTAACAGTGAATGTGTAAGCATTTGTATCTCACATTTTTAGTATTTCCTGAGTGTACTGTTTTCTGTGCACTAGAAAATGATTTACTAAGAAAAATAATAAGAGGAAGTTATTTTATGCTGTTAGAGCCAAATAGCTTATTTAGCTAGATAAGCTTATAAATTGAATTAGTGAGCTGGAAAAAAATCATGCAGTGACTAAAATAAACTGCTTTCTTCTTAAACTGTAGGAATTTTCCTTAGAAAAATCAATGCATGCCATGATGGAAACCTGGGGTTCAATTTCCTTCAATACAAGTGTGTATCGTGAGACTGGTATTCATATTCTGTCTGCGGTGGATGAGATTCAAGCTCTTCTCGATGATCAGATTATGAAAACTCAGACAATGAGAGGCTCACCTTTCATTAAACCATTTGACAAAGAAATCAGGGTACGATGAGTACTTTTTTTTTCCCTGTTTTTATTTGCAAGATGACTATAATGCAAGAGTTTGCCAATTGTATTACAGCTTTATTGTTTGACTTATTAATGAAATATTTCCATTGATTTTTCAGCAAGATTTTTCTGAGTTGATATAAGTCTGATTTACATTATTTCTGTGTTGGAATTCCCTCTTCCATTCAGATTCAAGTGCAACCAAGAGAATGTGTTTATTTTTTCACACATTTTGCAAAACCACTATTTCTGTTACTGTCTTTAATCTTGCTTCCTAATAGCTGGAAATTATGTTCTTATTATTATTGTTAAATAGAACATCTAGTGACTCGATCCTTGAGTTTTGGACTCAAATTTTGAACTATAGTGTTTTCTTCTGAGCAATGAAACTTCTTGAGGGCTGGAAGTCTTTTTTTAATCAGGCCTCAGAACAATGATGGGATTGCTTTACACCTGCTTTTGTATTTTCAGGGCTTGAGTAGTCTTTGTGTACTAACACCATGACTATTGACAGGAGAGAAGCTGGTGAACCTGCTTTGCAGTTACCCTCCCTAGTTTTTTGTTGGTTTATGTAGGAAATTTTCACATTCAGGCAGGCTCAGTGAACATAGGTGGCATTTACCCTTTACAGGCAGCCCCTCCAGCCTCTTCCAGAGGTATCTGCTATTGTTCACTTTAGGGACAGGATACTGGGCTGGCTGGATCTCTCCTGTGATGTACTGTGGGCTTTCCGGTATTCTTGTGCCCCTACTGTAATTCAGCTGCAAACCAAGAGCTCCTTGCTGTGGGGAGATGAAACAGAATTTGCCACTGGTAGCCTCCTGGGTATTAATTAACCATTAAGTTGTTAAAAGATCATAACACTGAAGTAATAACTGCATTTTGGAAAATTAATTTCCAGGTGAATTAAACTTTCTGAACTCCTTTGGCCATCTGTATACAGGGAAGAACCTAAATACTTCTAAATATTTTTGTTTTATTTTGTTTACTGCTAGACATTTCTATTTTCTCCTTGGGAACTAGAGTACCACAGTGTCTACCTTTTCTGTATTTATTCTCTCTAACATTATTAGTTTGGAAATATTAAGGTAACATTCTTTAAATATTTATTAAGGAATGGGAAAATCGCTTAATTCAAATTCAGGAGATTATTGATGAATGGCTGAAAGTGCAAGCACAGTGGCTTTATTTGGAACCCATTTTTTCTTCTGAGGATATTATGCAACAGATGCCAGAAGAGGGGCAACTTTTTCAGACTGTGGATAGATGCTGGAGAGATATTATGAAGTATTGTGCCAAAGACCCAAAGGTAAGGGAAGTATGCAGTACTAAAATGAAACAGTAGCTTCTCACTTTTTTTTTGTCAGTGCTTTTGTGTTCAGAATATATATAGTGAGCTACTACATCAGTTGCCTAGGCTTTCTAGAAACAAAGCCATGATGTTGTACATTATTCAAATAACTTCTGCTGTTTGAAGTATCTTATTTGTAACTTACAGTTTGCATGTGTTTATTGTTACAGGTTCTTGTTGCTACTTCCTTGATAGGGTTATTGGAAAAGCTTCAGAACTGTAATGAGCTTCTTGACAAAATCATGAAAGGGCTTAATGCTTACCTTGAGAAAAAACGTCTCTTCTTTCCTCGGTATGATGAGTTTTGGCTATTTAGAAAACCAAGGTTCTGAATGTTTATTTTGTTGTGAGTAAGGTCAGCCTTTGAAGTAGCTTGATAATACAGTTGGGTTTTTTCTTTTTCCTTTTTTTCTGAATTTGTTTTAGCTTCTTTTTCTTGTCCAATGATGACATGTTGGAGATTCTGTCAGAGACTAAGGATCCTCTCAGAGTTCAGCCTCACCTGAAGAAGTGTTTTGAAGGCATTGCTAAGCTACACTTCCTTCCCAATTTGGATATTAAAGCAATGTATAGTTCTGAAGGCGAGCGTGTAGAACTGATTTCAACCGTTTCTACTTCTGAAGCTCGAGGTGCAGTGGAGAAGTGGTTAATTCAAGTAGAAGATGCTATGCTGAAGAGTATACGCGATGTTATTGCTAGATCAAGAATGGTACGGATTTTGTAATATTTTAATAACTGTGGCACAAATAAGCCTTTCTTTATTTTAAGGCTGTCTCTTGGCTTCCTAAAATTCTTCCTGAACACAGGAGTTAATGAAGTTATGGGGCTAGGACCAACTTAACATGACTTGTAGGCCAGTGAGATAAGTAAGAGTTTACTTTGGATAAGAATCAAGTAGTTTTCCTGTAACTCTGGACATAAATTCTTTTAAAAGCTTGGCAGCAATACTGTGTTTATAGGATATATCACCTGACATAAATAAATTATTCAGTTTTTTATTTAATTACAAGTTAGAAATACAACACTTGTAATATGCTTGCTCCCTCTAAAACAAAGTCATTAACCAGGAAATGTTTCTTTGTATGAAGTTAGCAAGTTGTGAATATTTACATAATATGGAAAGATAATTGCAAGGATCTTTAAAATTATTTGATAACAAATTGCATATCTAAGGGGAAAAGAGCATTTAAAAGTGTGTTTGGACTTGGAAAATAATATTTTTTAGAAAAGAATATGAACAGGATCACATTATATGCTTCTGTATTACATTATGATATATAGGCACTGGCACTGTGTTTGTATACTGTATTTAACTCTTCAGGCGTATCTAGAGACTGAGAGAAAAAAATGGGTTCTGGAGTGGCCTGGACAAGTAGTATTGTGTGTGTCTCAAATGTTTTGGACAAGTGAGGTACATCAATTTCTTTGCACTGGACCAGAGGTACTTTGTAATGCATAATCTTTTTTAAAAATCTTTATTAATTTTTCATTTCAGCTAATGTATTTCACTTAAATATTTTTCTACAGTAAAAATAAAATTTGAAAAAGTATCAGCATGTGCATTTGATATACATGAATTTATGTACAATGATTTATACCTTTTATTTAGGTACTTGAATATTCCTGTTTAGAGCAAGCATAGACTAAAATGTAGCTTTGCAACAAAAAATAAGTAACTGTGAATGAGAGAGAAGTTGATGCAAAAACGTGACAATGTAAAAGAATATCTTAATAAGCAGTCTCCATTAAGATACTTAGTCAACATGAAGAAGTCTGCAATACTTGAAACTGTCATATGATCAGTTTTATAATTACCTTTTTTCTCCTAGGGTTTAAAGGATTATTATGATACGCTTCAACTTCAACTTAATGATATTGTAGAGCTGGTAAGAGGAAAACTGTCGAAGCAAACAAGGACTACGCTGGGTGCCTTGGTTACTATTGATGTTCATGCTAGAGACATCCTAATGGAAATGATTGAAAGTGGTAATTATCTTTTAAAACCTTTTTCTTCACATGTGTCTTAATACACAGTTAATTAAAAATAGTTAACCAATTTGATTTTGCTGCCTAAACCACAACAGTATTAAGATACGTATATGAGTATTTGGGTGTAAGCATCAACATTAGTAATTTCAAAGCTGTTTTAAATTTAAACCTAATAGAAAATCCAGTTACCTAAAATGTCTTTTATGATTGCTTTCAATTCTGTGTTTATCAGGAGTGCAGAGTGAAACAGACTTTCAGTGGCTTGCACAACTACGATATTATTGGGAATTTGAGAATGTTCGTGTCTGCATTATTAATTGCAATGTAAAATATGCCTATGAATACCTTGGAAACTCACCACGCCTTGTCATTACTCCTCTTACAGACAGGTGTTACCGCACCTTGGTATGATCTTCCACCAGTGCTACTAAATACTGTATTTACTGTAGTATAGTATTTCTAACACTGTTCATTACAGCCATATTTTTAGGGCTTGCAGTTGCTGTCAGACTCTGGTATTTCTGTTAAAATGCAGTTTTCAATGACTGTAATTTCTCTAGAATATTGAATGTGAAACTGACTTGTAACCAAAAGACTGGACAGCCCACCAATGTGACTGAAACTTGTTTGTTCTGTTGTGGATGTGTTTGTTAAAATACAAATGGAAAAAAAGCCCAATGTTTTTGTTGCTGTCTAGATTACGAGAACACAAAATCTTTTTTGATGTTCTCTGGTTGCTAAATAACATGGATAATGACCCACTTGTGTTCGTATTGTTCTAAGGCTAGTACAACAGTTTGGCAACATTTTAGTATCCCTGCTCTTGTTAGATGTGTTTATTATTGTACTGGTCTATCCTTAACTAACCTGACAACTGCAAGTTACCAAAGTCATCTCAGGTATGGCTTTTCTGACTAGCATTTACTGCAGTTTATTTGGCTGGAGTTTCAAGTTTTACTAGGCACTCAGCCTCCTCCTATTGTAATATGGTAGTTTTCACTCTGTGGAGACATAATCACCAACTCCATAGGGTTTAAGAAAGAAAAGGTCTGAAAAGACCTGACTGATGCATCTGAAGATTATTTTTTTTTTGCCCTCTTTGTAGCTTCAATTTTTATGGTAGGGTTGTAGCTGATGCTTGGTGCATGTTTGTCAAAACTTCGAGGTACATTGGTGTGAGAGGGCAATGTAGCTGGTAGTTTGTTTCTTTTTAAGGTTGACAGACCTTGAATCCTGGAAGAAAGCAGTTGAAAGCCTGGCACTCTGGCAAATGCAATTCTCATCCTTTGCCCACCAAGGTCTTAATACAGTATTTCCAGTGCTTGTCAATATAGATGTGTCCCTGTAACTGTGGATCAGAAACCAAACACATCTGAGTTTTTGTTTAGAGTCTGCAACTTTTTTTTTTCTGTCAGATTTTCCTCCTACTTCCATGGAATATAGAAGAGAATATGGAATGGTCAAGGGAATACACATGCAACAAAGGGGGACAGTGTGGGGAAGAAAAAGAAAAGAGGAAAGAAGTATATTAAAGGAGAAACAGGGTTAGAGAAGAGTAGCAATCAAGTAATGACATCACATTTAATTTGAAAGATGTATCTAAGCAAGGACTGCAAGATTGAGTCCAATGAATTTTGAGTAACTAATCATGGTCACGATGATAATAAAACTGAACTCTGTTAGGGTCAAAATTCAATTCCCTTGTATATATTTCCAAGCTGTAAGTAAATTTCAGATTATTCTTTAATTAGTATAACCATACTTTTTATGTCAGATATGACTGTATGAAAATATGTAGTGCAATTTAATTTAACATTTTCATTCAGAATAATTTCACATGAATGAAGTACTAATAATTTCCATAAACTATTTCTGTTTCTTAGATTGGAGCCTTCTATTTAAACCTTGGTGGTGCCCCAGAGGGTCCAGCAGGGACAGGTAAAACAGAGACGACCAAAGATTTAGCTAAAGCTCTTGCTGTTCAGTGTGTTGTCTTTAACTGCTCTGATGGCCTTGATTACCTGGCAATGGGAAAGGTAAATAGAAAATAAATTTATTTTGTATTTTATTTTTTAGGATGAAAATTGTAGGGTGTCTACTTTGCAGAGACAAAAAAACATGACACCTGTGGTCTGCTACCCTTGGACACTATATACTGGTCTCTAGTTATGTTGAATTTTCTGTGCTTTACAAAGTCCTAGTAAGTTGCTAATTAAAACGTGAAAGAACCAAGAGTTCACAGGATCAGGATCTTCTGATTTAGCTTTCTTTAGAACCAAGAGAAGACTTTGTTCTTCAGTACATCACTTATCTTTGCTCTGAACAGGCTTAGATATTATTACCATAATTGTATCTTTCATGTAATTAAACTTCCAACATGATACTCTTAGTTTCTTTTGAATCTTCTAAGATTCTGTTAGTGATATTATTGCTATCTTTCTTTATTTACAGTTTTTCAAGGGTTTGGCTTCATCGGGTGCATGGGCATGTTTTGATGAATTCAATCGCATTGAACTGGAAGTACTGTCTGTTGTGGCACAGCAGATACTTTGCATCCAGAGAGCCATACAGATAAAGCTAGAAACATTTATTTTTGAAGGAACTGAACTGAAACTTAACCACAACTGTTTTGTAGCTATTACTATGAATCCAGGTTACGCAGGACGTTCTGAACTTCCAGATAATCTGAAGGTAAAATAATAAAATACATGCTTCTGCTTAAGAATGAATTTTTTTAAAAAATTGAGGGACATGTACATCGCTGTTTTTAATTCAGACTGTACCACCTGGAATGTAAACATAGACGTGTTATACAATTTACACATACTAAGCCTCTTTTTTTCTTTTTTTTCCCCTAAGTACTTTGTTCTTTTTGAAGGAATTTGAAATATTTTTTATGGTGTCTATTAGAGTTTTTCATTACTATTTTTCCAGGGCAAAGGCTGTAATACTGTAGCAAGTAAACAGGCAAATGTCAGGCTGTGGGTAGATTACAAAATTTGGATGCTAACTTTTTTAAGATGGAGTGATAGTTTGCAAGAATGCTTTAAGAAAGTATTTTTACATTGCATTCATTGTAGTCTTATTTAAAAGAGGCATTGGCAAGCTACACTTAATACATGTAATGAATTTGCTTAGCTTACCTAATGAAATAAAATCTTCGAAATGATTGTTTTGACTAGATTAGCTATTTCATTGAGGAGGTTTGGCTTTAGCAAATAATCTAGAGCTTTTTTGAACAGCATCTATTTCTTAAGACTCAACATGGCACAGAGCTATTAGTTACAGAAAGGAAGTGCATTCTCTCACCTGCCACATACAACACCTTCCTTTGCTTACTGCTGTGTTGCATGTGTCAGTGTAAGGGGCAGACTGCACTCTTGAGACAGTGATGAGGGAAAAGAGCTGGGAGACAAAGTCTTTTCTGCACTGGATTGTACATTGAGATGGATCTTGATGGCAGCTTCCTTATGTTAGCTTCCTAGTGAGTAATAAGCTGCAAACATTGATAATTCTCTTTCTTCATTGGCTCCCAAGCATTCTGCAGGCCACGGCTTACCAGTATAACTGTTTTAAATGACCCACAGCTTACCTAAACATACTAAGCAGTACTTCATTTAAAATGTTGTTACTGTTTTCCGTTAGAAATGCTGTGATGGGATCAATACTGATCCATCACCTGCAGAAGTTCTGAGTTACTTTCCATTCCTCGGTTAATTACTTAAAGATATTTCTTTGTGTATGTATTTCAGGTTCTTTTCCGAACGGTAGCCATGATGGTTCCTAACTATGCTCTGATAGCAGAAATTTCGCTCTATTCATATGGATTTTTGAATGCTAAATCACTGTCAGTGAAGATAGTAATGACCTACAGGCTTTGTTCAGAACAGCTTTCCTCTCAGTATCACTATGACTATGGTATGCGAGCAGTTAAAGCTGTGTTGGTAGCTGCTGGGAATCTAAAATTGAAATTTCCTACAGAAAATGAAGATATATTGGTGAGTTCCTGAGGGAGTAATTCTTGAGGAATATTACAGATGCACGCGATTCTGAGTTCTGAAGGCAGCTCCACCATGTCTTGTCACATCCCTGATCCATGTTTCTTAGTTTGTGAAATGAAGATAATAAAATACATGCTGTGCTTTCCAGTGCTATGCTGATGATTGCACAGTTGTGCTTAATTACTTTTGAAAGGCACCATTTAATGAATTATTTTTTATTACATATTAGATTATTTTAATTGCTGAACAGTTTATTCTGTGTTTTTAGTAAGAACAGTAAAATGTATATTTGTTTCCTCTAGCTTCTTAGATCAATTAAGGATGTGAATGAGCCCAAATTTTTGTCACATGATATACCTCTGTTCATGGGTATAACTAGTGATTTATTTCCTGGAATCAAGCTTCCTGATTCAGACTACAATGTAGGTACACTTGTAATTTTTCCTTGGTCATAATCATTGTGGGTTGTTTTGTGGTGTTTTGTTTTTAACCAAGTGTAATTAATGCAGTAATATGTGAGTTATTGCAAGATAAGGACAGTTGCTGAATGTTTGCAATGAAACTTAGTACCAAAGAAAATTCTTTCATCTGTTCTGAGTATAATCCACATCTGAGTTCCCTTAAATCCAAAAGGGTTGTGTAAGGCATCCTACAAATTGGAAATTGATCTGTGGTGTTACCAAATTTTAGTCTCTTTTGCTGATTTCTTTCCTAATTTTTGGACATAATTAGGTGAGATTAAGCTTTGTATTAGTAATTTTTTTGTTTATAGCAACAATTAAAGCATAGCTCCTTTGTAGGAGGATGGTTGGGAAGAGGAGCATGTTGGAAAAGACAAAGTGGATTAACTTTTTAAAAATTCCCAGTAAAGACAAGAGTCTTGTTAAAAGCATATTGTTCAAAAGCACACTGTTTGTTTCTTGATGGTGATATGCCTTCTCAAGATAAAATTTATAGTTAACTCCTGTTCTAGTATATGAAGTACAGAAGTGATTTTTTTTTTTCCCCAGGGATGTTTGCTATATTCTGATTAATAGTATTTGAGTCATGAATTAATTTGAAACTCTTATTGATGAGCATAAACTGTTCTCTGTACTCCAAGGCAGTAATTTAAATTGCAGCAGTGATAAGATTATGATCTATTTTGATTTTAGGATTTTCTGGAATGTGCCAGTGAATGTTGCATTCGACATAATGTCCAACCTGTAAACGCTTTTATAGAGAAAATTATACAGACATATGAAATGATGATTGTTAGACATGGGTAAGATTCTCGGTACTGTTTCACAAGCAATATTTATTGTAATTTTGACTTATACCATAGTGGTTATTTATATCAAGTATAAAAGGTCTTAAGGGTAACAAAATGTTTCTATTTGTATTGCAATAGTTGATCACCACTGCTGCTTTTAGATGTACAAAAATTCCTGTGAATATATGTCTGGTGAATTGTATTACTCTTGATAGCAGAAGTAGCCTCACCTGTATAATGATTTTAGGTGCAGCTACCAGTATGGTGAAGACTTAGGACTGTAGAAGTTTGTCTGTATTGAAATACTAGTTATCAGATCTCTGCCATTTTATTCCTAGCTTTTATCAGTGAATAGCAACTATGTGGAGCAAATATATACAATATGACATTAGCCATATGATTATTGATAATCAGCTAATTTAATTAGTCTTTTCAATGTGACATTATAGTTGTATCCTTCTGCTGGGTGACTAAAAAAGTTATTTTGAGATGTGGGTGGAGATAGTTTCATGATTTTGTTTAAATTTTATTTTTATTTTATTTTTTGCAGGGAGGGGGCAGGAGGGGTATAGTACACATGCTTACTGTTTGTATTCTTCCAGAACTTTGTTATAAAGTCTGTCTAGACTGAAAAGAAACTAGAAAGTTATCTTTGATTCAGCTAATAAATTAACTAGTGTGGCAGTAAATCTGTGTTTTAGAAGACAACTTGTGTACAGTGGCTGTGCAATCAGATTTGCATGTGCAAATAAATTGGTTTTGCCTAAATGAATTTATATATATACACCAACCAGATTTACTTGCTCTGCTTTTTGAAAATTAGGTGAAAATTAGCTTTAAGCGTATGAATGATGCTGTTGGCCTTCATGTGGTCTATAAGAATCTAAATTGCAAGACAAATTTATTAATAGCATTTTTTTTTCCATCTAACAGCTTTATGTTGGTAGGGGAATCTTTTTCTGGGAAGACCAAAGTTCTACATGTGTTGGCAGAAACACTGTCTCTTATGAAAGAGCGTGGTTACGGTGAAGAAGAAAAAGTAATTTTTAGAACTGTAAATCCAAAATCAATCACTATGGGTCAGCTTTTTGGGCAGTTTGATATGGTATCCCATGAGGTAATGTGTGTTTTTAAAATAGTGTATGATAATTGCCTACCTTTGCTTCTTCCTCTCTCACCTGCTGTGGTTTTCATGGGTTTTGTATGAGTGCACTTGTGTAAGTATATTCTGACTTAAGGTTAATTCATGGTGTCATTCACAGTTATTTTCAGGGGGCAGGAAAAACAGTTTACAAGGCTCCTGCTTCTGTTTTTTAAATCCTGATTCTCGACAGCATTTCTTCATCTTTTCCCTCGACTCCAGAGAGTGTTTATAGAGCTGTGCTATAAATGAAATTACTGGTGTGGTTTTAAGAAAAAGAAGCAAACATACCAGTGTGGGTTCAAGACCAGAAGCTAATAAGCCTTTCATTTTTTAATGCTTTGTAGTATTTCTAGTGGTTTTTTTTTTTTCCTTTTCTTGTCTATGCCAGACCTCCATTATTCTGGATAGTAAACCACTGAAATCATAATTTTATGATTTTAAACACAGATGAAAACACAATTATAAGTTTATTTTAACTAATACTTTTATGGATTGTTTTAAATTAGTGTATTAAAAAAATACAGTACCAAGTGTGTATGCACTCATGTAGGCTTAAATATACAAAAAAACCCCAATAGCATTCTGAGAGTCATTGTCCTAATATAGTTGCATCCATGCTAGGAAATCATACCACATTTAACTGTATTCATTTCTCTCTCTGTTCCTAACCAATATAATCAAAGTAATGGAAAAACTATCTAGAAAAACTTAGGAACTCATGGGTCCCCAAGTGTGAAACATAGGTTTGGAGAAAAAACAGTATGAAAAAGTGAATGTGAAATAATGAAACTTAGGGTGACTCTGGGGAGAAACAGATGCAAGACAGAGCAGAAGCATTTCTACCTTTCTGTAAATTGAATTGCTGGTCTTCTGTTTGTTACAATATTTTTTAAAGTGAAAAAACCAGTAAAATTTGCTGATGTTGCATGACCTTCAGTGAAACTGCAAAGTTATGTTCTGCTCTCTGCAGAACAAGGGAAGAATAAAAGAGCGGAATAATGAAAAGGAAATGAAAGGTTTTTCTGTTACTTGCAGTTTAAATTGAACTATGTATACAGCCTTACTTTTCATTCTTACGTTCTCCCCCTCTAGTGGACAGATGGTATAATTGCTAATACTTTCAGAGAATTTGCATTGTCCGAGACTCCTGAACGCAAATGGGTTATCTTTGATGGCCCAATTGACACTCTGTGGATAGAAAGCATGAATACAGTTCTGGATGACAACAAAAAGGTATCAGTCAGTGGAAATAAATACCTAAATAAAATAATGTGACATTTTGAAAATATTCTTCTACACATAAAACTACAAATATAAACAGCAGTGCCTGGCATTTGAAAAGACTAAGTGCAAAGTGGCTTTGGTAACAAGCTGTAAGCTTTCTTTGTTGGTTTTTGTTTTTTTTTTACTTTAGTGGAATCACAATCACAAAATCAACTCATTGCTGTAAGATGTTAAATGTATATTTCCTTAATGCCATATTGTAAGTTTGTACCATAAAAATATGAAATTTAAATTTAAAATATTACATTTAATTATATTTAATGTAAATCCCACTGTTTCAAAACTTGCACAAACTTAGGCACTTATATTTAAAGATAATTCCAAGACACAAAGGATTGTATTTTCAAAACTAATGACTTCTGAAGTCAAAGTTGTAACCTTACAGCACTTCTGGAAATGGGCCTTAGGAGTCTCAGAGTGAATATAAAAATTAGAGACGACATTTTAAGTTTCAGTTCTGGATGATAGTGTGTCAAAATACTCAAACTGGACTTTTATTTTAATAAGTAGAAATGGTGGGTCTCCAGCTGGAATGCTTCAGTATTGGCAACAATAGCAGCAGATAGCCTTTCTTTTTTCTGCTTGCTGTCTTTTTGCAAGATTTTCTGTCATATGCAAGACTGATAGTTACCTGTAATGAACCTTCTGGTAGGATAATGTGGAGTTCTGTGGTTTAAGTGAAGAATTTAACTAAAGCTTGAAAAAAAAAAAATCATTGCTCCAAATGATTAAACATTTTATGTGGTTAACCTTGCCTTTGGTTATACTTGGTTTTGCTGATTATCATATAGAAATCCCCTGTGATAGGACGCATAATTTCCAACTAAATTTTTTTTCTAATCTTGCTTGTGATAATTTTTTTTTATTATTATTAAAGCTTTGCTTGATGAGTGGGGAAATCATCCAAATGTCCGTTCAGATGAATCTTATTTTTGAAACAATGGATCTTTCCCAGGCATCAGTAAGTTTTGTTTTTAATGAAAACATAAAACAAAGTTCAATATATTAAATGTATAATAAGATGAGTTTACAATTTTTCCTTAGCCTGCTACAGTCAGTCGTTGTGGTATGATTTATTTGGAACCTTCTCAGCTCGGCTGGAGGCCACTCGTTACCTCTTGGTTGAGTAAACTGCCTGAACCTCTTAACTTAAAGGGACATCAAGATCTTCTGCAGGGTCTTTTTGATTGGTTAGTACCACCAGCATTAAGATTCCGTCAGAAACAGTGCAAGGTAATTTTTGCCATTTTTTTCCTACAGTAGCTAGGTGGCCATTTCTGTTCTGTTACTCTTGGTAAGGAGGGACTATTCTCTTATGACAAGCACAATTAGAATGAATATGCAGCAGCCTTCTGTTGTTTTTAGAAGGGCAACTCTTGGGTCCAATTTGGAAAGTTAAAATGAGAATGTTAAGTAAAACGTGTATTGTGAGTTGTTCGTAGTTTTCACCTTGTTCCTTTCAAAAGTAAAATAAGTATTTGAAACACCGATTGAGAAGTCTTCCCAAGATAATTTTGTACATATATTTTTTTCTTTAAAGGTGTCATGTTGAATAGGGAAGTACTTTTTTAAGTGTTAGGGGAAATGTACATGTAGCTCCTTGCAAAATCTGTGTGATACAGCGCTTAGGCGTTTGCTCATGTATTGCTGTAGTTACTTCTGTGGGGGTTTTTTGTTTTAAGATTTATGATTGTAGTGGCCACGTAGTAGCTGTGAACATGGTTAACAAACTAAATGTCTTGATGTTTCAAGGACAGAGGAGGGCAAATGATCCTTTGATAGAAGTCAGTGTAAACCTTGCTTTCAAATATTTGTTCAGATTTAGCTAATTATGTAATTATTCTAGTATTTTAGCTCCAAAAGATAAACTAACTGAACACGTAAAGTATAATACCCATCCTTTTGTATCTCATAGGAGCTGATACCTACAAGCAATACCAATGTTGTAGTAGCTCTTACACGGCTTTTTGAAATGTTGATTTGTCAAACTGTGCAAGAAGATCCCACCAACAGAAATATCCATGCATGGATTATGGTTGGTTTTTTTTAACGTGTAGAAAAATGTATAGCTGTTTCTGCATATGCCAGTCTTCAAAAATAATTGGACTAAGCACAACAACTTAAATTTGGGATAAGAGACAATTTAGCTACCTCCTTGCTCGTTCCTCCCAAGCTTTGGCGACGCCCAGATGAGACACAAGTCTTGCAAGTAACAAATATGATTAAATATTTTACTATTTTTCTAATTAACTGGCATAAATAGTGTTTCTGCTAAATGTGCTTTTTAGTTAACCAGGTAATTAGCTAAAGCAAAGTGTCTTGTTTACCTTAAAGGAAGTAAGTGTTCATGTAAGACTGATGGGCTTGTTTGACCAAAATTTCCTTGGGAAGTATTTTCTGAGAGTTATATTTGTTGGATGCTCTCTCTGATCTTATATGACTGTTCTTACAAAAAACTGAAGAAAACAGAATGTAAAAGTATTTATTTAAAATTGAACTAGAAAATTCCTAGATCCTGGTTTGTGATTAGAAAATCTTGAGACCACATGATGGAACTCGTCTCAGGCTTTATCATGGGACATAATGATTTAGTCAGTGGCCTTTATATTTTTGTCATATCTCTCTCTCTCTTTCTCTCTCTCTTGATATCTAGATAGATAGATAGATCTCTCTATATCCTTGAATAAAGTTTTTGGTTTACTCTGTCTTTAATCAGATTTCTAAATCTCTTGAGACCAGGGCTACCGATTGGTAACTTGTAACACCTATCTGCTTAACAGTATTGTTCAGAACTATGTTAATCAGACTGTACAAGGTTCACATAATATGCCAACTTTTTAGACAGTTGCTCATCTTTTTGCCCTTGCAGGGTTGCTTTGCTTTTGCCACAATCTGGTCCATTGGTGGAACTTGTGATGGTAACAGCAGGATAATTTTTGATACTTTTTTGAGGGAAACTGTGGCTGGGAAATCTGGAATAAATCCTGTACCAATGAGTGTGGGAAAATGGGAGTGTCCCTTTGAAGAGAAAGGCTTGGTCTATGACTACATGTATGAGGTATGATTGATTGATTCTGTGGTGACTGAAGTAGATTCTTAATCTGAATGGAAGGAAAACATAGCTAGATGGATATTTTAACTTTACAATGCTTGGTGGATGTTGTAGAGTTGGTGTTGGATTAAATTCCACGGTGCATTTTTCACTTCTTTTTTGAATGCTAATGTGCTGACCAGATTTCTTAGAAAACACCAAGATGTCCGCATCAGTTATATTTATAATGTTGCCACATTATAGTTATTCTGTAGCTAAACCTAAGCTGACGGACTCAAATCTGCTGTCATATAGAAGAAATGTGGACTGTCTAGAAGTAAAGCAGGATATTGAGCCCATAGGCAGTTTGTTTATATTACTATTTTTTTATAGTATCCATTAGAAATGTTAGATTATAATTACACTTTTTAATTTTTGCCTGTGTTCTTCTGTTGGTTTTTTGTATGGTTTTGTTTGTTTTAGCTGAACAATATCTGTAGGAAAAGAAAGGGGTCTAAGCTTAGGTATGTACTGTAACACTTTATTAGTGAGATAAACCAAACTAAATACATAAATTTCTAAAACATTTAATATTCATTAATATAGTAAAATTCATTATTTTCATTTTTCACAAGTGAAATAATAGAGAAAACCTTCCGTATGTCAAGTAGTAACACCATTCTATTTTACATCTGTATTTTTTCCTAGCTGAAAGGCAGAGGATGTTGGGTTCATTGGAATGGACTTATTAAAAATATTAATTACAGTGACAAAAATGTGAAGATTCAAGATATTATAGTTCCAACTATGGATACAGTCCGATATACCTATTTGATGGAGCTATTCATTACCCATGGGAAGTAAGTTACGTCACCAGTGCAAATTTCTGAAATATTGGTTGTAGGTAGAAATATCTCTTATTCTTTCCATTGACTTAATTGTTTTTATCAAGCCCTCAAAGTTTCTTTGGCCTGTTAAAAGTAGATATTTGCTACAACCAATGCAATTTGTTGCCTTAAAGTCTTTTTTTGTGTTTTTTTTTTTTTAAATGAAGCCTTATTATAATCCAGTTTTAGTATGCCCATTCTGAGGATGCTGTTTTGAGAGCCCAAAGAGTTTTTGTATCCTCTGTCTTCATTGGTAATGAAAAACTATTATTTTTTTCTTTGATTAGTCATATCAAAATCAGTTATATTATCGGTGGTCAGATCATATAAGAGAGTAAAATATAATCCAGCCTCATGTTAAATTTCAAAGCTGAAAGTTTTATGAAGTTTAAACTACTGCAAGACCCATCAGGAGAAATTTAACTCCAGTGTATGTTCATACATACTCCAAAGCCAGTAGAATGAGGGAATGAGAAATGACTCTTTCTCTTTGTCCCCTTGGCTTGTTGGTGGGAGCAAACTAAAATTTATGAGAGGGAGATAAGAACATGTTAAAACATTTTAGTTTCTTCTTAAGGAGTGTAATGTTTTTAGAGGTAGAACAAGCAGGGCAAATTAGTAAAACCTTTGACTTCTCATTGCAATTTATTTACAGTTTGTCAGTCTATATGCTTTATTTCTTTCTTTGTGAAGACCACTGCTTTTAGTGGGACCAACAGGTACTGGGAAATCTGTGTATATCAAGGACAAATTAATGAACAACTTGGAAAAGGACTGCTACTTTCCCTTCTTCATTAATTTTTCAGCTCGAACCAGTGCCAACCAGACCCAGGTTAGTAGATTAGATAATTTATGTTTCAAAAAGCTAACATGTATGAATATTTATTCTGTTTTGAATATTCCTGTCTGCATTATAGAACATTATTATGGCCAGACTGGACAAGAGGCGTAAAGGAGTCTTTGGCCCTCCAATGGGAAAAAAGTGCATTATTTTTGTAGATGATATGAACATGCCTGCTTTGGAGAAGTATGGTGCACAGCCTCCTATAGAACTTTTAAGACAGTTCTGTGACCATGGATTTTGGTAATTATTTGAAGTATAATTTAAACTTTTTTGTTGCTGCATTTCCTGTTATTATATATTCCAGTGCATTTTCTTGTTTCTTTCCTTTCTCTTCCTCCTTACAGTGAATCGGTGGGTTTATATATATATATATGCAATTATATAAAACTTTTTATTTTACTCTATGCACTGTTTTTTTCTGTCATCCAAGATAACAATTTTTTTTTAACAACCTTTCAAAATAATTTTTTAAAGTAACAATGAAATCAGAGCTGGTAATGGGCATGAAGAAAACTAAGCTAAAGGTCTGCCCTGCTTTTGAGGTTTTTGGCTCTGTTTGTATTGGAAGATTGGAACAGGTGGTCTCCTGAGGTCCCTTCTAGCCTGAATTATTCTGAGATTCCAGGCACTTCTCAAATACTGCTACTTCTGTGATTCTAGGCTCAAATATCTGTTGCTCTTGAATAGAGATAATACATCTTGCCACATTAGTTTTAAATACTTGTCTCAAAATTTCATGTCAGGTTTTAAATAACCCAGTTTAAATAAATATTCATTCTTTCAGGCCAGTGTGATGTGTTGAGATTAACTGGGCCATAGTTATAAGACTAGTTGGTTTTGGGTTTTTGTTTCTTTTTTTAAAAAAAATAAAATATATATAAATATATAGAAAAATGTAGTATGTAATATATAATATTATATTTTTAAGTACATATGGTATGCGTGCAGAGAGTAGTCTGTAATATAGATGCATCTAAGCTGTAACTAATGTGTTATATGTGTAACTAATTAAATGTCACATTGCAATTTATTTTGAAGGTATGATTTAAAGGACACATCTAAAATTACACTTGTTGATGTACAGTTATTTGCTGCTATGGGGCCTCCAGGCGGTGGGAGGAATCCTGTTACTCCTCGATTTTTGCGGCACTTCAACATTTGTGCTATTAATTCTTTTAGCGATGAAACAATGGTCCGCATCTTCTCTACTGTAGTAGCTTTCTACCTACGAACTAGTGAATTTTCTGCTGAGCTCTTCACAGTTGGAAATCAAATTGTCACTGCCACTTTAGAGGTAAGAGGCAAATACCTTAATGGAAGTTTCATTTCATTTGTTCAGTAAAGTTCCTCTGGCCCTATAATAATTTAATTGGTGGAGTAGAGATTTTAGATATTTTGTTCCTTCTTATTTTTAACATACAGGCTCATCTGCTTTGACAACCGTGTCTTAGTTTTATTGTTGCAGTAACCTTCTTATTCTAGGAAAATTGTCTTTGAATTTGTGTTAATGTGGGCTCCCTAGTACCTGTCCACATAATGTCAAGTAGGTGAGACTGGAATCTCTTTGGGGTCAGACAGGCACAGGAAGCTGTCGCACACACACAAAGACAAAATGAAAATATCAATTACAACCCTTCCAAAATTCTTTCTAAGAGAGACTAACAATGAAGAAGTCACCCTCTCCACTTTCCTCCTTCCTCTCCTAGTTTTTATGCTAATTATGGGCACATCACAGCAGACTAGGGAAGCCAACATGAGCATGCTGCTTTGTAGAATCTGACTCCAGTATGACAAAAGACATCACAGAAATGGTGTGAAACTGAAAGCCATTAGGCCTGGCTGTATAGAATTACTAAATGTTTTATGAAGTTCCACGTACAGATTTCAGTGAGTGTCACATTTGCAATGTACTATACGTGTAAAAAAAGGAATGGCAAATCATGACATTTTAGCAACGAAGCATTAAGTTACAGACATAATATCAAAGTATAGCTTTCCTGGCTTCTTATGTAGCAGAAATCATTAGCAGTGTGAACAAATCTATTGCCTACCATAAGTATTCATCATGGAAATGCATTAGGTAGCTAATATTTGATCAATGAAAAATTCTGACAGAAAATCTGGTTAGCTTCAAAGGCAAAATTAAATGGCTCAAGTTTTACAGGGGATGTGCCTTCCTTCTACTGCAGAGCTGAGGCCTTTCTCAGACTTTTCCACTACTTCTGCTTATACCCAAGGACATATTCAAGACTGAATCCATCTCATTCCAAGGACTTACAGAGCTGGTGTTTCAGAACTACTCTTAGATAACACATTCAGTGTATGAATCACAAGGCTGACTGACTACTGCCACTAGAAATCTTTTCGTAGGTCCAATTAATCCTTCCCAAACAAACAAATAATTTGCAAGAAATTCACAGATTTTGCTTCTTTAAATAGAAAATAATAGTAGTAGCTACTAGCGATTTGAATGCATTTGACTACATATTTAAAACATTCAGTTTTGTCAGGATACATCTTAGACCAATTTCAGAGTGTTGTCTTTTAATACAGTGTTGCAGGTATTTCTCATCAGACTGCATCACATTTTGTTCACACTGTTAGACTCATATGCATTTACCTGCTAGAGAATCTGTTCTAACATAAATTTTCATCCTGGTAAGCGATACCTTCTAACTCCTAGGATTAAAGTATAATACAAGAACTGGGCTTTGGAATTGGCTTTGGACATGGCACAACAGGTGAAATGTGTACTTATTACTGCAGAGACTGAATTAAGTGCTCAAGCTATCTGTACAAGATTCTGTTTATTTCACAAAAGGATCACACATATGTCTCAACAAGGATCTGGAAAGAACTAAAGGCATAGAATCAATGTTACTAACACAGGAGCGCATATCTGGCTCAGCTGGGATGTTTGCCTGTCCTCAGAACACTTAAAGATAAAAACATTCCACACACGTACTCTTGACTGTCTTCAGCCACGTCTTTCCAGGCAGACAGCAAGCCATTCTCTGACCTGACCTTGTAAAACTAGTTCTTCAAAGGTTTGGCAAACATGCAGCACAACAAATTCTAATGTTCGCTCTTGAAAAAAAAAATACCAGGTGTTCCAAGCTCCTCCCACACAGTACCATGGATATAGTCAAGCCTGTAACACTTGGTTTCACTGTACATTTTTTTTAGCAGGTTGATGTTTGATAATCGTCTTCACCTGTGAGAGTATGGAGACAGATTAAGTTTCCTCTGTTGGCATTCACTTCAGCATGTTATTTATGTTCAATGTAATAAGAAATGACACTGTTTCCGTTATAACAGCATGAACTAACCACAGCTGATGAATTTCAGTTTAGAGCAAAATGTAGTCAAAAGACACTTTTCTTGATCTGTCTATTCCTTCAGCATTTTTATTGACTCTCTTAAAGGAAGTCAAGAGATCTGATTAATGTTCCTGGTCCTACAACAGATTTCTTTTCCTACAGTTACTTTTTCCGTTTGCAATTAGGTTAGTAGTACCTAGTTCCAGAACGGCAGAAGGTGCATCTGATACATTCAGAGGACTTTGAGATATTTAGACATTATTAGGATTATTAAGTGTGAAATGTTTTTCTTGAAGAAATACAGTTTTGGAAGGCATTTAAGATTTATTGTAATAATATAGTTGGTGTTACTATGTTGTTGATTTTTGTTCTTTGTTGTTATTATCTTAAGGTGTACAAGAAAGCCATCAAAAATCTTTTGCCCACACCAGCCAAATCTCATTATACATTCAACCTGCGTGACTTTTCACGTGTTATCCATGGCTGCTTGCTCATTAAGAGAAAATCAGTTGAAAGCAAACATGTAATGATTCGGCTATTCGTACATGAGGTATTTCGGGTCTTCTATGACCGTCTAGTGGAAGACAATGATAGATTCTGGTTGTTCAGTTTAATGAAAGATATCGTGAAAGAACATTTCAAAGAAGCATTTGATTCAGTTTTTGCACACCTGAAGCAAGGAAGTATACCTGTGAGTATTATGTTTAACCTGTTGCAAAACAATTGCTTTCATTATAAATTTAGGACTAGTAAGTCTCTCAATCAGAGGTGAAATTTTGGATCAAATATGCTTGAAAATTTGAGTTGAATTTGGCAAAATGGCTTCTTAGGAAATAATTTTAGTAAAAATGTTTGGAAGGGTTTAAGTGTGTACATAAACATTCTTTTCAAAAGTATTTTATTTAAAGTGTGGATAAACTTATTATTTTTCCATAAAAGAATTTTGTGTATTTGATTGTGAAACAAAAACTTGTTTCTTACCCAATTAAAAAAACAGTGCAGCATTTTTTCAGGTTTACCCCCAAACCCCTGGGTATTTATATCTTATGAAATTCAATTTATCAAGCGTAGTGCTTTATTAAGCACCTAGATGTCTGCACATAGAGATAAAACAATTAATCAGTAGGTCAGCAGAGCAACTTTTCAAAATATTTGTCACATCTTTTCTTGGAGATGTAACACCACATACTGAATCTTTGGGCAATGGGAGATAACAGAAACAACCAGAGTAATTTGTAAATCACTACCACAAAAGTAGCTGGGATCTGTGCATGGTATTGTGCCTGCAAGGAGAAATACAAGTATGAATACTCTTCAGTGGACTTCCAGAGACCTGCTTTACAGGATAAAGAAATACTCCCTTTTTAAATTTGGCCAGTGACTGAGTTACTGTGTGGTAAATAGCATTCTGTAATGGTTATGAAATTTTAGTTTTTAAAAGGTTGTATGACCATGTTAGACTGTATGCCTTGTCTTCCTTTTTCTGTTTTTCTTTTTTTTATTCCCCTGTCATTTCATTGTTGTATAGAAGAAATAACTTTGTGGTCTTAGTTATCCATTTCATAATATATTGAAAATTGCTAAACATACATCTGTATAAATTTGGTGTAATCTGAAGGTCATGATTATGAGACCGTTAATGGCTATTTGAGCGAATTATCTTCCAAGAACAAAGAACGAACAAGTGTATTGTTTAATATGGGAAATAGAGAATTTTGAGGTGGGTATTCTCTGCGAGTCAAAATATTTCAGAGTTCTTGTTTCGTGTCTTGACTATTTGTCTAAATTCTCCTTTGTTTTCTAAACTATTTCTAAAAATTTAGGAATATGTTCATTAAATATTAAACTTGACTTCGTAATTTGTTGAATATTTACCATAGGTAACAGAAGAAAACATGAGGAGTTTGTTTTTTGGTGACTACGTGAATCCAGAACTTGAAGGAGATGAAAGACTTTATGTTGAAATTCCAAGCATTCAGCTGTTCAGTGATGTTGTGGAGCAGTGTTTGGATGAATATAATCAAACCCACAAAACAAGAATGAACCTTGTAGTTTTCAGGTGCATCAATCTGTATTATTAAGGGCTTTAAGCAGTAGTTGATAATTCAGTATATCCAATTTTGTGGGCTGTTTTTTTTTTGTATTTCTCCTCCCGTTTATGCATCCACAAAAGTGTGTGTAGTGTTACACTGTTCTGGATGGAAGTGAACTGATTTTTCTCTTATGCCCCTGCTTTTTCTATCTGAAAGTAAATAATGAGAAGTTTTTCTCCTTAAGGGGGTTTGAATACATTCCTTGGTTGTTAAAGAAACATTGTGCACCAAATCAGGTGGGTGCTCTACTTCTGCTAGGCCTCTTTTAGGGGTGAAGACGGATATTAGTTTTGTTTGCAGCCACTGGACTTTCATTTCACGAAGGACAAGAATTCTACGGTTGTGGTGTGGAGTGAGATACAGCACAATCATTGCCGTCTGTCTGCTCTGTTGTGATGCAGCACAATTGTGCCCCACTTTGGGGTGTGTACCTAGCGTGGTGCTGCAGCTCATCCTATGAAAGTTTAGACTCTGCAGGCTGCTATTGTTACCTTAACTTGTGATCAGGCAGAGCTACAACTGAGACAGATTGGGAGGTCAGAACTCCCTCCTCCTCCTTATTGCTAGAGATTACTGCCTCTTCATACTTGCCAGTGTAACTTGACACGTATTAGGGATAGTTTAAACACTTCTAATAGCAGTTTATTTCACTCTAGGTCATTCTGACAAGCTGGATTTGTGAGTACCTTTACATATAGCTATGCTGGGATTTTGAAGAGCTGGCAGCCTCTGGTCAGAGGCCACTTCCTGAGTGTAGAAGCAATATCCCAGTTACCTCACTGAACAGCACCTGGGAGAATATGTCTGACTGTAGGCTTAGAGCCCAGTCTCATGGATAACATCTGGATTTGACTCTCTTATTTTTCTAATCAATCAGAATAAATAAGAATTTATCTTCTTTGAAATGCTTTAGCCTTTTTTTGAGACCACTTTTAACTGCTGCTCAGCTTAACTACCCCATGCCTTGCGCTTAAACAGGCCATTTCTTGTAGACCTTGCTGTGTATTCCCAGTTAAAATATACTTGTGTTTTCACAATAGATAGGACTCTCAGTAATGTGCAGATACTGCTTTCTGAAGATGTTGTTCCAATATCTATTTCACATGTAAGTTATAAAACATTGTCAGAGGCAGAGGGAAGGAAGAGGTTTGTTGATACAACCCATTTTTCCCCAGTTGTTCCTTTAAAAGTATTTAAACTGTTATACTTCAAGAAAGTTAAAACCGATAATACTGTTATGGTTTAGAAGTAGAGAGTTTCTGTTGGTTTTCTTTTTCTTTGACAACTTTATCCATATAGTGCTCCTGTTCTCACCTCTGCCTATTCCTTTCAGTAATTTGTAGTAATTTGTAATTTAGCTAAATACTGATATTTGTATAATAGACAAGTTGTGAGTTTTGTATTATTTTGTGGTGCCAACCCACTCCCTTTCTTCCTTTTCCCCACCACCCCACCCCACCTTCAGAAATTTGTTTTGGAGGTGCTACTTCCTTACTTTCACAAATTTATAGGTGCATGAATGCATACGTATTTCTGCCATTCTGGTAATCAGAACATTTCAAATACAGGTATGTTTTGGAACATTTGTCTCGTATAAGCCGTATTCTGAAGCATCCAGGGGGTAATGCTTTGTTGGTTGGAATGGGAGGAAGCGGACGTCAGTCTTTGACTCGTCTAGCAGCATTCATGGCAAAAATGTGTGTTTTTCAACCAGAGATTTCTAAGACATATGGTACAAATGAGTGGAGAGAAGATCTGAAAGTGAGTATTAATAACCTGTCTGCATTTTTACTTAATTCTGAGGAAGGATGTTTTGGAATATACAATATTTTAATTCTCTTGCATTTTTAGAGTCTTCTGAAGAATGCAGGTGTAAAAGGCTTGAAAACTGTATTTATAATCACAGATGCACAAATTAAAGAAGAAAGCTTTTTAGAAGATATTGACAGTGTCCTCAACACTGGGGAGGTACCCAATCTTTTTGCAGCAAATGAAAAACAAGAAATTATAGAGGTATCTTTAGAAATTCTCTTTAATGTCACCTCCGTTTTAAGCTATTTTGTCAGTTCAGTGTGAAGTGTGGCCTTTGGATATGTGCACTTAATTCTGTGACTTTTGTTGAGACCTTGGATAAATCATGCAGTGATTAGTAAACTTACGGAGTAGCTTATGCCTACAGCTAGCTTTAGTTCTGACCTGGCATTCTGTTCACAAACACATTAAGATGTGCCTGTGGGGAACTTTGATTGTTCACAAACACCCTGTGGCCATAATTATTTTTTGCAATTTAATATGCAGAAAAAGAATGTACCTCGTAATGCTTTCACTGATCAGTTAAGGACAAAGACTTTTTTTTTAAAAAAAAAAAAACGACAGCCTGCTTTTGTCAACAGACCCTTGCTGTCTAGGACACTATGGCATTGTTAGACAGAATTTCATAGTCTTGACATTTCTACTCAGAAGTTGGGGAAGGGTGCTCCATGAATTCAGGCTCAGAAGTAAAGATGCAATGTACTCAGGCAATTAAAAAAAAAAATTCTAACTAAAATCAGGGTTAGATTTTCAAAATAGCGGTCCTTAGTTGGGAGGGAGGGGAATCAGTCTTTGCATACGTCAAACTGGAAACAATGTTAGCTAACAATATTTGGAACTGTATGCTGTGCTGTCTTCATATCTCTGTAGTATGTTTACTAATAGATTACTTAGGTATGCTTCTATTGACATTCACAGTGGTTCTTAGTACATACACACATGTTTTTTATTGAAATAGCTATGTCACTTGATAAATGTTACTGTATTTTTTTGTTCTGCTTAAGTTATGGAGCATGTTGATACCTGCATTCCATGTATTTTGCAAATAATTTAGATTATAATTCTAATTGTCTTTCTCTATAACCGTTTCTTTCTTGCCAGGTATATAATAACAGTATTAAGATAATGTGGCTCTTTTACAATTTTATTGTTTCTACAAACATACTTAATTGGCCTATGCTAGAACTTGGTAGCTATCCATAATATGCCAACTGGACCAAAGTTAGTTTCTACTAATTTAAATCTGCTCCATCAAAATATTTCCACTTTATTGCTACTAAGCTAATTTTTGTCATCTATTTTGTTGTGGGTTTATGTAAAGTATATGTGCTTTTGAGGAAGAAGAATTTGAGTTTTAGGAGTTTATAGTCAGTGTTTCATGGATTGTTAATTAATTGAGGATAATAATACTTTTATGAAGTAGTCTTTAGTTTCAAATCTAGAGGTTTCTTCTTGTTTTGAGAGATTATTAGTTTAGGTAAATGAATAAATGGAATATTTTTTTGTGTTTGAAACTTAATTCTTCCTCTCCAGTTAGGTAAATACAACATATTTTAGTATAATACTAAAGCTAAGAAAGTTCTTAGTAAGTTAATGTCTTGAAATGTTTAGGGGACTTACATGGCACCTAAAACATAGATGATGAGAAAAACATTTGCTTTGGTTATAGTGGCTTTTGTGTAATGACAGTAGTAATTTGCCTCATTTGTTTGTGTCTCCTAGATCTTTGAGTGACTGAAGATTGATTGTAGTTAAACCTGATAGTTGCATTTATCATTAGAAAGGTTTGGCTCTTTATTTCTTGAGGCAGCTAATTATGAATTTTGATCCTTCAGAATGTCTTAACCCTCTGTCTGATCTTAATGTGTCTTATCCATCTGGAACTCATCTTGGGATGGATTTTTAGGTTTTGTTCTGGTGTATTCTCAGTTGCTCAAAGCAGCAGATGATCATTTCTAGAATGAGTTGTCAGGGTCACAGATAAGTACTATAATCCTATTCTCAAATATTATTTGCTACTTGTTCTGTTTTCTAGTTTATTCTACCTGTTTCATTTATCAATAAAAAATTTATTTCATGGTGATGCTATCATTAACAGGATTGTTATAGGACTTTAGAATTGCTTAATGAGAAATTATATAACAGTTTTTATGTGTTATTCCTAAGGGTGTTCGTGCAATAGTTCAGGCTGGCAATAAACATGAAGAACTCAGTCCCTTGGCCTTGTTTGCATTTTTTGTGAACTGTTGCAAAGAAAATCTCCATATTGTGGTAGCGTTCAGCCCAATTGGAGA
Source organism: Elanus axillaris (assembly GCA_026212715.1). Taxonomy (NCBI): domain Eukaryota; kingdom Metazoa; phylum Chordata; class Aves; order Accipitriformes; family Accipitridae; genus Elanus; species Elanus axillaris. The sequence goes on along the minus strand of JANZLQ010000037.1, from coordinate 10,087,270 downwards.
TGCTTTCCGCAATCGTCTGAGGCAGTTTCCCTCACTCATCAACTGCTGTACTATTGATTGGTTCCAGGTACGTGAAAGTATTTATATTGTTTTCTCAACAAAATACTTCGTTTTTCTAAGCATCTGTATTTTTGTGTCCCGTTAGGTTTTCTCTTGTCTTCTGTATAGAAGTACTCCACGTTTTTCAAAATTTTAAAATAGCATGGGCATTTTTTGTAATATTTTGGGAGCTCTTTGAAATGCAATCTAAGCTTTTTTTACAACCAAACAAACTTAAATTTTGTTGCTACAAATTTTACATTTCTGAAGTAGTGAATAGTCTCAGTTTAGTGATGGTAATTTGTCATTTTATTGCAGAGTATGTATGTCTTAAAGGACTAGAGAAACCATTTCAATATAATTGTAAAAATGATCATAATTTCTGCTCTGTGTTAAGAGATCATGCATCATGGGAATGACTAACAAATAGAAGTCCTGTTGTTTATCATTAGATCTTTTATAGCAGAATAAAACTTGGAAAATTACTGTAGCTGACGATCCTTTATGTAATGGGTGTCACTCTCGGTGAAGTGCAGTTAGCTCTATAGCTTGGCCTGGTGCTGACATTAAGTTTTCAGCCAAAGGATGACATAGACACAGAAGTCTTTGGATAGAATGGCAATACATAGCTTTAACTAGAAGGTCAGCCAGGAGTTGCCAGAAAAGATTGCATGGGTAGTGACCCTGCTGCCTGATCTAACCCTCATATCAGTTAATTTTTCTTGAGACATAATTGGGACTGGTGTGTCTCATTCTGGTGGTTTTAATGGTAAATTTTTTTTTAAATTATGAAGACTGCTAACAGCTGAATTTTAGAAATGCTTCTCTCTTCACTTCTCCCTCAGCCATGGCCTGAAGATGCCCTTGAACGTGTGGCTAATAAGTTCTTAGAAACACTTCAGCTTACAGACAGTGAGCGTCAGGAAGTTGTGCCAATCTGTAAATACTTTCATACTTCAGTTTTGTCACTCTCTGTAAGGTCAGTCTGTTTCTGTTGAAAACAACTCATTAATTTATAGAAATACTAAGAGGGAAAAGATTATGTTGTTGCAAGTAGTAAATTGAGCAACAGAGACCTCAAAAGTTGAATTTTTTAAAGCAAGAAACAACAATATAGTAGGTGATTGTGTTTCATTACTACTCGTTTCTGTTTTAAAAGTTAATGTGTACTATCTGCGTGCACAAACGTATATAAAATTGTTAAACTTGTTTACTCCTATTATTTGTCAAAGTTACATAACTTTGCTAACAATAGTTAAAGTAGAAAAAGAAAACAAAACTTAAAAGTACTTTTTTTTTTTATAGGTTCTTGCAAAGTCTGGGACGCCGTAATTATGTTACTCCTGCTTCTTATCTTGAGCTTATTGCTGCATTTCAGAAACTTCTTACTCAGAAGCGAGACACTGTAATGAAAGCCAAGAAGAAATACGTGAATGGACTAGATAAACTAGCTTTTGCTGAATCACAAGTGAGTTAGGACAAAAATGGAACTGAAAATACAAAATATTTGGCAAAAGCTTGTCTTTTCCTGGAGAAGTCAGTCAAAAGCATTACTCAGATTTTGTTTAGCTCTATCTTCAACAGTAAAACTATGAGAAATGTATTTTACCTTTTTTTTCCTACAGTCATAGCTGTTGTGCTAGAGGCCACAGACCTCTCAGCATGTATTGCTTAGCAGTATATGAACAGAACTTCCCTTTCCTAAATGGTTAACAGGTGACTGTAAGTGAATGTAGTTTTTAAAATTAGAGATTGCACATATGAGGTGAAAAAATAAGTCTCTGAGGTGTTTTGATTTGAAACAATGTTATTTCCTTCTATAAATAAATTAGTCATTAGGTAAAATGTCGATCTTGTGGAATTTGTTGGAAATTGTACTTGATACTTCTGAATCCTACCTGATTCTTTTGCATATGTATAGGTTGGTGAGATGAAACAAGAACTAGTTCAGCTGCAGCCCAAACTGGAAGAGGCTAAATTTGATAATGCAAACATGATGAAGGTAGAGTTATACAAATACAATATTGTGGGTTTTAATATAAGCATGTGTATACTTGGGATCTGTAATTTCACCTTTGTAATAATTAGCTTTGAATGAGGAATCTTAATCATACAATGTACTTCAACTTCAGTATCTCAGCTGATTGTAGTCAGGTTCTAAAGACTATGCCTGTATAAGGTTGCCAATATGTGACTTTCAGAAAATAAGAGTTGAATTCAGGTTTTTGAGCTCACTTCCTGTTCACTAGGGTTTGCAGCATTGTGAAACTTGTCACTATTTATTTACATCCTTAGAACTGGAAGAAAATTGTGTTCTTTATGTAAGGTACAGGCTCTGGATGTACAGTCCTTGCCTACACTCCACGCCAAAGGATGTTAGAGGAACTTTCATGCTAATAGTGGTTAGACTGGATTTCCCAAAATCATTCACAAACATTGCAAAATCCACATATAGTTCTTCAGCATACAAAATAAACAAGAACAGTTTTGCACAGTCTGTCTTTGCATATGCAAGGATTATAAACATGATTTTTAAAAGGGTTGACTTCATAGAAATTTAGTGGGATGTAGGAACCCATCTCTTGCGTGATTTTGAAACTTCTGGCTTGTGAAAATACACTTATCTAGTATATTACTGTCACATCACAAAACCCAAGATTTGATTGACATTTTTATGCACTTCTGATTTGGAAGTGGTTTTAGATACAGCGATCTCTTTTCTACCTACTGTTACAAACTTATAAGAAAACTAGGTGTCACTTATGTAGAACTGAAAAGGGAGTACTTGGAGGAAGTCTTGACTCATCACTAAAAAGAAAATAACTTTCAGTAGTCAATGTTATAGACTATGAAGCTATGAAAACTCACTATAAAAGCTAGTAATTTTTTAATTGCAGCCTGATGCACAAACATTAAGAGTTTCTTGTCTCTTGAACTTCAAACATATTTTAAATAGCTTTTATTGACAGTAATCTGATTTGATGCAGTTGACCTACTGTTAAAGCTCCATGATGATTTTGCATTATGCTAAGAAAAAAATTATTCCCTTAATATAATTTGAAAATATATGAAATACTGAAATACTTCAATTTTCTCTTTATATTTTAGAGTAATCCTTAAGTGCTATACTGGCTAATTTCACTTTATTTGATCATTCGCTGTTCAGTAGGAAGCTCACCCATGTGTTTTTCTTTAGACTATAGAAATAGAATCTGCAGCAGTGGAACAAAAGAGAAAAACTGTAAAAGTAGATGAAGAAATTGCTACAGAAAAAGCTGAAGAAGCTCAAACATTGAAAAATGAATGTGAGAGTGACCTGGCAGAAGCGATCCCAGCCCTGGAGGCTGCACTTGATGCTCTCGACACTTTGAAGGCAAGCTGATCTAAACTTCCGCATTTGAAAGAGTTATTTAACGTGACTAAACTCTTCCATTTATTTGGTAAAGAATGCACTAAGATGAAAAGAATTTGAAAAGTGTTAAATTTCCTTGATTTTGGCAAAGGACAGGACCTGTACAGTTGTTGCTCAATATATTTCTTCTTCACGTACTCAGAATACCAATGTGAGGGGGGCATTTAAAAAATTTGTTTATTTGCAAGAAAGCCCACTTGTGGTAAAAGTAACCAAAACCTGAAGTTACCAGCAGCAGTATCAGCAGAATTTCCTTTTTGAGCTAAGTTAATGTTGACTGCCAGTGTGTAACATGGCATTTGTTTATAGCTAAGAATTATCTCAATCATTGGTTTAAAGGTTTTGTCCTTGTCATGACTTACACATGATCTGAAAGCAGAGTTGTTGGGAAAGTCCTGCAGGAATTTAGTATAGTAGGAGGTAGTATAGTGGGAGTTATGAAGTATGAGAGATGTCTTAGATGGCACTTATGGAAGTGTATCAAAAAATACTCTGACCTGGACTTTTTAAGACAGTTTTAATTAATCATTAGTTTACAGTTACTAGCATTTATTTCATTTTTATTTCCCCTGCATAGGATGCATTGATGGATATTGTTAATGTCTCGCTAACACTATCATCCCATCTAAAAGTCCTCTATAACTATGTTCATTGGTAATGGTGTTATAAGTCCCCCTTTTTTTCTGTTAGTTCATTTATCTTAGTGGTGAGAAAGGCATAACATTTGTCATAATTTTTTTAAATGTGATTTTTATTCTAGCCTTCTGATATATCAATTGTCAAATCAATGAAAAATCCTCCGTCTGGTGTCAAACTTGTCATGGCTGCTGTCTGTGTCATGAAAGACATAAAACCTGAGAAAATTGCAGATCCTTCAGGGACTGGAGGCAAGGTAAAGTGGCAGACAATAGTTTCAAATAAAAGTGTAATTCATGTTCTTTTCAACACAGAGCACTTTTTAATAAACAAGATCACCTGAGGTCCACTAAAGTAGGCAAGTACTTAGAGCCTCCATCCATTATTTTACCAAAAACTTCCAGAACTCTGAATTTTCTAAGTTTTGTAATGTGCAAAGACAACACATTTAATTTGCTTGACTGTATATCTAGATAATAGCTAATACATAACTCTTCTCTGAGGCACTGTTCAGTTTTTTGGTTTGGGCATGGTTTGGGAGAAATGTTTTATCTGATAGACTTTCTTCTTTATTCATGACTCGAGGAGATACAAGGTCATTAGTATTAAATATACATGAATTTTAATTAAGACATTTGTCATTTTTTTGTTTGTGTGTTTGTTTTAAAGCTTGAAGTGATATTTCCTATTGTATTTTGCAGATTTTGGATTACTGGACTCCAAGCAAGAAACTGCTTGGTGACATGAACTTCTTAAAGGATTTGAAAGAGTATGACAAGGACAATATTCCAGTAAGACTTCTGTGTAATTTTTCAGTGATTTTTACCATGTAGACACTTTCTTGCAGGGAAAAAAATATAATTAGAAAATACTATATCATAGGCCCTATTTGTCCCAAGTTAGTCAACTTCTGTTATGACCAAGGATCTTTACAATATAATAGGGTATCTCTGTAGGATGAGTATGATCATGGAAAGTGAGTCAAAATTCCTAAGGGTGAGCACTCTAAGTGGCATTTCAGAAGGTTTTAGAATTCCTTTTGGAAATTTCTAAGGCTTGTATACAGCCTGTCTTCTATTTGAATGAAATGTTACTCTGCAAAATGTTTCTAACTTTGCAATTTATAGGTAGTATCTCATCAAAAGGTAAAAATAACACATTAAAAAACCTGTATCAGAGTAAATAGTCTCTCCTGTCCATTATCCTGTGTCCAAAAATGGCCATAAGGACATGTCTTGGAAAGAGTAGGAACAGCATATATGATAATGTCTCCAAATATTCTTCCAGCCTCCAGCACTTTAAGGGAATGGCTTCCAAAGCTGTATGTAGTTTCTGTGTGTTTAGTAGCTGTCAGTGGATCTCTCCTCTGCAATTTCTCTAGTCTGCTTAAGCCCATGTAAACTTTCTGTATCTACAAGATGTTCTTACAAAGCATTCCAGAAGTTTGCTTTAAGTGGTATGAAGAGATATCTCCTGTTTGTTCTGAACCTGTGTCGTGGTTTCAGCCCAGCCGGTAACAAAGGACCACACAGCTGTTCACTCACTGCCCCCCCGCCCCCCTCCGGTTGGATGGGGAGGAGAACCAGAAAGGGAAAAGGAAAGAAACCCGGAACCTCGAGGGTTGAGATAAGGACAATTTACTGG
>JANZLQ010000037.1:10056968-10081439 GCA_026212715.1 Elanus axillaris | reverse complement strand
TCAGGTCAGCTGTCCTGGCTATGCCCCCTCCCAGGTCCCTGTGAAAATTAACTCTATCCCAGCTGAACCCAGGACAACCTGGCTGCTTTTAGCCTCATTTCATGTATTCTATTTTGGGTTTTGGTTTGGTTTTTTTGTGGAACCAGTGAACACTTGATCCCTGTCCAACCTTTCTATGCCTTATTTTGTACTAGTTTTTCTAAATCAATTACTCTTACTATCTGAGAGTGTGATTCTTGCTGTTTGCCCAATTCAGTGGAAATTGAATATGTTTTGCCCTTTATAAAAATGATCCCCAGTAGTAGGCACAAGCTACGTAATTCATTTAGATGTTGTCTTAGATTAGTACAAATACATTTTTATAATGACCTCTAACTGCTCTGTCATGAGAAAAGAGAACAAATAATGAAAACAGCATCTCTTGCACAAGGGATAGCGTAAATTAAGGCTTCTGTATGACTGTAATGCTCTTAGCACTTAAGTAGCTGCCACATGGAAGACATACCAAAGGCATGATTATAAAGGGTAAGGACAGGATTAGAATGAAAACAAGAAAAGACCAGAAAGCATGATAGGAAAATCAAAAGAAACATATGAGCAGTGGTTTCTACTACAATTAATACTGAGTAGTTCTTTCCTATTTCATTGTGTAGAGAAATGACAATCAATCAGAGTAATTTTAAAGTGTCAGCCAGAAGACTTTGATGACCTGTAATGATTTTGTTATCCAGGCAGCTGTCATGCAGAAGATTCGGGCTGAATACTTGACTAATCCTGAGTTTGATCCACAAAAGGTGGCTAAAGCTTCCTCAGCAGCAGAGGGTTTATGTAAATGGATTATGGCAATGGAGGTGTATGACAGAGTTGCAAAGGTGCGTTTTTGATCCTAGTTCCTCAGTGCTATGAAATCTTTCCTTAGCTTGGTATATTCACCCTAAGCATTGTATTAAATAATAAAGTTACAAAAATGTGCTTTGAGCATTTGTGTATTGGTTGTAATTGAATAGGTGGTTGCACCCAAGAAAGATCGTTTAAGGGAGGCACAGCAGTCCTTAGCAGAGACACTGACACTCTTGAATCAGAAGAGAGGAGAACTTGCAGCAGTTGAAAATCATTTGGCTGCTTTGGAACGAACCTTCACTGAGAAAACTGAAGAAAAGGCTCGTTTAGAATTCCAGGTTGACCTGTGTGCTAAAAAACTAGAACGAGCAGAGAAGTTGATTGGAGGCCTTGGTGGAGAGAAATCAAGGTCAGGTTAATGTTCAAATCTCAGATGTAACAGCCGTTGTTGAAACTGAATTTGAATATCAGTTCCCTGAGCCTTTAATGCTTTATCTCTCAGGGCTGTACTGCTGAAGAGTGTAACAGTCGGAACCCTTGAAAGATTCCTAATTGTAATGTAAAAATGTGGGCAGCAACATTAAAGAGTTGTAGAGAAAGTTTTCAAAATAAGAAAATACATAACCACAGTGTCCTTATTCTCCACCTGAAGTTAACATAACAACAAAGGTTGATTTTTATTGTCAATATAATTAATGTGGAGGTTTCAGCACCATTTTTTTCCTGTATTTTCTGCTTGTCATAGATGGAATAATGCTGCAAATGATCTTCAAGACATATATGATAATTTGACAGGAGATGTTCTGATATCAGCTGGTGTGATAGCATATCTTGGAGCTTTTACTGCTGGATTTCGACAAGAATGTACCAAAGACTGGAGCAAACTGTGCAAGGTTAGAAGGTTATCTTAGATTTAAATAAGACTTAAAGTTTTTCACCCTACTGCAAAAGGCCTCAAAAATAGCTTGTCATTTATTTAATATTAACCTAATAAAACTCATTAAGATCAATGGGATACATTCTGTTGATCCAACATTCTGTAAATTTGAATTTAATTAAATCAGTTAATTTACAGTTGAAGTACCATATTAGAAACAAGAGCACATCGTTGACTTTGTAAGGCTTGGTTATGACTTAAAATCTCAGAAATTTCTCTTTTTGCCTTTAAATGAAAGAGTTAAATTTAAAATGCAGTTATGTATAATGTAAAAAAATTTCTATAATAACTTACAGTGGCACATTTATATGTTAATTAAATGGTTGATTATGCTGTTTGCAAATGGACAGTTCCAACATACTTACACTAACACCATAATTCATTAATCAAGTGACTTGAAGACGCTGATTGTGGCTGTGACATTCAACAGTAACAAGTCAGCATTGGATTACTGTATTGAGTTATTGGAAGATATAATCATTAGGGGATTTCCAACTGTGTGTGAGTTTCTTAAGGTAATGCATTGTCATAACTTTATGTAACAAGATCCCCCACATTTAGAATGTACAAAAACCTAGACAAATCCTACAAAATTTGGAGAGAGAGTAAATGTTCAGTGGGGAAATAGTTAGCTGTTGAAACTATGATGTTATTTTTCCCAGAATTTTTCTTATATTTGACCTATTTCAAAATCTTAAAAGGAATTGCACATAGTCATTTTGGATTTAAGTGGCATTTAATAAAAGATGTCAAGAAACATGGAATAAAGATAAATGAGGTTTTCTCCCTTCTCCCTCTCCCTCTCCACTTTTCTTTTCCCAGGAGAAAAATATCCCTTGTTCTGAGAATTTCTCTTTAAGTAAGACGCTTGGTGACCCAATAAAAATAAGAGCCTGGAATATTGCTGGTTTGCCAACTGACATATTTTCTATAGACAATGGTGTCATTGTTGACAATTCAAGACGTTGGTAGGTCACAAAAAGTTTTCATTTTCAAATCCAAACAAGTTTTCACTTTTAAAAAAAAAAAAAAAACAAACAACGTCTAGAGACAATTTAGCTTCTGTAGAGTCAAAGTGATTGAAATCAGGAGTGGAACCTTTATATCCATCTCCTGTGAGATTTAAGATGTAACACTTTAGAGATTTGTGTATGTAGCTACTTGAAAGCTTTCCTCTCAGGAGATGCAGTGCTCTTGGATAAAATTCTTTCCCCCCCTTTCCCCCCAACCTTTTTATCTCCACTTTTCACTGATCTGTTAAAATAACAGAATCAAAATTGTATCACTTTTTCCTTGACAGCCTGACACAGAAACATTTTAAAGTAGTTTAAATTTTTTAATAATTCCTGCAAGCACTGAGAAAACTGTGTCTTTTATGTTCTAGGCCATTAATGATTGATCCTGAAGGTCAAGCAAATAAATGGATCAAGAATTTTGAGAAGGAAAACCGCCTGAATGTTATCAAGGTCAATGACACAGATTATATGAGAACCCTGGAGAACTGCATTCAGTTTGGAACTCCACTTCTGCTAGAAAATGTTGGAGAAGAACTAGACCCATCACTTGAACCTGTGCTACTTAAAGAGACTTTTAAACAAGGTACATAAAAATTAATTTTGAACCCTGAAGTAGATTACATTACTGTTCATTTTGTAGTCTATGGTTCTGTCTGATGTTTTTCTTATTACTCTCTGGTTTGCTACTGCCTGTGCTAAGAAGGTAACTTCACAATGGCCTGAAGTTTCATTTTATTTTTTAATAAATATCATTCATGTATCACATGATAGTGGTTTTGTGTGAAAATCTTCACCATGTCACTATAGGAGACTCTAAATGAAGACACTTGACTCTGCAAAGGGAAGTTTCTCAATGAAATTATGTTTTGGTTGTTCGTTTTCATATGTTTTAGTCTAATACTAATATTCACTAAATTTTGCGCAAATCAAGAAAAGTTGTCAAGGCATGTTGCTTAAGGCAAAATTTTCCCATGTTTCTCTGAAACTTGCAAAATAGCTATGAATTTGGTTTTCAACTTTTCTTTCTTTTCCTCCTGGAAAAAGAGAAAAATTGCAGAATAACACAAATACATTTTTCTTCCTTCTTACATAGTTTACCTTTCCTGGTTTTCGTGTTAATACTAAAAAGAGAGAGAGAGAAAAGCTCAAACACTTTTAATGTTTTTTTTAGTTTCCTATTTCACACAGGTAATTCAAGGAAAGAATAGTCTGTAAGAATATCATATTTGAGAATAATTCCATCTCTTTTTTTTTTTCCCCCTTGGCACTGTTACCATCTCCAGTATTATATATGCACATTGAAAGTACGGTAGTAATTGGATTGACTCGATTTCATCTCCTAAGAGTAAAATGTGATCTCACTGAAGTCTGTGAGAATTTTTCAGAGTATCATATTTATTTATTTATTTATTTATTGTTACTTCTCAGGAAATCTGTCATTGACAAGAAATTTGCTTCTATTTATTCACAAAATAATTTTTTTCTGTAAGTAGTTGAAGAAGATAACCGTTTTCTTAACATTTCTTAACTTTAGGAGGCATGGAATATATCAGGCTTGGTGAGACCATTATTGAGTATTCCAGTGATTTCAAGTTTTTTATTACCACAAAACTGAGAAATCCACATTATATGCCTGAACTTGCTACAAAAGTTTCCTTACTTAATTTTATGATAACACCAGAGGGACTTGAAGACCAATTGCTAGGTATTGTTGTAGCAAAAGAGAGGTAAGTCTCTCTTTATGGTAAATAGCCATTTAAAGTTTTTATGGTATAATTCCAAGGAAATGAGAGATTAATTTATTGGAAAGCAAAACGAATGTTACATGGTGTAAATGTTGCTCAGTAAGAGCTTTATAAAAAAAAAAAAGTTGTTTTTCTAGTTGTCATATCTAAAAAGTTTGTTAGGGAAACAGATTGTCATGTTTACTGTGGGGTAAGCATCCACAAGTTAATTAAAATAGCAGATGTAAAATCATTGGGTTTTCATGTCAATTTTCTCCTGAAATATTAATTTGATGTTAGAAAACTATGTTAATGTTATTTGAAGTTTAAGTCATTATTGTGATTTTTTGCAATTTGACTGAGCTTCCAGACACAGATGCAGAATTATGAGGATTTAGTTTTAATTTCATATGAAATAAATGCACAGTACCTCTGAAACTGATTATGGGTCTTTTCTGAACCCTCACAGAGATACAGAGAAGTAGTTTCTAGGTTGTACAGAAATAGCTATGCGATTAGGCTAAATTTTGTTTGCTAAAAAACCGTTTCCAGCAGTAAACTTACTCCACATATCACATGGAGTTTTTTCAGGCAGAAGAGATACAATAAAGGAAAACTAGGATGTACTGACATGTGCAGAATGCTAAGATGTTAAAGTTTAGACCATAATTTCCGAATACTGAAGTTATGCAAACAAATCTATACTCAGAATTATAAACATGCTGAACAGTAACAATCTATTTAACTGAAGAGACCATTCACAAATATTTATTGTACAAAGAGGGAGTCATCTTCATAAGCTTTCTTTACAGTCAGTTGAAGATGAACATTGACTGTTTTTATGGTATTTGTTTTTTGCATTAGACCAGAATTAGAAGAGGAAAGAAATGCTCTCATCCTTCAATCTGCAGCCAACAAAAAGCATCTAAAAGAAATTGAGAAGAAAATTTTAGAAACCTTACATTCGTCTGAAGGGAATATTCTGGAAGATGAGACTGGTATCAAGGTCTTAGATTCTGCTAAAATAATGGCTAATGAGATCACAAAAAAACAGCAGGTAAGGAGTGTGTATATGTGTTTTTGTTAACAGTATATAGAAATTAAACGTTAAAAGTTGCAGCTAGCACAAGGAATGCAAATTAGATGCAAAGTGTAAGGAGGAAATTCTGTGTTTGTGAAATGTGAAGAGAAATAAAACTGGATCCATTCTCACATCTTCACTGGTGGTTTATTCAGTCTTTAATAAAAAATATTTAAAGAATATGTATCTATAAGAACTGGGTGAGAAGTAACAAATTCTGAAGTTAAGGTAACATGTTAAGATAAAAGAAGAAACTAACTTTATCAAGTGACAAAAATATTCAGGGAGACATTAATAATCTGCATGACCAACACAGGTATGCAAACCCAAATCCTTTTGTTATACTTAATGCAAAAAATACCAGCTAAAGTCAATAAGAGCTAAATAACATTGGTAGGAGAATAAAGATTATTTTTTTTTAATTACTATAGACTTAACAGAAATCCAATACTAGTGTTTCCTTTAAGCTGCTGTTGGCCTTCCTGCTATTTGTTAATGCCTATCAAATGCCATCGCAGAATATGTCTGATGGTCAAATTTTGAAAAACTTTTTAATGTTCAAAGTATTGTTTTGTATAAAGCTGATATACAGTAGAATAACAAGAGCTTAAATACATAACCAGTCTGAAATTACTGATGGTTTTGAATACTGCAGAGATAAAATTTGATACTTTCGGTGCGAAATGATGCATTGAAACCATTGTGCGTCCTTTGTCCTTTGTTTTGTTTGTTGCATCCTGTAGTATAGGTAAATAGATCAGGCAGTACTGTGTTAAGGGCAAGTACTCATTTTACCTAGTGTAGTTATCACCTACTGTGACTGTTCATTTTGGAACATAAAAGTTTTCTTACTCTGGCATTTTAAAGTGCTGTATAGAATTATTTTAATAATGTTATTAAGTAGTAATATTTTTGTACAAAAGAGAATATTGAAAGCTTTTATTTATCGACTACTATTCATATTTAGATTGCAGAGAAAACAGAACTTAAAATAGCTGAATCTCGAGAAGGTTATCGACCTATTGCAAAGCATTCATCAGTGCTGTTCTTCAGTATTGCGGACTTGGCAAACATTGATCCCATGTACCAGTACTCCCTTAGTTGGTTTGTTAACCTCTTCATCAACTCTATTCATGATAGGTAAATACAGTCTTTTCTGGTGTAAAATAAAGTGTTTTCCTTCTCGTCTTATAAACAGTTCCCTCCATTTTGAAACCGTGTACCTCTTATGCCTTGTTAAATGCAGGTTTTTGAAACAAAATGTGATTTCTTAATGAAGTAAATGCTCTTTTTAATTACTGTTTTAGCAAACAATGAACTGTAAGCATGTGCTTTATTTAAGTATTTTTAAGAATGTGACTTACAGAAAGGGTGATGAAGTCTGATTCTGAACTAAGCTTCATTACAAACACTGTGAGTGCACCACCTAACTGGCAAATTGATTTCAGCTCATTATTTTGCTTGGGACTTTTAAAAGAGCTGCAAAACATTGAGCATAATTGAAATTTGGGTGAAATGGGCATCTGAGTCCATTGTGGAGTATGTGGTTCTAATATAATTCCTCTGCAACCCTAAATAGATTTAGATTTCTTAACTGATTTGCATAAGTTATTCAATTTGAAGTCTCAGTTTCTCATTTCTTTTCTTTTTAGTAACAAATCCAAAATTTTGGAGAAACGTCTTCGATATCTAAAGGATCACTTTACATACAATTTGTATTGCAATGTGTGTCGTTCACTGTTTGAAAAGGACAAGCTGCTCTTCTCGTTTTTGCTATGTTGCAATCTTCTCATGTAAGCTCATTTTTGTGAAGTCTCTTAATAACAGAAACTAATGATTTTCTTACAGTGGAAAAAGGTATTGCTGACATAATGTGTTCTTATGCATATTGGTAATATAGCCTTTGGAGAATATCATGAATGTTTGGGGTTTTCTAATACTCATAATATTTACAAGTGACGGAGTATGTGAGTACATGCATCACTACTATGTATAGGCTTTGGATATTTTACATAAAGGACGTTCCTATGCTTATTAAAATCAATGGTTTTGTCAATGATACATCTTTGACTCCCTCTAAAGGACCTGGGTAGTGCTACACAGCATCCTATGTCAAGAAAATTGCTGTTATTTAAGAAAATGTTTTAGAAAGAAATCTGACAGTAATGTGCCATCCCAGCAAGCTTTTGTCTTTGTTTTTCATTTTCTCTCTTCTTTCTTATACCCTTTTGCATACATGAGATCTTGCTTGCAGTCTTCCCTCTTCCACAGGCTTTTCAGTTTAGTCTTCCTGTTTTTTTGTCATTTTGTGTGACTACATTTTGAAAGGAAAGATAAGTTCAACATTGTACAATCACAACCATCATGTGCATACGTATTTCATTACAATGTGTACACATCTGTATATGGACCATTCTTCCTGGGCCAATTTGTAAAGCTACTGTATTCCCAGAACCCATTATTTTCTATACAGACTTTAAAAATCAGGAATAATTGCACTTTTAAAAACAAATAAGCACATATACAACATTTACCTCTGGAAACCATTACTGTAGTCTTAATCAGTCATTTTTACTGTACATTTTTTTAATTATATAGAATACTGAGATCTGATCTCAGCAGTTACTGCAGTAGAAGTATTACTAAATGGCAGTGAATTGTAATTAATTTTAAACAGCTCTTTATATTACGCAAAATTGTATCTCAGTAACTGAATATTATCTATCTTTTTTAAATATAGGGCTAAAAATGAAATAGAACATCATGAATTCATGTTCTTACTAACTGGAGGTATGGGTCTCAAGAATAAGTACAAGAATCCAGATCCATCTTGGCTACCAGATAAGAGCTGGGATGAATTATGTCGTGCTAGTGAAATCCCCGCTTTGAAAGGACTGAGGTATAGTAAAATGTTGATGTGAATTAGCCTTAATTGTTTTTGACCAAAGCATGTGTAACATGCTGAAATAAATGTTTCCTGTATGTTTTCCAAACTAGTGCTAGAATGCCAACATGGTAAAACCAGCCTCTTTTTTCATCATTAGGTTCCCTTCACTTATTTAAGTCAAACGGTTGGTTGGGTAATTATAATATTACTTAATTAAACTATTTTTCTAAATTATTTGAGGCATTTCCTAAAGAAACTTTTCTTTTGGAATGTCTCCATGGTAGAGAAACAGTGTTTGAAGGGGGTCGATGGAGGCCAAAGGAAGTATATGTAGCAAAATTCCACTGCTGCGCTAGGTGAGGAATTTTTCTGGTAAAATCTAATCTCTTGAAATCAGGACAATTTCACTCTGGATTTAAATAGAATTTAACCCTAAATTCTGGAGCCAGGATTGCTGTACAAGTCTTGTATATATATAGCTGTCAGAGCCTGAATATTTGGAGGATTTGGATCCTATTCTGGGAATACTGCTCTATTAGAAGAAATTGTTTGGGGCTGTTTTGGGTTTTTTTCCCCCCTTTGAAGTTTTAGTGGTAATTTGGATGATGATCCAGCTTTTAAACAGTCTGGGAGTTGCCCCATTGCAGAGGACATATTCTGCATGTTGTGTGAAGGAAAAAAAAATGTTCCTGATTAAATTTCCTGGTCATTTTCTTCAGTTAGAGTGGAGTTTTCCTGAAATATGAGAGGCATAAAATTCACCCAGACCTCTGAAGGTCCAAGCAGTGCTGGCTGGAGGAATAGGCAGAATTTATTGTCAACTCGGAACCTTTCAGGTGGAGTCTTGTATGTCTGCAATAGCATGGTGGGAAAAGATTTTTCACTCTTCAGCACGGAGAAGCTCAACTGTAGGATTATTTGTTGATGTAGATATGGAGTGGCTTGTATGACAATACAATGCAATTGGCTTCTGATAAACATCAAAAACCAGACTCCAGGTATTTACAGTAATTCTAAGTGCTTTTTTTCTCTAGGAGTCACATCTCTGAAAATACAGGTGAATGGCAAAAAATTTATGACAGCAAAGAGCCACAAAGCTTTCCGTTACCAGAACAATTGAGTAATACATTAAATGAATTACAAAAGATGATAATTCTTCGGTGCTTAAGACCAGACAAGGTAACATGATCTGTTATCAAGTGTTTGTAGACTGTCCCATGTCTTGTAGCATAGTTTGCACTGGTTGTTAAAATAACTAATCTGTTGTTCAGAAACTTATTTATACGTTCAGAAACGTATTTTACTAAGAAAATTAATGCTATTCTTATTTTTCAGTTGAGCAATACAAACACCCAAAAGCATCAGCTGACATCTTTGTCTGACGTGGTTTAATGCATCTTTTAGAGTATACTATTTGTTCTAGTTTTCTTCAAGTGCTTCTTAATGCTTAGTCTGTTATATACTTGCGAGCAGTATATATTAGCCTGAAAAAACCACACAGCATTTCCCAGTACCATGTGCTTTCATACAAAGGGTTCCAAGGCAAAGAGAGATCAAATGTGTTTATTTGAACAGCCAAGGTGAGCTTTTAACACATTCTGCCTTTGGTGCACTTAGCAAATTGTACTGGATGTACTTTAGGAACAATCAGTGTTAGGATTTAAAGTATGTGTTGCAGTTGCTCCTTAGAATTAATTAAAAATAATTACATTAATATTTACTAAGGGGGAATGTGGTGGTCCTCCACATTAGGTAAAGCCTGAATTAAAGTCTTACTGTAATTTAATACTGTTTATATGAGGTATGTTATTTTCTAAAAGCATTATTCTTCCTCTTGTAAGGAAAAAAAAGAGGGGGAGGGGTTGTCAACAAGACATAAAATCTTTGCTTCTGAAGCATTCTGCAAATCCATGCAAAGTAGAGAGGTGTCTGTAGGCTCAGGAATTTAACTAGTATATGGTACATAAAAGACGCTGTCAAATATCCAGTTAATTTATGTTAATGGTTTTATTTACTTTTTTTTACCAGATTGGTCCAGCTATAACAACATTTGTAACTGATAAACTGGGGAAGAAATTTGTAGAGCCACCAGCTTTTGCTCTAACAAAAAGTTACTTAGATTCAAATTGCACAATCCCTATAATATTTGTGCTATCTCCAGGAGCAGATCCCATGTCTAGTAAGTATACACAGAAAGAGAAAGCAAAAGTGTAGTACAGCTTTTCAGACTAGGGATCTGAATTTCCCCTTCAATACACAATGAGGATTGCTTTGCACTTTTTGCAGATAGATTTGTGTGCGTCATGTCACACTAGTAAAATTCTATGCTCCCTAAAAATGAGAATGGTATTTTAAACTGAATAAATTTTACACTCTATATCAAAGCTGTACCCTCTTATTATATGTACATTTCAACAAAATAGTAATAAAAAATTTAAATATTTTTTTCCTGACAACTTTTTTTTAATGAAGAAATGCTAAAATCTTATGCTTTCTGTTCAAGGCCTCCTGAAATTTGCAAATGACAGAGAGATGGTTGGAAATAAGTTTCAGTCCATCTCATTAGGACAAGGACAAGGACCTATAGCTACAAAGATGATTCAAAAAGGAATGGAAGAAGGAACCTGGGTTTGTTTACAAAATTGTCATTTAGCTGTCTCCTGGATGCCAATGCTGGAAAAAATTTGTGAAGAGTTTAACAGTGAAAAATGTCATCCAGCCTTCAGACTTTGGCTTACTAGTTACCCTTCACCAAAGGTACATGCATCGCCAAATATTCTGTATCTGGGGAAAGGAAAAGTTGATGACATTTTTGGGAAATATCCCTGAATGAGCTGATGATACAGAACTTCTCTGAAACACAATGAGGCTGTTGAAGAGATAACTTAATTAAGAAAGGACATTTAAAAATAATGATAAACATAGTAATACTAAGCTTCCTTTGTAGTATTTTGATATTGTGATGTGTGATATTTTGTGATACTAGTGAATGGAACTGTATTTTGCCAACATTTATAATAAATAAGTTTTTATGCTGTCACTGAGGTTTTGTTTCACATAAATTAAAAAAATTAATTTTGCATTTTATTTATAAGGTGTTGAATACTAAGAAAACATTTTAAAATACAGTTTTGTTGTTTACAGCAAGGTCTTACTTTCTTGATGCCTTTGAGAATTTTTTTAAAAGCTTCTAATGTTTAAAATGTAATTTCTTGCAGATAATTGTTTATATAATGAACACAGAGTAATAATATATTGTTATAACAATATAGCATCTATTCCACACTTTGTGAATGGAGTTTTGCTATTTTATATTTCTAGTTTCCAGTAAACATTCTGCAGAATGGAGTGAAGATGACAAATGAACCTCCTACTGGTCTTCGGTTAAACTTACTGCAGTCATTTCTTTCTGATCCTATTTCTGATCCTGCATTCTTCTCTGGGTGCCCAGAAAAGGAGCTGGTAATGTACCTATTTCTTGACAGGTTTATTCTTTCTTTTTTTTCTTATCCACAGATACACTGGTTTCTGTCCAGTGAATATTATAACCTAAAATTTTTACTATGGTTGTGAGTTTAGGTTTTGCAATGATAAAGATGATGAGTTGAGAATTAGTCTGCCAGGTAACTTCATGTGGCAATATTTAAAATGGTTTCTTAAGCTTTATTAAATTACATACGTATTACACATACATATTACACAATGTACATAAACTCTGAGCATTAATTAGTAGGCCATACCTATCATTATTGAGATGGTAAGCACTGAGGTTTTTTCTAGTTACCAGGGACCAGTACTGCAGTGTCCATCTTTCTTACTAGTAAGTGATAAACCACTTAGCTAATCAGTACCTTTGAAGGAAGTGAAAAAACAGTGGGATTACTCAGATATGAATGTGGTAATCAATATACATAGGTGTAAGTGGGTGCATCTAAGGACTTTTATTAAACAATACATCTGTATTTTGTGTTCGTCTAATGAACCTTAAAAGCAAATATCTGGTGCTATTTAAATTCTTACGAAGTCAGCTGCCCTTTACATGGAAGAAGAGAAGCATCTTGTGTAATGGTACTTGAAGAACTAGCTAAATGTGCTTGTATATATGGAAACTATGTGTGTATTTGTTCCCAAGTCAGATAATCACAGCATACTTAATAGTTTCCTATTTGTACTTTAGATGGAGAGTGTTAATCAAATGGTGTGTTTTCTACATAAGTTACAAACTAACGTGAGCATATAGGCTAGTTAATAATACTTTGTTGTCTTGTTTTTCTCAAAGGTGTGGGAGAAACTGCTCTTTGGAGTTTGTTTTTTCCATGCTCTTGTTCAGGAGAGAAGAAAATTTGGGCCTCTTGGTTGGAATATACCCTATGGATTTAATGAGTCAGACTTGCAAATCAGTATCAGACAGCTGCAGGTAAAATCTTATATTACTACCTTTAATTCTGATCTTGTGAAGCATAGGAATGAGCTGGTGGTCAAAAAGGAGCAATACACTTATGCTACATCAATTGTTCATAGATTTTCATGGCTTCAGTTCAGCTACAAAGGCAAAGAATGTCAATCATAACATACTTTCAAAATTACAAATGAAATAAAATTTAAAATTGTCCTTCATGAGAATTAGATTCATATAGACATATGGAATATAATGAGTATATATGAGTATAAGAGTTAAAATTGTCATGTATTAGACATCACTGTGTTTTAAGTAACGTGTCAGTGACAGTCACCTATTATGGTGGGGTTTGTGGTTAGGAGGAGGAATTATTTTCTTTTACATATATACTGTTTGTTAAACAGAGCCTCAGACTATTCTCCTTCCCTAAAATGAAATGCTGAACACTACTTGACCTTGAGTCTTCTGCAGGCCCTGTGTAGAAAAGTCAGTAGAGCTAAACCCATGAATTACAGAAGCTGAACAGTTGGAAAAGTTATCAAGAAGTTAAGGAAAGAGATCAGAGGGTTCTGAAGATTGGAAGAAAAATTACATGAATTGCATGTTTCTATGACACAGAGAAGTGTCCATCTAGAAAGTTTAGATTGGAAAAACTACCCACTTATAAATAATTCAGTAATTACTTGGATGACTTACTAATTTGGATATTCAGAAGAGGCTTTTACTACTAACTGTTCTTTATTTTAAACAGAAATTTTACCTGGAAAAAGATTTCAGAATTTGAATTTCCAACACTAGGGTGAAAACTCCATAAACTGCGGTTTTGCATGCACTATACCTTCCAACCCTTTAGTCCGTAGGTTGCACTTGTTATGCAGATATTTTGTCTCTAGAATTACTCATGTCTTCTGTTTCAGTTATTCATAAATGAATATAGTCGTGTTCCTTTTGAAGCTGTATCTTACTTAACTGGTGAGTGCAACTATGGAGGTCGAGTGACAGATGACTGGGACAGACGTTTACTGCTGACAATGCTGGATGACTTCTACAATCCAGATATAATTGAAAATCCTCGTTATACTTTTTCTCCCAGTGGCAACTACTATGCTCCACCAAAAGGCACATATGAGGACTACATTGAGTTTATTAAGGTAAAAAGTAGCAACAAGATTTTGAACTGTTATAATGATGATGTGCTGAAAAACAATCCTTAAAGTCTTCTCTGTATTAAAAAGGTAGTTTTGCAGCACGTTAAACTGTGTGCTTGGCTTCTTGCCTAACATCCTTGTATGATCCTTGCCATGATCTAGAACATTTCTCAGAGGGAGTCAATAGGTAGACAGGAGGGGCTAGCATAGATAATCAAGAATTCCTTGGAATGGAATAGTTTTCTCTAAGTGAGGTGATGGCTCTATCACCAGTAATACTCCCTAGAAATACCTACCATTAAGGTCCTTATCCACCTTCAAGTTAAGTCAGTGGTAGTTTTTTTACTCTTCTTAAAGAAGATTTGGATCGAATTCCTAACCTGCTGCTTTATCTCATGCAGATGTTTGTTGTTTATTTTGTCTTAGTGTCTTCCCTTTAGTCAGCAACCAGAGGTATTTGGTTTGCATGAAAATGTGGATATTTCAAAAGATCTTCAGCAAACTAAGATCCTCTTTGAATCTCTGCTTTTAACACAAGGAGGGGGCACTCAGGGATCTTCTGGAGGTGCTGACATCACTCTTTATGAAATTGCAGATGATATTCTCAGCAAGGTATTGTATTACACCAGTGATTCCACTTTATCTTTTTACAAAGCAGAAATTCTTCAACTAGAATCTTCAGTGTCAAATTGATATTGTGTTGGAGGAAAAACATCCTGGGAGGAATTTAGTGCAATATTAAAGTAATAAATAGATAGGAGATAGGAGACAGAGAGAGAAAACAGAGTAAACTTTGGAAGAACAGTGATTCATTCATGTGAACAAGATTAAAATTAATAAAATTGAAATATATTCATAACTTTTCGTGGTATGAAATATTCTAGGTGGTTTTTAAAAGATAAACATAGCTTTAAAAAACCCATAATTTTTACTTGGATTAAACTACTAAATACTGTATTGATAAGATACTCATCAGAAAGTTTAATGGTATCTATTACCCTGCAATTTTTCACATCTGCATACTTTTAATGTAATACTGATGCATAATGATATATGGCATGACTTCTAAATATGTTGTCATTTACAGCTTCCAAATGATTTTGACATTGAAGGTTGCCTAAGTAAATATCCTGTGAGATATGAAGAAAGTATGAACGCTGTGTTGGTGCAAGAAATGGAAAGATTTAACAAGTAAGAGTGTTGTATTTTATTAAATGTAAATGTAACTGAAATCTTTGTTTGCAGAAAAAGTTTTCCTGCAAATCATACACTGTAAACACTATACTGTGTGAAATATTTTATTTATTTAATTAGTTCCCTTCTAACTGTCTGCAGTGATATCTGCAGTCCAAGCACCATTACTCCTTGTGAAAAGTCAGAATGTAGCATAGATGTCAGGAAAAATGATCTAGTGGCAAAATGAATTGAAAGAAGAAAATACATGACAGAAGAAGGGAGTCTGAGGAGGCACTTGGAAAAGACAATGTGCACAATATTTTTATGTTTTTTTTTTTAATTTTCTCTTTCACCATCTTTATCTTCAATTATATTTTATTTTCATCATATTTCTGACCTGTAGGGTAAAGGGGTTAGAATCTATAATACATGAACTGTTATAGTTTAAGAAACCTTTTCCTTGATAGTTGGCAATATTTCTGCTTATTTCTTGTCTCATGCTTCTGTTTTAAATTATTCCTTTTTTTCCCATTCCCTGATGCCTTTCTTCTTATACCTTCTTTTCAAAATTGCTCTCCTAGCATTAAAAACTTATAATCACTTTTATTTTTCTCTTTGGGTCCCCAGTCTCTCTTTTGACTTTGTTTCCTAATTTTCTTTCTTATCTTTACCTGTTCCTCCATTCTTTCTTCCCCCTCTTCTATTTGTCTCTTCATGTGTCCTACTTCATTTTTTCCTAAACTTTCAATAATGCTCTCTGGCCTTCAGTCTCCAAGTTTTCCTTTGTTGCAGACACTACTCACCTCTTCTTTTGTAATCTAAACCTTTTTCCTTCATTTAGTATACAGTGTATACATTTGGAGTTCCAATTTTATTCTCTTACCAACAAATACAGAGTATTATCATATATAACAAAAAATTTATTAAACTGCTCCTAGTCTTAAATAAATTGTCACAAATGCACAAATCCATGACTTCACAGATATGGCTAATTATGCAGTTACAGAGCTGCTGTACAAATTCTGTAGATGGTTCCATAATCCATGGAGGATGTTGTGTTTTACAAATCATGCAAAAACATGAAAATTTTGTTTTATTTTTAAATTCTAGTTTAATCCAAACTATTCGTGTTACGCTAATTAACCTGAAGAAAGCCATTAAAGGACTGGTTGTTATGGATGCTGAACTGGAGGCTCTGTGTGGCAGTCTACTTATTGGAAAAGTTCCTGAGAATTGGGCGAAACGTTCATACCCAAGTCTAAAACCATTAGGGAGCTATATTCTAGATTTTCTAGAAAGGCTGAAATTTTTACAGGTAATGTACAAGAGGCAGTACTACCAATTATTTAATCTACTTCTTCATATAATTTGTCATTTACATTAAAGGAGTATTGGGAAAGGAGTGATAGATTTTGCTTAGATTTTTCTGAGTACAGTTATGTAGAACATGGTCAAACAATATGGGATTTGTTTATTTCTGATTATTGAATATGTCATTTCTCACTTTCCAGGATTGGTACGAATTAGGGAAGCCCACAGTTTTTTGGCTGTCAGGTTTCTATTTTACTCAAGCTTTCTTAACTGGAGCTATGCAAAACTATGCTAGGAAGCACAGGATCCCTATTGACCTTCTGGGATATGAATTTCAGGTAGGGAGAAATTATAAATGAATATTTTATTAATCTGACTCCTGATTTTGCAGTGAGATGTAGTAAGTAAATTCTGATTGGAAGGTTCATTTTGCAGCTAACTTACTGCAATTTGAAGACTTACATTTAATTTTTTGGTATGGTAGACATGTTAAATAACATCTGTGAAAGAGTTACATTAAAAGTAGTTTTCTCATTGGACCTAGACCTCCACTCAAGAAAACAGCCTATAGAGTAATATGTTTGTCTGTGTGATTAAAGCCTTATTTTATAACCTACAACAAAGGTAATTAAAAAGCCCACAGAAATCTTTATAGTTTTGTATAAAAGTAGTACTGAAAGGAAGGTATTACTATATTATTCCCAGTTTGGATTGATCTTCTGAAAATTGGCTGTTAGCATAATACCTCAAAAAGCAAACAGCTATGAACGTTTAATAACATGGAACACTTATTTCTCATAGGTTATTCCTCAAGATACTGCTGATACTGCACCAGAAGATGGTGTTTATATCCACGGATTATTTTTAGATGGAGCTCGCTGGGACAGGACCAAGTCAGTAACAAAGTGTTTTATTATGGTTCTGAAAAGCTTTGTCGTTTGCTTAAACAAGATTTGTTTAAAAATTTTAAGTGATACTTTTCATATTGCTGAAATAACACACCAAGTGAAATACCCTTTCATGCATGGAAAATGGAGAAGGAAAAAACAAAAAACCACCAAGCAGTAGCAACCAAAAAAAAACCACGCCCAAACCCTCTTTGATTTAACAGCAAGCCACAAATAATTACTTTGTTGCTTTCTCTCACCAGGGGAGTGTTAGCTGAGCAGTATCCCAAATTGCTCTTTGATATGATGCCAATCATTTGGATAAAGCCAAGTAAGTATAATTTCTGTGAAGTGTGAGCTATTCAACAAGAAATTGCAACAATGAATTCCTTTTTTACACAATATCGATGCTCCTAGCCTCACCAAAGTTACCCAAATGGGCACAGAACTCACGTGCATCTGACCGATGACTTGTACATTAAAAACGGGTCCTGCTAGCTTAATGCAGTCTCATCTCATCTGAGCAATAGGCCTGTCCCTTTCCTCACAGATGTTTATAATTATGAATTAGATAAAAGGGCTAGTTAAATGATTTTTTTTATAAATACGCTTAGGTGCTGCCCAATCTATTTTTCAACCCAACATTAATTTGGGTAGGAAAGCACATGGTGCTTGAATTCCTGGCCCCACTCAAGTTGAGGTGAACTTTTAATGGACTTACAGAGACTCAGTGCTTTACATCACATGATTTAGCAAGGTTTGCTCAGGTTATTTTTAGCTGCTATGCTAGTTGTCTGTCACACTAGTAAGGTATTTTCCATAACTCTTTTGGCTTTTTTGATCAGGAGCAGCAAATCCCTAGTTTTGTTTATTCACTTCGGCAGGACTTTCTACTGCAACTGTTGCAATTTAGATATTATTAGCTAATAGGCAGTGTAACAAAGTTTCCATGTTTTGTGCCTGTGCTTTCTCTTGAGGTTGGATGAATCTGTTCAGATGTGCATGACTTCAGACTTTGCACAAGTTGCGTGTAAGCAGTCTAGGCATACAGAGAGTTCCTGCTGAGTTGTGTCCTTGGGATCTCAGATGATTGAGTTGCAGTTAAGTTCTGTGGCTGCTGGACCAGAATTCTTGTGGAGCTGTTAAAAGCTTGTGTATAAACTATGCTTTAAATAAGTAACTATTCAGATGTTAATGTGTCTTTGAATGATTACAAAGCTGGTAGAATCACAGAAAAGCATCCAGTCCTGAAAACAAATTGTAGTTAAATTAGTTGGGTTTAAAACCAAAACAAACCACAAAAGAAAACACAAAAAAGCCAGATAATTTTATTATGTTGCTCACAAAACAATTTTGCATTTTTGTTTAGCTTTAAGGAGGTTACTGTAAATACTTAATATTTGTATGTAGATTATGTTTTTATCAACAGATCTGCTGAATGTAATATATTATTTGGGTTTTTTTTGAAGCTGCAAAATCGGACATCAAGAAATCTAATGCGTATGTTTGCCCACTCTACAAGACAAGTGAGCGTAAAGGAGTCTTATCTACTACTGGACATTCTACTAACTTCGTCATTGCTCTGATGCTTAACACAGATAAACCAGTCCAACACTGGATCAAGCGAGGTGTTGCGTTGCTCTGCCAGCTGGATGACTAACTTTGGACAGTTCAGATTCAGATATCACAAGATCCCATTCTTGTCATTTGCCTACAGAGGAAGTAGAACATCCTGTGTAAAAGAAACTTCTAGACTTTTTTTATATTAAAATATTTTCTGATCCTCAATATTTTGTCCTAAATAAGTATGTATTATTATTAGCATCTTTGCAATCTGTAGAAGATACAGCTAGGATCTTAGCCTTTGGTAAAATTATTGATGGGTAAACATCAATTTTATGTTTTGTGGTATTCAAGTAATGCATATCTTAATGGAAAATGAAAATAGTCTGCACTTTCTGAGAGAAACATTACAGTTAATGAACTTGAAGCATTAAGAGTGCTGAATTATGTGAGTGGGAAGCTAATAGGTAATAAGTTTTGGAATTTCAATCTGGATTTCTGTATAGCTGATGTTCTGTTATAGCAACAGTGAAGACTGCAGTTTGAGAAATTGTTTAACTCTCTATAGTAGGTACTTCTGATGCCTTCATTCTTCAGCAAATTAATATTTTTGGGATTTAATTCAGATATTCTGATTTTGTTAAGGGTTTTTTTCCAAATAGTTTCTGTGAAGAATAAATGATAAATCCTCCTTTATGACCACCTGCCATAAAATGTTTTGTTTCCCTATTGCTTGAGAGAGGCAGTCCAGTTTCAATTCCTTCACTGATTCTGCACTTTTCTTTCCTTTAAAAAAAAAAAAAATTACTCATTCTTCCTAGATCTGCTCTAGCAGAGAACTATTTCCACCTTGGTTTCAGCCACAGTCATCAGTTTCTTCGTAAAGATCCCTCTGTAAAATACAGTAGAAGTAAACTAAGCACATGAAAGCCTCACTCCATCCTACCATCACTATTATAACTAGGCATCTATGTCCTTAATTTCCATGCTTATTGTGGGTTACACCAGCGTAAGTGTTCAGCGTAGGCCTATTTTTCTGAAACTGTGCTTTTCCCTTTAGAGACTCCATATGTTTATCTTTTGTTTACTGTTTATAAGAATTGTGATTAAGCAATCAGAAACACATAGTAATTTTTCATAGCATTCTTACTTGGTTTTATTTGCCTTTTTATGTTTATTTTTATTGTTTTTATTTTTTCTTTTTATGCTATCTTACTCTTTTAAGTAACCTCCTAGTATATTTGGTTTACTCTCTTAGGAAAGCACTAAAGTATTGTCTTTCCATAATGTAATAGCTACTACTTATAGTTCTCAGATTCTCATTCCAGAAACTTTTAAGAAGGGTATTTTTACAAAGAAACTGGATTTTTAATTCCTTCTTTCCTGACACCATTTGTCAGGTCAGATTATTAAATATAACTAACCTATATGAAAGAAACATGGAGAAAGTCCCAGAGTATCTTATGATCGGGTATTTATAGTGAGCTATTAATGGACATAGGCTCTACTGAGATCATTTTCAATCCTGAAAATATCACTTTCAACTTAATAATCACTTCTTCAAAGTGTGAGGTCTTCCCTCTTTCAGAAGGTGAGGAAAACCAGTATATTTTATCAATTCGTAGGAAAAATTAGTAGTCTTTTTACAAAAAAGAAATAGTCTAGATTTAGAATGTTTGTATACTCGTACTATAGATATAATTGAATACTAAGTTACTTGTGTGTATATTTTGTTACATGTGCAATTACAGAGCAAGGCCTTGCAATCAGAAATTAGCTAGATCAGGTAACAAGTGATGCAGGTTTGCTGTGAATTACTACTCCTCAGCTTTAAGATGTTTCTAGAATTATTCCATACTTTGTAAGTGGCATGTTGACAACTTACTTCATTTTGCTGTGCTCATTTGTTTTGCAAATTTATTTATTGCTTTCAGTTTTTCTTATTAATTTTATTCTACTTTGCCTTGGTTTTTTGGTTGATTTTTTCAGGCCAACTGTCTTGAAAGACAGAAGTGGAAGTTTTGATAAGGGAAAACAGGTAAGAGGTTTAAGCCTAACAGAACATCTGTGCTTTTAATCTATAATAGCACATAGCTGAATATACAAAAGAATAATGTGACTACTTATGCATATAACAGTGTACATCTACACACATTATACTATTTAATGATTGATTTGATTGTTAATAATTTTTTATTATTTCTTTTAAATCTTAACATTTAGACTTAACAGTATCAATGGGATTTATTTCTGTGTTCTGTTGTTTGTATGACAATCTTAAAAGGGTAAAAATATTTTTAATTGAACCGTTTCAATTTGGGGAACTTTGAAAAAAAACTTTTTTAAACTAATGGTATTCTTAAGCTTTTATTTTTATTATTATTAACTCCATTGTGGTTATACCAGTGTGTTTTATTTCTGCCTGTATTTGGATATATATTGTTGGAGTATTTTATATATATATATCCCTTACAAGTTTGAGGAAGAGAATGCAGAATTATAAATTTACCTGTTCTAAATGGCCATAGATTATGTAGATAAGGTGGTAAAGCTGGTCTTTTTTGCAAGCATGGAGTTTGACATTGTTTCGATTGGAAGGCTGATGCACACAATAGCACAAATCTATAGTACTTTCCTGACTGTAAGATATAGCCCTCATAATATCTTTATTGAAACAGTTTGAACAAAAGCTATTATTAAAAACTTTCATGTCTTTCCCTTATCCTTCACTTCCAGGCCTTCTGTGAACAAACTGAAAAAACATCCTGTGTCTTATTACACATCTGTTTTCATACTAAGGAAACATCATAGCACAATTGTGATGACATTTGAGTGTCTAAAAAACTTACAAGGGAATGGGTATTTATCTGAAAACTAGGTTTTACTTATTTTTGTTGCTGTCTAATAAGTAATGCCAGAACAAGTAGCTATTCTGTATGTTGTCTGTGGAACAGAGATAAAAGCTAGCACATGTTATTGGAATAGAAAACATTTCTTTTGTTCGAAATAGAATAACTCTTTGCAGTGCAAAATTAAATACGTTGGAGAAAGTTGGAGCTTGAGGTGAAGTTCCAGTTAATTTATTTTAAACTATGTTTCATTTCTCTTGATACTTAACCAGTGATTGCTATTTCTTTTATTCCAGATTTAACCTGAAGATTTAACATCTGCTTCCAATTAAAAAGCAGAGTTTCCCTTTGAAAGTGATCCAGGTTGTGTTGATTTGCCATGTATAATTCTACATGTCTGTTCAATGATGATTCTGATGATGAAATCCCTACCCAACAAGCTATTCAGGAAAGCTTACAAGATAAGCATAAAATTGAAACCAGTGGCGGTGCAACAGAGGGTGAAAGGTAGTAAGTTACTACTTCTGTTTTGGGTGTTTTCTTGACATTACTATAAGCATGTAGTAACCTTATTTTCATTTGTGACTCCGTATGTTGTATCACTCTGATCTTGTCTAATAGATACTGGAAACCACTGGTAGTTCACTTGTTCCAAGTTTTCCCTGAAAAAGTATACCCATTTCCTTGACAATATGGAATGTATGATGTTTTACATCAATATCTAAATGAGTACAAGGCTTTATGAAGAAGATAAGCACGTGATGTAAAAATAGATTGGTATGGTAGCTTTCCCTCATTTTAGTATTGAATTGTTGTCTTTGTGTGAAAAATCCAGTATTTATAGTGGCAGGAGAAGACCAAGAGAAAAAGTGTTTTAATATGTTAAACCCTGACGAAACCTACATAACTTACAGTACTTTAACATGTAGACTTGAGTATTTAGATTAAGGTATAATTATATCCTGAACTTCACATTAATTTTTACTTATCTCTTTATTTTTGTTCTGTTTATGCAGTTTCCAGTATACTGCAAGTGAAGAACATGGAAAGATAATTGCAGCAATTTGGACAGTTAAGTACAAATACATGGCATTAACCCTGTATCCCTAGGAATCACTTGGATATTGCACTGTTGAGTAATGCCTCCATTTTAGGTGTTTGATCACCTGATTTAAGTGCACTTTTTCTGTATATAGTCTTGGGAGGGTTAAGGCAACTAAAAACAGGACACCCAAAAGCTAATTTGTAAGATGGCAACATGGATTCAAATGTCACTTCTCTCAGATTCCAGTGCTTCATCTTCTGGAATTAGGGGATAATGCCAGGCCTTGCTTGTAATATAAACAACAGGATGGCAAGGCCCCCACTGAATTAGTACTTCATAAAAGCATTTGCCACTTTGTGAGATACCCAGATGAAAATCCCTTCTCTACCTGAAGAGTGTTCCAGAATTGTTGCTTAATTGCCAAACTTCAGTGTGTTTCAGCACAAGATGTTCTTAGTCTGCTTCTCTGAAACTTCTACTTTTTGTGGTGTAATCAATTTCTATATTGAGTCACAGAGATAACTAAACAATAGGCATAAGTAGTACAGTTGTTTGGACAGTTCTGGCAGTGGGAAACTTTCAGTCCAGTCCTTGCACACATCATAGTAGTTACAGAGATATTTAGTGGGGTAGAAATCAAGAAGCCAAGCCTTTTCTGGAAAAGCAAATGCTATAAATGTTCCATACACAATGGAGAATGTGTGTAAACTCTAGTTACACTTGCTGTCTGGCCTTAAGAATATATAATTCTTCCATGTGTAGGAGAACTTCAGCAGCAGAGGTTGAGGGCAGTCTGTCCCCCCACCCTATGGCTGTAACTAACAGAGGGCAGACTGCCTTCTCCCAGGAATGATGGGATAAAAAACAAGAGCAGAAATCAAGCCTCTACTTAAACAGGCTTTCTAGCCAAGAAAGTTTTGCTGTTTCTTGATGAGGTATAAAATTGCAAACATAATCACTTGTGTTGATTAAAGATCTAATCAGATCGTTAATAAAAGTAGGAATAGCAAGATAAGTCTCATCCCTATTAGATCAGCTTCATTTTACTTTTTGTTTTTGTGTCCTTATTTTGGCTAGGATAGAGTTAATTTTCTTTCTACTAGCTGGTATAGTGTTATCTTTTGGATTTAGTATGAGAAAAATGTTAGCAACACACTGATGGTTTCAGTTGTTGCTAGGTAGTGTTTAGACTAAGTCAAGGATTTTTTAGCCTCTCATGCCCAGCCAGCAAGAAGGCTGGAGGGGCACAAGAATTTGGGAGGGGACACAGCCAGGGCAGCTGACCCAAATTGACCGAACATATATTCCTTCCATACCATGTGATATCATGCCTCATATATAAACTGGGTGGGAGTTGGACAGAGAGGGTGGATAGCTGCTTGGGAACTAACTGGGCATCGGTTGGTGAGTGATGAGCAGTTGCATTGTGCATCACTGGTATATTCCAGTCCTTTTTTTTATTATTATTATTTTATTTTTCTTAATATCATTATTATTTTCTTCCTTTCTGTCCTTTTAAACTGTTCTTATCTCAACCCATGAGTTTTACCTTTCTTTTTTTTCCCCAATTCTCTCCCCCATCCCACTGGGGGGGGGGGGGGGGAGAAG
>JANZLQ010000037.1:10015582-10056868 GCA_026212715.1 Elanus axillaris | reverse complement strand
CCCCCCCCCCCCCCCCGGGGGGGGGGGGGGGGGAGAAGTGAGTGAGTGTGTGGTGCCTTGTTGCTGGCTGGGGTTAAACTATGACCTTTTTCCAACCTAAATACTTTTTCCTACAGTTTCATTAGGACACCTGTTTATACATTGAACTTGCATGCACTATTGCTTGTGAGAGGATTGTATTTGAAATATTTTAATCATACTATTATAAGTAAGTTTTTTTCAATGTATAATTTAAAATGCTTTGTGAGTCAATGTCAATCATTGATTGTTCTGTTCATGTAAACCACCCTCTGAGAAGAAATTGTTTTGACAAAGCAAGTTTTTTATTCTAGATACACTGATGGGATAAATGGCACTCAGTATATTAGTTGCCTGAATTTTTTTTATGATGAGTAATGGGATATATGTCTGTCTTAAAATTTCACAGGCCAAGAAGAAGCATTGAAGAAGTTGGTGAGGCACAGTTCTGCTTTTGAAGAAGCAGATCAGCAAGGCTGGCTTCCTGTGCATGAAGCTGCAGCACAGCTAAATAAGAACATCCTTGAAATAACTTTGAAAGGTAGAGAGTCCTGGTTTTTCTCCAAAAAGTTTTACTAAGTCAAGTTTGATGAATCATCCAGCTTCAGATATGTTCTGCTTTTCTGTATTTCAGCCTCCCGTGCCATTACGTGGGAACAGACCACTCTAAAAGGGGAAACACCTCTCTTGGTGGCAGTAAGAAATTGCTTTGTAGACAACGTCCGCTTTCTCCTGCTCAATGGCTGCAATCCCAATGTTAAGAATGAAGAGGGAGATTCTCCTTTAGTTATAGGTGAATACCTTATTTAGGGGTGGAGAGGTGAGGGAATGAGGTGAGATTATAGTTACACATTTTAGGTTTCAGTTTGACATATTTGACTTCAAAATAATATCTAAAATATTTTGCTATAAGGAGCAAAAAATGTCTGTCTCAGTATTGAATGTGTCTGTCCCCATCTGTTTTTCTTAGACTAAATCAAGGCTTTAAATGAGTTGACAATTCCAAGTTAGGAGCTGTCACCACAAAGTTCTTAGCATTGTTTGTTAATTAAAGTATTATCCTTATTGGTCTACTGAAGTGTGGAAAACATAGAATTATGAAGAGCTAAAAATCTTTCCCCAAAGACAGATCCAATGGAGGGAGCTCCAGATGCCTGCCATTTTCCATCCCTCAGTTGCAGAGAGTTTGAGGTTCAGGTTGAACATACATCTTTTTCCTCAAAGGATCAAATAGCTTTCTCCATGAAGTGCATAGTGTCATCCTCTGCTTTCTTTGGCATCATTTACACAGTGATGCCTGATAACCAGGTCCTCCTGCTTTTTCATGCTATTACTGTTCTTCCTGTCTGCAGGCTTAAAACATTCATATTCTCTGCTTACATGGTATCTTTCATTGCATCAGCTTCTCTTTCTCCAAAAGCTAAGGTAATTGGGTTTGATTTTCAAAAATTATAGCAAACCAGCCTGATTTATCTGCGTTATGTAGAGCGTAAAACAGTGTTTGTCCCTATTCAGACATTGTTGGAATTAATCCAAGTACAAGTGAAGAAGCTAGCCAGGCCTAACTTCTTGGTTTGCTTCTCTTTGATTTTTTTTTTTTAATTGAAGAAGAAGGTCCCATGCCTAGTATCACTCTTAGTGTGAATGCCATTTTAAAGAACCATATTTTTCCAAGATGTTTTTAAAAAATTTTCTATGTTCATTTAATTTGCTTCCTTCAGTTTGGGTTGTGATGCTATTATTCTTACTGAGTCCTAGCCAAAAAAAGGAAAGCGTGTTCTCATTATCTGACTTCTAAAGGAGCACTGTAAGTTTCCTTACTGGACACCCAGTCCATCCTTTTGAAATACTAAAGGTCCTAGCCAGGGCCACCTGCTTAGAAAAGATCTCGATACTTTTGAAGTGTACTGTATTAAAATGCACCATCCCCCAAGAAGGGAATGTATGGGATTTATCTGAAGCAGCCATGTAGGTTACAGATAATGGGACATCACAAGTTATAGCATGCTGTCAATGGTATTTCAAGCAGCTGTGGCACATGAAGCTTCTCTGCCTTATCTGCCTCAGTGAAGGGCACTTGATGTTCTACCCTGCACAGCCTGGGGGATCAAAGAGAAGAGGGAAAGTCGTTGCCTATTCATTCCATCCACTGGAGCCAATGCAAATTACTCTTTTAAGATCCTTACTGACTTAACAGATCAGGCTTATTAAGCTAAGAAGGCATTTGACACAGTCATTTTAAACTTCGTTTCGTATTATGGTAACTGCTTGTGAAGATCGAATAGAGCTGACCAGGCTAGCTCCTGAGCGCACCAAGTATACCATCTCCATCTAGTGGCAAGGAAAGTCGCATTCTGTTGCATTACCAAACGCAACGGGATTACAGAGAGAAAAAGAGATTACTGTAAAATTATTAATTTGAATAGTTAATGTTTTTCTGCAAAGAACAGACTTGATGATAACTAGAACCTTTCAGTGTAGTGTGATATTTCTCAGTGTATAAATAGCACTGCCAGTAGCAGCTTGAGCTTTCCTGGGCTGCCACATAACAGAAGCCATAGTACAAAAATAGTGTTGAAACATTCTGGCTGATACGTTGCTTATTGTCTTACAGCAATTAAACATGACTCATATGAGATCGCCTCCTTGTTGATAAGTTCTGGTGCAAAAGTGAATTTGCAGTGTGTCCACAAGAGGACTGCTTTACATGAGGCAGCCAGACTAGGCAGGAAGGATCTGGTGAAGCTGCTTCTTCGTTCTGGAGCAGATCCTGACCCTCGCAGTGGATATGGGCTTACACCTCTAGCACTGGCTGCACAGACTGGACATACAGAAATTATGGAGCTCTTATTGCAAAAAGGTGAGACTTTATTACACAGGATGTTCTAGGAAGAGAACACTCAGTGTGGGGGTCTATGTTGCCAGTGTTATAAATATCTGATGGGATGGTGTGAAGAGGACAGAGCCAGATTCTTCTCGGTAGTGCCCCAAAACAGGACAAGAGGCAGTGGGCACCAATTAAAACCTAGCAAATTCTGTCTGAACATAATATAACACTTTTTTCTGTGAGGGTGGTTGAACATTGGAACAGGTCACTCAGAGAAGTTGTGGAGTCTCTATCCTTAGAGGTACTATAAACCTAACTGGACACCGTCCTGGGCGACTTGCTGTAGCTGACCCTGCCTGAGCACAGGCTTGAACTGGATGATCTCGAGGTCCTTTCCAACCTCAACTATTCTGTGGTTCTGGTTTACAACTCAGTAGATTCATTTAGTAACATAAAGGTTCTGTGGTGGTAGTCTTCAAGTGCGTAGAGATTGTAAGGCTTGTCTTACATGTCTTAGTACTCCCCAAATGGGAGAAAGTGAATCCTCTTTCCAACAGAGAAAATTATTCCTAAATGCAGAGGCAAAAAGTTGTTCTTAGCTCAGTAGCCAGGAAAACATTGCATTACTGAAGTGAAAGGAAATGGACTGTTATCATGCTACTGAGTATACAGCCTGTATTGTTAATAGATCCAAACAAATATAAAATACATTTTTAAAGATCACTTACTTGTAGCAAACTGTAGTAGTCATCATTAAATGCTTTGCAAAAATGCAAGCAAATCTCACACACTGCAACAGATATTTTGTTTGCATTTTTGGATGGCATCTTAATATATTTGAAGAATTTGACTCCCAAATCACGTGAGTTGAGGTCCATCTAAAGAATTCCTAGCATCTAAATTTCATGTTATAAAATATATATATGTGTGTGTGTATATATATATATGCACGCACACACACACACACACACACATATATTCTAAGTAGTTAGCCTGTTTACACATATTTTTATTAGTCTTCTGAAAGTTCTGTGAATGGATGAAAACTGGTTATTGTAAGATACACCTTCAGAAATAGCAGCAGAAGTAATTTTTCTTACTAAAGAAAATTAAATGCTCTCTTCTCCAGGAGGATTGTTGTGATGTAGTTAAGTAAGGTCTGATAAAGACTACATTTTCATAATATTCAAATAATATTTTAGTGTGCAGTTGTCATTATTCTTAAATGCAGTATTGTTTTCTCATATAGACAGGTCATCTTAGGGAAGGCCTGACGACATTTATGGTGGGGTATTTTATATGATGGCTCAGCAGTGCTGGAACTGGATTGTATGAACTGTTTTGATACTGGCTTCTCTCATATTTAGTTATACCTGTCTTTATAAAGTAGAAGAATTGAAATGCATTGTATGTAAGCCAAAACCCAATTTTTTGTGTGAATAAGAACCAGACCCATTGTTTGCCCAGTTCTAGCAGCAAGTCTTACACTGTAATTGTGTTCAAAGCAGTTCGGACCTTCTCGTTCCCAGGATTACATAAACACATCTAAGACCAAGGATCCAACGTGAAGGTTTATGCCCATAGTGGTTTTATTTGCTGAAGAATAGAATTCACAATACTGTATCACCGGAGGGTTGGAGATATTAATTACTGCTGGATATTTACAGTGACAACTCTGAAAATCCTTGATGCTTCTTTACAGGTGCGAATGTTCTTTCACAGGCAATGGATTGTGCTTCTGTGTTATTTGAAGCAGCAGGAGGAGGAAATCCAGATTCTCTGAGTCTTTTACTAGAATATGGGGCTGATGCCAATGTACCAAAGCACTCGGGTCATTTGCCAATCCACAGAGCTGCATATAGAGGACACTTTCTGTGAGTTAATATACTTAAAAATCAAGTAGTGGTGACATGAGAAATACTAATTTTGCTAATTCTACGTTATTCAAAGCAGGCAGCAAATCTGTAGTTTTGTAGAAGGAATTCTTTCTGAACTGTGTAAATATGAGTTTTCTGTGTCTGAATGTGAGACCAGTCAGGCTAAAATTTTCATCATCTTAGGATGAACACACTAATTCCTGTAATGTTTCCCCACTTGCCATAAATAGTAACACTGTCCAGTCTGGTGTTGAGGTTCTTGGGACATCTGCACTCTCTTTGGGTATGCCTCATATCTACCCCATCACAGGAAGTTAAATGTACAAAATAAACAAATAGACTTAGGGGATAAGGTTGTCCTTATTTTAAAGACAGGAAGCTTACTAGAAGATAGTTATGCTAAAATCACAACCAGTAAGTGAGAAACAAGTCTTCAGTACTAGGAATGTTGCATTGTGGTTAAGAATCTGAGAATTCTTAATTCCTATGTTAATATTTTATATATATTAATTAAACTATGTTTAAACTTTAATGTATATATTGAGTTATATATGTATTCATTTTACATATTATAATGTATTATATTATATTGTATTATATTAAATTCCCTAATTCCTATAGGTTAAGCAATAACACTGTCCTCTTGACATTCAGGAAAAGCTTCCATTGAGAAGGAATCATTATTTTGCTAGCAGGGAATGGGGTTGTTCCTGAATAATAGTATAATAGAATAATATTTTTATGCGTAGCAGGTATAAAGTCAGTATCCATTGCTGGCTAACAGTTCAATTGTTAGCAGTTAAAGTCAATGCAGAGGTATAGCATGCCATGGTACTGATTTGGTAGACTAAGACAATTGGATACAGTTATGATGAATTCTGAAGCTCAGCAACATGGAGAAATTCAAAGACAGCTAGGTGAACCAGTATGTTTAAGATTCTGAGGTTGTTCTTTTTTTAATTCTTCAGAGCCCTAAAATATTTAGTTCCAGTTACTAATTTTGATGCCATTAAAGAAAGTGGGATAAGTCCAGTTCACTCAGCAGCAGCAGGAGCACATCCTCAGTGCCTTGAGTTTCTCCTCAAGTCTGGGTTTGATGCCAATTTTATGCTGGATCAAAGAGTTCGCAAAGGCTACGATGACCACCGGAAATCGGCATTGTACTTTGCTGTTTCCAATGGGGATATCACTTCAGCACAGTTGCTGTTGAATGCTGGAGCCCTGCCAAACCAAGATCCCATCAACTGTCTCCAAATAGCCTTGAGAATGGGCAACTATAACTTAATGAATCTACTGCTTCGACATGGGGCTAATGTCAATTATTTCTGTAGAGTCAATACAACACATTTTCCATCAGCTCTACAGTATGCTCTGAAAGATGAAGTCATGTTAAGAATGCTGATGAACTACGGGTATGATGTGCACCGCTGCTTTGATTGCCCTCAGGGAAACAGTTCGCATTCCCAGTATGTGACTGATGGATGGACTTCTACTGTTATCAAAGATACAATGGTGAGTATATCAGATGGCTTCATATGTTGTTCTACTACCAGTATCCTTCCTAAAACTAAATGAAAATGTGCTTAATGCAGTGTCAGAAAAGGAAGTTTTGAAACTGTATGACAGTTTACACCTAAAGATAGGAATAGACAAAATTAAATTGATGTTGTCAGGAGGCCTGGTTCATGACAGCAAATGAGCATAAACGGTATTTTTGAATCACGAAAATATAGCTAATGATACGCTAATGATCAGTTCAGAGTTGGCTCTCTAGGGCAGTTTTGTCCATGCTGTGAAAGCAGGGACTTGCAGGTTGGTTTGCTGGGTTGTCTTGTGTCATAACACTACTACAGGAAGGCTGTTGCAAGGACTCCCTGGAGCTGGCACAGTAGAGTGGAAATTAACAAGCCTGAACCAGTCTAAACAGATTCCTAGAGATACCCATCAGTGTCATTGTTCTGTAGTCTGCAAAGTCCACTTGAACCTAATAAACCCTTCTTTAACCTGAAGATAAGGGGGTGTGGCACACACTGGGCTGGTGGGTCCCCCTGTTCAGCATGTGGGGACACAAGTCTAAATTCCACTTAATGAGTGGTAGCACTTCTTCTTAAGCACTTAGTTACTAAATATACAGTTACTTAAGTTCACTTTTAGACCTAGTACAAAATAACTATCTCTCAGATTTTCAGTTTCTACTAATGAGGCTTAATGCAAGCTGTGACAACCTCTAAAGTTCCCCTGACTGACAGAACACTCATTCTTCCTGGCATTCTGCTGAAGTTATTTAATTGCTCTTGTCCTGCAGAGGCGGAAGCCATTTACAGGAGTATTGAATATTATCCTATTAAACATTTTGTTTCTGTCAGTTCTGTGAAGTGATAACCTTGTCATGGCTGAAGCATCTGTCCGGGAAAGTAGTGCGAGTAATGCTAGATTACGTTGATCACGTCAATATCTGCTGGAAGCTAGAAGCAGTTCTCAAAGAACAGGAACTCTGGCCAGACATAAATTTGATTTTAAGTAAGTAACTGATGTTCAAATTTGAAAAGACAAACAAGCTATTTTGGGATTGGGGCCTTTTTTGTTGGTAGTATTTTATTTTTCATTTTCTTTACATCACACTGGTGCTTTTCTTGACCCGTTAGGCCAAAAGTTATGTTTTGACAGTAAGAGATGTCTTAAAAATCAGTCTATGCAGGGTTTAAACTAAGTTTCTCTCAGAATTCTGATAGGCAGTAACTGCATAATTTATGCAGAGCACGTGGGAACTTTAATTACACTGTAGACAACACAGTCCTCTTCAAGGGGAGAAAAGCTTTCCCCCCTGCCTCAAGTTGGTGGAACAAATCTAGTAAGTCACTATTTTTAATTGAGTGATTTAATTCTAGTCTAGACTAATTCTATGTCCTTTTTGCTAGTACATAGATTAAGTAGTGTCTCAAAATTCTGCTTTTAGTAGCTTCTTTAGGTTGACCAAAGACTGGCACCAGTTATCTGGGGACAAAGTACATTCCCCAAACTTTACTAATTAAACTTGCATTAACCTATATTTAGCCAACTTAACAGAAACAAAATCTGTTGATTTAGCTGCCAATGGTTGTAAATATGTAACTGTGAGATGTATGGGCTAAGATAAAAAGGCTAGCTCTGGACAGGTCTGGTTGTCCAGAGACAGCCACATTCATTTTATTTGACTATTCACAGAATGAATATGCATCAGGATCGGGAAGAAAGCTTTTGAAAGGTAGCAGAGTACTGAATGAATAAACTGAACAAAATTTAATAACTAACATATTAATATGTCTCGCCTTCTCATTTCTAGCAAATCCTCGCTCTCTGAAGCATCTTTGTCGCCTGAAGATACGGGAACGCATGGGCCGGTTGCGTCTCCGTTGTCCAGTCTTCATGACCTTCCTTCCACTGCCAAACTGCTTGAAGGACTACATACTGTACAAGGAGTATGATCTTTACGGACAGGAAAACTTCACAGGAATCTACAACTTCAACTGTACATAATTAGTACTGCTATATTTTGAAGGGAATGTTGACATGGATAAGACTGTTATGCAGCTGCTTTTTTCTTTTGGGATTTTATCTCCTATGTATTAGGGAATACCAGCATTTCCCCCTCACCCCTGAAGAAAACTGGGAGAGCCCCAAAATGTAAGTATTAGTGATCCCATTCTACATATCTACTGGAATATAAACTATCTGAAAGTTATGGCAGTAGTCCTTTAAATGCTTAATGTGACCAGTTAAGGAAGTGTAAAATGTAGGTCTGCAAGCCTGGTGTTTTTGCTAAGTTAAGGCCTGCTATAACACGTACCACTACCCCCACTGCAGGGTTAAAGTCAGTGTTTAGTTAAAGGTTAGGGATTTAACTAAAACCAGGAAGGGACATAGTTCTTTTTTTGTCTTGTACTTCCTTTTCTCTTGCCATGAAGTAGTTTTTATTTGTGAAGGCCTACAGTGACGTTCTGAAGAGCAGCTTAAGTAGATTTATTTTTTTCACCTGATTAAGTAATCCTACATTCTAAGCAGTGAAATGGGATTAACAGCTATAGAAACCTCTGCTTATCACAGCAGCTAGTGTGAAATACCAATGTTTCAACAAGGCGGCACTATTCCTGAAAGACTTGTCAGTTCTGCATCTCATTCTCAGGTACTGCTGTGTCTCATCCACCAGGTACTTTGCTCGCTCTAGAACTAGGTTTTCCTTTCATAGTGCTGTCCAAAGGCATGCTTGCGATTTTTGGATAGTTGGAGCTTAAGCTTTTGGAGCACTATCTGTCAGCAGTCACAGTTGTCTTAGAAGTATTACATAGTATACACAGACCCACAGCATGCCTGTTCTTTCTAAAAATACTGCAGCTGTCAGTCCATATTTTAAAAGAAAAAAAGTTCATCAATACACTTGGCTTTAGTAGTATTTATTCCTTCATTATCAAGTAAACATAGATTATTTTTTTCCTAGTTATACATGCATCTTTATCATGGAAGTTACATAATTCAAAAGTCTGCTTTTCCCCAGAAAAATCTACAAACCTTATAAAATACAAATTTAACCATAATGTAGTTATGACCCATCACTTTTTACATGGTGTTTATCATATAATAAACTAATGAAGCCCGTGGAGATGAGTATCGGTACCCACATTAATGGTTGTGCTGGTATAGCCTCTGCACATGTGAATTCTGATCACTATCACAACCACAGCTCTGCATAGTGCTACACATTGTCTATCATGTGGCTACAACGTGTGCACTATAAAGAACCAGCTACAACGGTAAGGATTTTCTTCTAATGTTCAGTCTTTGATTGCTGCAAAAATAAGTTATCAGCGTTCCCAAGTACAATAACTTCCTCTGAGGTTATCTAGCTAATACAATTAAAATTAAGATAATTGAGATAAACTTTGACAACAGAGGGATAACTGCATGTTAAAACTTTAACGGAAGGGAATGCATTCTGTCACCAATCATGATACTTCCTGGAAGTCAGTATTATGAAAAATGGAGGAGGTT
This sequence comes from Elanus axillaris, assembly GCA_026212715.1. Classification (NCBI taxonomy): domain Eukaryota; kingdom Metazoa; phylum Chordata; class Aves; order Accipitriformes; family Accipitridae; genus Elanus; species Elanus axillaris. The sequence continues at coordinate 10,047,121 of JANZLQ010000037.1, read as the reverse complement.
TTTGCATCAGTACAAATCCCACCCAGAAAGTTCCTATAATTAAGCTTTTGCTTAATCTACAAAATGCTGACTGGCATAATAGGTTTACTATCCACGTTTTCCAAGATTAAGACAAGACAATCAAAGTTGACGTAAGTATGCAATTGGAGGTTTTTAATACAGCTATTCAGGGAAAATGTGCAAGTCAATCTCCAACATTGCAAAAAATCACTTACACTCACTTCACTAGAATCGGACCAAGCCAGAACAGCATTGTAAGAATTTGACCACTTCACTCTATTATAAAAATGACCTGAAAGATTGTACAAAATCCTTGGCTTGCAATATAAACTTATTAGGAATACAAGTGCATTCACAATGATACACTGACTTACTCTTGTCATGACAACTTGGATACCACTGTGGCAGGAAAAAAACCCAACCAACTCAGCTTACTGCTTGGTTACAAAGAAAAGCCTTGGAAGCTAATTGACTTGCAAGAAATTTTGTTAAATAGAGCAACAGAAAGAATACAAAATATTAGCTCTTGCTGTTAGACTCTACTAAATTCACTAAGCAGAGGCAGGTCATCTTTCTCTATGTGAATTATTTCTGAAATAACAAGAGACTAATCGTAACATCGTTTTTTCTTCATTGTCTTCTCCTAAATTCTGTGCAACAAATTCATCAGAATTTACCTTAAACTTATGCATAGTCAAATTTGCTTCTTTAGATCAATGTACAGAAATGGTATCTTCATAAATAGCTTCAGCTGTTTCAGGATTTTCAGCTCTGGGTTTACATCCATATAAAGATGAAATTTGACTGCACTGTAGGAGGGGGGAATGCTCCTTAACTCTTAAATATTACTTTACTCTTGGATAGTAAATTGTCTTGATACAATTTCAAACCTAAACAGATTAAGGAAGTAATAGACTACCAAATTCAAATTAGTTTACACTACCTGCTCATGACCAGTTATATATGGCTAAGTTGTATATGACTCTTGTCTTTTGATTTAAACTTGGGGAAATCTATTAGTGGCCATAGAGGACTGCTAGGTATTGCCTATAATGCAATAAAATGCATATGCATAAGCACACTTTATATATTTTGATATTCATGCCATTACATACATAAAGAATCTATGTAGCTTGAATCAACTGACAGGAAGACTTGTTTGGTCTGCAGTGTGTAAATCTACATAGTGTAACAAACTTAGTATGCCCTTACCTAAGGGAAAAAATGCGGCAGTAACTATGAGGCTGCAATCAGCAACATAAAAAGTTAGTCCTAAACAACACTACTGATTTAGTACCTATGCAAAGTCACTTTAAAATCATCTACTTGAAAGACTATTTTCAGGAGTGTCTGAAATAACAGTAGATGCACATGAAGCAAAGTACAGCTTCAGCTGGAAGTGCTTGAAAGATCAATCTGTAAGTAAAAGGCAATAGGAAATATTAAACAGGAGAAATAAATTACAGGAGAGGAAACCAACCAATAATTTACTTAATAAAATGCGGTGAAATCCTACTGCAGTTCTTCCCAGGAGAACATGAGGTGTTTATATTAGAAGTCATACTCTCTAGGAACATACTAAACACTCTAATATTATTTCATGAACGAAAAATATTTTGCGATGAAGTAGTTCTAAACCTCATAGGAAAAAAGGTATCACATAGGTTTTTATTTTGGGGAGGAGGGCATGGATAAAACCTCAACAGCTGTTTTTTGCCTTGAGGTAGTTCTAATTACAAAGGCACCTGCTCCTCCCCTTAAGCAAAACTCAGTAATTCTCACCCCACTGCTGCTTCACTGCACCATTACCATTTAACTTCCTCATCTCTTCTGACCTGCCATTGCAGCTTTCATCACTCTCCCAGATGCTTTTATATCCTTTTGCTCATTTTACACCAGTGAAACTCTCTTAAAGAAGCACACACCGCCCCTTTTCATTCATGCATATCAATCTGTTTTCTTTCAACTGCTCTCTTCAGTCATTTCCTCCTTTTTTTAAGGGGTAAGATGAGAATCATCCAAACCAAATGAAATGCACCTCACTCCTATGCTGTCTGTTTTAAAAAACTACATGTAATGGCATAGATGGAAAGCCTCAAAATCAAATGGAATAATTCCAATCACATATTGCTAAATCTGAAAAATCCCCTATGACAGTAAATTCATCTGCCAACTTTATTCTCCTGCTTTTTTACTCATATTTGCAGATTTATGTCTTAAACAGCAATGGTAGTTTTCAAGAAAAAATACAGCAATTCAGTTTTCTGACTTTCTTCAGTAAGGCTAATGCAAAACAGGCTACACATGAGAAATGCTTTTTGATGAGATCGCTAACCTATTAACTGGTTTCTGTATGAAGCTAGGGCTATTTCAGCTAAACTGGTTAACACGTTAATCAATCCTACTCTGACAAGCTGGAGGAGGACTAGATTCTAGAAAGTGGAGACCACTGATTTCATATTCTTCCTGTGCTCTTTCAAAACTACTTCACATTCAGCATGTACTTGAGGAAGATACAGTAAAGACACAGTAACTTTGAGCTATGCTGTCATATTATTTGATAGAAAACAGAAATATCAGTAAGTAAAAAAAATAACAAAAAAAAACCAAAAGAAAAAGGAACATGAACTGGAATATTTTGCAGACAAACTGGCTGCCATGCACTATCTGTAAGCGTAGATTTAGGCACAACAAGGGAAAAAAACTGGGTTTGCTGCCTCTGTCCATTTTTGTTAGCAAGAATAAAACTAGTCTCTTAGGGATGAGAGCTGAGCATAGAAGACTGTATATGAAATAAAAATGCCACTCTTTAGAAAAAAAGCCTCGGATTTATGTGGTCCATGTGACAGTGTGCAAGCCGAATTTGGCCACAGGGCAATGCCATTTTGCCTGACTGGGCAACAGCAAAAGCAGGTATTTTTGCAAGTGACTGGCTGGCTACTCTGTGGATGAGTATGTACTGGAACAGGAGTTGCTAACTAACTCGGGGAGAGAACCTGGAGGCTCTCTGCTGCTCAGGCTCAGCCTCCCCCTCCCTCTCCCCCTCCTCTTTTAAGGCAGGGGTAAAAAGTGACGCCTTCTGAGGCTGCTCAAACCCTTCCCTAGGGTGCGGTGCCAGTAATATCTGCTCCTAGAGCTGCTCTAGCTCCTGCTGCCATAGCGGCCCCAGTGCAGCAGACTCTGTTAGTCCTGCCCAGGCACTGCAAGGGCAGGCACTGCTCCCCCTTCTCTCCTGTGACAGGGAGCCAGATGCAGCATAAAGGGCCAGAGAGTGCAGCCTTTAGCCAACACAGGGCCACTCCAGTGCATGAGGAGAGCTAAGGACACTGATGCCTCTATGCACCTACAGCCATCTAGCAGAGAGGTCCTAAAATTCCTCACTTACTTCATCAGCACTGAGCAACTCCAGCTATGAAGGACAGGGCCAGCACCAGCTGAGGGGGAGATACTCTGGAAATTGCTTCCATTCCTGAACACCACAAATGCCCTGCAATGAACTGTAAAACACTCATGACTGTTATACTATAACTTGGATTATAATTATATTCTTTTCTTTCTATATTTCCTGTTATTTTCATGCCTATTAGAGAGAGCTCTTCTGTTCCACTGGATTTTAGTATTTATAGTAATTAGTGCAAAAATAAATATTTATCTTCAAACAAGTTTTCTCTTCTGGATCAAAAGGTGAATGCACATTTAGTACTATACAAAATAAATAGTACACAAGGTATGGAACACGGAGTGCAGATGACAAGCTGTAAACAGACACTGCTTTGAAAAATGCTTTACGGGATTGACTGTAGGGTGGAGATTAGCATAGTCTCTTACTTCAGAGATAGTAAATTCTGTCTGCAAAGTCAATTTCCATAAAAAGACTTAAAGAGCCTCAACTCATTTTCAGTACATGTAGTGTACTGGTGGCAAGAGATTTGCATATTCAGAAGATTTTTCAAATGATAGAATTCAAGATGTTCCTGCAACTCTAAGCACGTTTTATAAAAAGTGAACTTAAAGGCTTACAGCTTTTTATTGTATGTACTGGGGAAAAACTATGAACATGGCACTTGTGCTACAAGAATATATACATTATTCTTATCATTTGATAAGGAATGCTTTATACATTCCTCAGCAAAGTGCAACTGCGTCTCATCAGCTCCTACCTAGATCTCAACAGGAGAAAAAAAACATACTGTCAAAGAAATCTTTCAGTGTTATATTCACCAAAAAAATCAAGACAGTATCATACAGTGCAATATGAAATAAAAAATAAGATCTTTCTTGTCTAGAACTATTGCACATCTCACTGATGTTAATTAGGACTTTCCTTTCTAAATCTAAGAACAGTTATATGCAACAAATTAGATAAAGCTCAGCACGGTCTTATTTGGACATCCACTTTCATTTCCAGCAAGGTGTTCTCCATACTGCAGTGTAAAGAAAAAATTTCAGTGTACACTGCTGAAGTCCAATGAGAGTTTAAGTTTTGCTTCAAAAGCAGTTGCACAGAGAGGTAAGTGGGAAAGAAAAACGCCCACAGTTTTTTCTATACTGCAGAGAAGCTTTGAGAAAACATAATTTTGTAATAAACATGGTAGCATCACCATGCTTCGTCTGGCATACAGAAGAGAAACTGTACTGACAGGAAAATCAAAATCACTTAACTGAGAAAGAAAAAACATGGCATAATAGGGTCTACATATTATAAAGTTTTTTATATAATACAACAGACGCTCCACCTACATTTCACTTCTTGTAGAACTTGTGCCATTTCACCAGATATACCCATGATACCAATTTTAATAAAGTAGGCAACCTTAGGCTTCAGATTCTCTCTTCTTCTTTCCATCTTCTCCTAAATCACTGTCTTCCGACTGACTACTGCTAAGCACTACAAATTGTCCTTCTCCACTGCTCTGGTTCGATCTGCTGGAAGCAGCTATCAACCGGCTTTGCTCCTCTAAATCCTAAGTTGAGAAGGGGGGGGGGGAGGATCAGAAAAAGAGTGTTAACTTTAAAGCCTTCTACAATTGAAACAGGATACCATTATTGTGATATCTAAACTATCTTTTAATACTATCAATTGAAAGCTTTCTCTACAGAGGGAATTAAAAGACTGAATAGGAAACCAAAACATTTACATTTCATTAGTTGGCATTATTAGAACAGCTAACACACTAATGCGTCTGTACCTATAGACCACAGAATGCAGCCGGTCAGAATAAGTATCTTCATCTACAACCGTTCCTCGCTGTGTAACTGAACTCTCGTCAGCAAATGAAATTATTTTGGGCCTGTGAAAGGTGTTCCTTCAAGCACTACTCTTAATTAAATATTCCTATTAGGACATTTTGTAGTTTATCTCCTCAGAAGAGCTCTTTTAAAAAACTGCTATACAAAATTATAAAAAATCTGCACAGGAAATAGTCTTAATTAACTCCATAATGTTCTATGAACTTGTACTAAAGAATATGATAGTGGATCTTGGAGTACAGAACTGCAAAAGAAAGTAAGTAGAAAAAAAAAAAAGAACATTAAGAAATAATGATGAAATGTACCTTTTCAATTTGTTTTTGTTTATTCAGTTCTTTTTGTTGTTTCTCTTTGACTCTATCTATTTCTTTCTGCTTTTCTGATGCTTTGCGATCCTAAACGGCAACAATGCAAATAAAAGAAGCAACAACAGCCTGAGATGTTTGATACAGTACTGATTTATAGGAGTTTGCTCAAAACTGTTATACCACAGTTTTAATTACTCTTCTTTTAAAGGACTGGTATGTTTATTAAAGGTAGCAAGCTGAATCCTATCTTGAATATTGTTCCACAGTAGACATTGGTCAATCTTTTTATCTTGGGTTTAAATTCTAGAAAACAAATCCCTTAAAATACACCACAACAGTACTACCGCATCTGTAAGCATCTTCTAGGATAATTCTATTGCACATATTTAATATACTCTCTCTCCCTTACATTCGTAAGTATCCCTTGCCCCAGAAAGATTCTTACCAGTTCTGCATGAAAAGCTATCTGTTTTGCCAGTCCAACAGAGTCACAAATCTAAACACAAAACAGATAGGAAATAATCAAAAAGAGTCTAATAAAAATGCCTTTAAAATTAAGCCAGATTTCCAAATTAGATATAATAGCATATTAAAGCACTTGCAGTACTTAAGACTGTCAGGTTTAACTGTTTTTCAGGTACATAAACAAAATACTCTCCCACAGAAATCCCTTGGACAACTTGAATGGAACTAATGTCTTGAAATTCACGTCAGGTTCAAAACTGATACAAGTATAACTGTCACCAATACCTTTTCCCCTTCATTATTTGATTCAAATATATAGCAGACAGAAGTTTGGCGGCTCTCAACTCTCCCTCCTGAAGTTCTAAGCACAAATCCAAAAAGGCGCTTATTCTCCTGGTGCGTAGCGTACAAGACTACATTGGGCAAAGGAAACTGCCAAAAGGATCAAATATGGAAATATTAAAACTGGTTCCAAATATTTTCTGTATGAGGTTTCAATATACTGCACATTAATTACTTCAGTTATCATAAATGCACAAGCACATCAGAAGTTACAACCTGACCAAACATGTAATTATGAAACACAAATAGTAGATCAGAAGGCAAGGACTAAATTATTCAAAAGATAGGAAAACTAAAAAAACATATTCCATGTAAGAAAAGGGGACCACATTTGCAATGCAATGCAGTCATCTTTCTAAATACGAATACACTCCTTTTCTTCTTTTCTTTAAAGAGACGTAATTCATACAAATTACATTTGTGACTAAGATTTCAATATTTGGTGCCAGGTGAAGGCACTACTCCAAAGCCATTACTGCAATTAGTTCAGCTCTCCTGAACTACCTAAGCAAGAAAAAAAAAAAAGGAGAAAAAAAAAAAAAACAACAACCACCCCAAACTAACAAACCACATACCCTCATTATTGTGTTACAACAAAACTATTTTGCATTCTTATTCCTGAAAGAGGGTAGACTTAGAAATTTCAAATGTATCTTTTTAAGACTTACCAAAAGATAAGTTTTTAAATTCTGAAAGCCCCTACTACAGCTGTTAATAATCTGATAGGATGAGTTTTTCCTAACCTGAAATGTACACATTTAGAATACAGGACATGCACTCAGTTGCTATATCTCACCTGTAAAAGCTTACAGCTTTGTGGCAGGTTTGAACTTAATGCCACAAAGGTAAAGAAAAAAGCTCTACTTAAAATAACAAGATATTTTCACATGCTTAAGATTTCCTTTTAAGTAAATGAAAGTAATTCAGAATTCTCAAAAAACTAGACATTTTAACAAGAAGACCCAAAGAAATTAAATGACAGACCATAAATTGTACATAAAGAGGGGGAGGGAGGAACAATTTTTAAATACAAAAAATAAAGAGTGCTATTACTAAAGAATTAAAATGGCCTTATTTGATATCCTAAGAAGAACTGCACTTAGTTCTTTCAAGTGCATTTTTTATAAAGAATTAGGAAAAAACCACCCAAACCCAGATACCTTGCAACACACTCAATACAATTATGCATTAAAAAAAACCAAAACCAAAACAAAAAACACCCAAACACCAAGCAAACCCTTTTGGACTTCAGAACTAATTTGACTCCAACCTTAATGTTACCTCTCTACTAACAATATAAATGTTTATAATCCAACACATTGTTAAAAAAAATATTTTGTTTTCCTAAGATTTTACCCTATCAAATCAGGGGAGAGAAAGTTTCAAAAGCCTCTTTGACCTACTGAAATTACTCCCCTTAAGCCTGATTTCCTAATGTTTTTCTGTCTATTTTTAAATGTATGCATTAGTCTCCTAATTTCAGTGGAAATTTGTCTGGAAATCTCATGCTGTCAGTGATTTTTGCTAACATCTAGCAGTATTAAAGTAGAAGAATTACATTGCTAGGTATTTATCTTAAAATGTAAAGATACTTACTCGTAGTCTTGTGACTTGGGTCTGTGGATCAATTAACCTAAAAATTTGTTTTTAAAAACAAACCAGAAAGTAAATTTTACCAAAGTGAAAGAAGATCATTCTGTAAATAAACATCAGTGCAAGTCAGGAAGCAAACTTACTTTAAACAGTCACAAGTGACTACTAAATGTGATTCTGTCATCCTGAAAACGTTATGGATGGCACGAGCTGCTAGTATTTGACGCATCGTTTCATAAACAACATCTGGACTTTCATCAGACTTCACCTCCATAGAGCCAAGAAATCTTACAATAAATAACTGATGAAGAATTGAATCTAAGACAAAGAAAAGTATTGAAAAAAGTGAACTCCATTTAGGTTTTCCATTCAAAACCAAAGATGGACTGCAGTCAGGAAAAATCCAAACTTCTAATACCTTGGAAAGAGATTGCTCATACTTAGGAATTAGAGGTACAATTACTAAACAGCAAGTCACACATCTTTTCATTTGGTTTAATGAATACAAAAGATGCAATGAATTATTTTTAAAACAGAATTTCAGACAGTAGCCTGATTTAACTCAACTTGTCTAATACATTGCTAATGTAACTAAGCATTCTAAAACAGGTGTTAAATTAGAAGAGAGAAGCTACAGATGAAAATAGAAAAATAATTTTAAAATTATATTTTTTATTTTGCATTGAAATAAAATTTGTTTTACCTTCTGTTTCAGATTTTGACCCTCCAGATTCACCAAAAGGATTTGTGCGTCTATTAAAAAAATGAAAAAACATTAAACCAGGAGTCAGATTACAAGAACGACTAATGAATAATGTAGTAGTCTCATGCTGGATCAAATAAGAACATGTAATGATTTCACAGATGTGCAATCTGGAGGAATAATGTACAATAAATCATAACCACGAGCAATTTAATCAGGACAGAAATAGACATAAATTGCTATATTCAAGGGCTCAAATGATGGGAAAAATACCAGATATTATTGAACTATTGCTGCCATAGAGAGTTTTGCTCACATGTTATTTTTTTATATCTGAATTAAGCCCAAGTCAAAACCCTGTTAATATTTGAAAAGGTATAGTTTCAGGGGATGAAATTTCACCAAACAGCTTCAGGAAGCACAACCAAAAGCTAGTCCTTTCAGCACTCCATAGGAGCACCACACTTCTCATCACTGTCTCAAGTTGTTGAATTACTTACTGAAGAGAAATCACTGCTTTTGTTTCAAATGCAGCTTTCTGGAAACATCACGGGGGTTTTACTCCTAGAAGGTCAAGAGAAATGTGGCTATTTCTGGCTCTCAAAGACAGAACTGCTATCAGTTACAATGAAAAGTGAAAATACTCTAGGCTTCCAAGTCTACATTTTTCAAAAGCAGTAAAGCAATGCTGAAGAGTATGGGAAATGGGGAAATTTTAAATAAAACTTCTGAAGAGGAAAAAGCCTTTCTCTTTGGTTAACTGGTAGCTGAAAAACAATTGTCAAGGGTTCAGTTAACTTCAAATTTGGTTTTATAGGGGAGTAATGAAGGTATCACCTTTCAATAGCTAGTGTTCTAAAAGTAAATTTCAGAACCAAGAGAAAAAAATGTCAGTCTCTTGTTCAGTTACATGCCATACCAACTGCCAGTTTTATCAGTGAAACCTTTTAACTGTGCGATCTCTATTTTAAAGTAATAAAATTGTTCTAGATTGAACTCTGAAGTCAAGATGGCCTTGCTACAATGTTTATATAACATGGACTCAATCAAGAATCATCCCATTAAATGCTGACCTGTGTAAATAAATAGTAAAGGGAAATTCTTTTTATTAGCATCTTTCATTGCTCAGACTTTTCTTGTCATTTGAGATTATACTGGAACAGTAAATGCAAAATCTCACAGGATCTCTCAAAAGGCAAAAGTAAAATTTAAGTATGTCATCAGTATCAGACACTAAGGAAAGTTGGGGGGGTTTTATTAATTAATACTTCTGAAGTCACATGTTGCCTATCTGTACAAACACTGTGGTTCTTTATTGACAGTGATGGTTAATTAAAAATACTGAGCACAACTCTATATAATTTCTGCTATGAAAAATATGACTTTCTAGAATGGAATTATAGCTGATGACATGAATTTAGCTGAAGTATTTATTAACCTTTCCACTTCCTGGAATACAGTTCAAGTCTACTTTAAACCAATGTATTCTTAAAGATCTAGCTAGTCAACTGATTATCCTGCTATACCAAACAAAAAAAAGAAAACTGTCAAGAAAAAACAAGACTTGAATATATGTAATTTTACATATATCATTTTAAATCTTATGTATCTGTGAGGTGCAACTGAAAGTTCAAGTATTTTTCTAGAGGGCAGGGGGATACAACACTTTATCGTGACTACAGTCATGTAAATTAGTTGTCACCTTTTTAGCTTGCTTTCTTGTTGTTAAGAGCAGCTGGATCTGCAAATATATTTTCTTTATTTCTGAATTCTGTACATATAGTTCCAGAAATGCAGTGCAGATTTACAGGTTTCTATTATTATTTTTGAGTGGGAAGTTTACAAAAAAAACTAGTAGGAGAAAATGTTTTTATATTTTGGGAAGAGCTCTTAGACAATTTTAACTTGTCTGTATTCTAGATTACTCTAGAAGCCTAGATCATTTTCACTCACCTTTCAGGTTAAGCAGAGTGTCATCGTATGCCATCATCACCTGGAGGCAGGGCTACCAAATTTCTCTTGAGTTTCCAAGAGGAAATAACCCAAGCTGCTGGGTGAGCAAGCAATAGGAAAGGAAAATACTTTGTGAAACCAAAAGATTAAAATAAATCAATAAATAAAAGCATTAGCTGTTAAAGCAAGAAAAGCTACTGCTAAATAGAAAACTACACCTTGAATCAAGTGCAAGTAATTAAGCCATTTTTTTACAAATTTAAATTCAACAATTTTAAAAAATTGTTTTGCTTCACTGGCCACTGCAAATTTTGTGACATGAGTCAGGGCAATGTGTGTTTTGGAGCTGCAGCCTAAACATGGTTTTCTTGTTTGCTTTTAAATTAATAACATTAACTTTAGGAATTTTTTTCCTTCTCTCTACATTTCCTACCTGCCCGATTGCCCTGAAGATTTTGCTTGACCAGGCAGATCTTCACTAACTGGAGATATGATGTCAAATTGTATAGGAGTGTCAGGGGCAACAAGTGAATCCAAGGAAAGTGCTGATAGAGCTGCTGATTCAGATCCCAGTGACCCTGTGCTGCTAGTACGAGCTGCAGGAGGACGCGATTGTCTAAAACAAAAAATCAAAATGAAATATCATAATTTCAGGTTGGTTGATCATAAATTAAACCATATGGGAGACCAATACAATATTCCAAAACTTGGATGTAAAACAAAACAAAACCAAAAAACCTGAAGAAGATCAGGGTATAGTAAACAAAAACAGAGTCTGCATTCCTTGTCAAATTTAAGTAAAAGTTACTACTCGCATTAATAATTGCATCAGGCTGTATTATATTTCATATGTGATTATATGTTAATGTTAAAGCAATCTGAGGTCTGCTTCCAGGAGTTGGACACATTAAAAAAAACCCTCATTACGAATTACTACAACAAACAGGACATATGATGGAACCAACAAAACTGTCTAGTCAGCTGAAAATCTGGATTACTTGTAACAGTGGATGCTAAACAATGCTAAAAAGGTGAGTCCAAGAAACTTTTCTCTACCCTATCAAAGATTTCATTCTGAACATAGAAGGTTTTGCTGTTTTGTTTTGTTTGGGGTCTTTTTTGGGATGCTTGGGGTTTTTCTCCCCCGGAACTTTATCCAGGATTCTCTTTATAGATGTGCTCTTCAAATGACCTGTAGTTCATTAACTTACACAGTTGGCCGCATACTCTCATGCCTCTGCTGAAAGGAAGGAGATGGAGTAACAGCCTCCAGAGCTGTCTGATTTACACGTGCAGCAATTTCCTGCAATAGAGAGATGGGAAAAAATAACTGAAAAGATTTTCCTCAAAATAAGCTTTAAGATTTTAGGGTTTTTTATATGCAATTGATAGAAGTTACAAGCTCAACCTTTTGTGAGAATCTTGCGTTCCTAAATTGTCACCAACATAGTTGTTGCATTTTTTTCTAACTTGCAACACATTTCCTGCTGTTCACTTTCTAAATTTAAATGAATGCACTTGTTTTATAATACTGCAAACATTAATAAAAGCCAACAATAGAGAAAAGTCCCAATGACAAGTCTGACAAAATAAGTGAACGTAGCCAGGAAGAAAAAGAAAAATCTCATTTGAGAAACCCAGTCCTCAGCTACTAACTAAAAACCATGAAGATTCAAAAGTCTGCACTTCAAATTTGGGAACACTTAAATTTTTCTGAAAAAACAAGACATGAACAACAATCAAGTAAGGACTACGTAGCAGTGTTATTTCAGTAAATAATGGGCCATTTTCCATTGAAGAATTCCATTTTATTCTTTCCTTGAAATCACTAATTTTGAAGTATCAGTACTAATGCTGATGGCTTCACTTCATGGGGTAAAGCCAATAGCAAAGTCCTTGAGGAGAGAGGATTTTTTGAGAGAGAAGGTGCAGGACACAAACAATGAAGAAGCAACATTTTGTGTGAGCATGTGACTCAGAAAATGAGAATGACTATAAAACCACTGGGAAATGAGGAGAAGGCACTAACATTGAGGTGTAAATGCACATACCCTCACTGATGTAAGGGAGCTGCACCTGTTTATGCCAGGACTAAACATAACCTCAGCTGTATATTCATCAGAACATGTGCTTTAGGTAATTGACCTCTGCACTAAGAAACTGTTTTGTTTCTGACCTGTATAGTTAACTTAAGACAGTCAACCAGATACTCCTATTATCTACAAAGTTGTACTAAGTTCCTAAACCAAAAACTCACATGACACACTTTGCATTTCACCTCGATCTTCCAGATCATTTGGCAAGAGCCTTGTGTTACACAAGTGAATGATGGATTCCCGTGTTATTCAACAAGCTACTTGTTGACTGCTGCATCCACAGTTCTCATCTCTGGTATATAATCACTGGAAAGTTTCCTTTCCAATAACCTGCTTCAGACCTCAGCAGGGACACCAAGGAGTACAATTTCACTTTCAACACACTTTATATAAAGATAAATGCTCTGTGCTCTGTTATAAAACAACAGATTTCGCTGGGCCAATTCCCCTAATTTAGCAATTTAAAATCACCATGTAAGTTTGTATCAGTATGAATTTACAATATAAATACAAATGTAAACCATATAAATTACTAACTTACCCAAATTCTCTATAAGAAACAAATAAACAATTTCTAACTGTTCAAAAGGCAAATAACTCCTTCATGAAGTGAAAGTGTTTTTCCTACAAAATTGCTATGCTCATAAGATTCATATTCATAAGATTGTCAGTTCCCACTAGTAGAAATTAAATGGATCCATCTTGAATATTTGTCATACTAATTTGCAACAAAGTATCATATACAAAATACAAATACAGGATCTTGAAGATGTCAAAAAGTTATACCAAATATAAAAGTAATGTATTTTTAATGCTCTCTATGCAAGCATTTAGGTGAAGGAGACAGTGGACTGTATGCTTCCATACCATGAAAAGCTTAGTTATACATGTAGGAAGCACTCAGCTTAATTCTGTGTTATCCAAATAGGTATCTTTTCAATCTTATGCATATCTACATCTTTACGTATTACTGATACTATAAGTTTTAGTAAAGTTACCTCAGGGTTTTCACTTAGATATATCTGTTTAGATATGTTGTTTATGGTGCATATCCACTGAAAAAGAGAGAGAGGGAAAAAAAAGCAAGAAAGAATTTAGTTTTTCACAGTTTCTTAATGAACCTGATTAAATACCTGAGTTGGCTACTTTCAGCACTTTTTCCATGTTCTTTGTAACTTCAGAGAGCCAAACCAGTATTCTGCGCACCCAGCTTGTCATTAAATTCACTACTATCTGCATACTGCACTTCACAATATCAGATTTTACTTGCAAAAATTATTTTAGTCACACTAAAGATGTAAACTAAAGCAATCTTAAATCACGACTCTTAAGGAATTAAAAAAAAAAAATCAGGATTCTCTGTACCCCATTATTCTGGGACTGCAGATGACATTTTTTCCTCAAGACATTATGAAGATTCCATCTGCCTTTTGTGGAATTTGGCCATTTCTTGCATCTGTAAGCTAGAATCTACTTTCTCCCCATGCTATGGAAAACAGTCTGCTCCTGCTCCTCAGTTTTCTCCTTCAGAGAGAAACTGAAAAGCAAGTGGATTATATGCATTCTACCTGTCCTGCTCCACTGAACCCCAGCTTGTTTTTAGGGTTGTCAGAGGAATTTGAATGCAGGCCTGAAGTACCCTATTTTCTGCATTTCCTTATCCAGCTGCTTGCTCAAACATATTTTAAATCAACACTGCTTTTAAAACATTTTCTCTCCCATCCTGCCCCTTACTGAAAAGTCTATATTGAATAACAATACAAACAGACATACTTTTTTAATTAACAAATACTTTATATCACTTACTACATTTGTTCCTTTGTTTCTGGACAGATCTGCCTGTATTCATAGATTATGAATGTAATCAATCTATCGCTTTGGCCCACCTGTGCAAGCCTTCGGAAAGCTGTAAAAAGCTGTCCGAATAAAACATAATTTCTAATAACTAGAACCTTCTTTGTTAGACACATACAAGCCTATAACATTAGGCTATTATTTGCAAAAAGTCTAGAGAAACTTCTTACTTTCACCTCTAGAGAAAGCTAAAAAAAGTAGGGAAAAGATATCCCTGCTGGTTGGGTGGGGATTTTTTTCCATTTCCTTTCCCCATCAACATTTGCTACAACATAAAAGCTTGCTGACCTAGTATTTGAGGACTGACATTTCTCAGCTGGTATTCATCCACTGCAAGTTAAGTCTGCATCACCAGTCTTAGCAGCTCTTCGGAAATACTCATCACAAGCAGCTCTGAAAGCTGTCCAAAAGCAAACTATTTCACATTTCTTGATTCAACTTGTTCATGAAATAGAAACATGCATCAGGGGCAGGAAAACAGTTTTTCCTCATTTCTCAACTGCCTGTATCATTATCTGTTTCCTAACCTAAGACTTCCTTTATTTTCCATCCCTGACAAGCAGGTAGGAAGAAAGATGGTTAGGAAAGCATGAACAGGAAGAAGGAGAAGCAGCATTTGTCATGATTCCATTACTGCCAGCTATTTTCCTGTGGGCTTTTTTTTTCCTTTTGTTTTTCTCTTTCTTTCTTCCATAATACTGAAATGTCTCGGTGGCAATCATAATTGCATTTTTTTCTCTAAGATTTAAACACAGTGATATTGTCAGACTTCCTGAAACCTGTCATTATGGACAGAATGAGTTAGAAGTTCACTGCTTCCCACCTAGAGAACATAAAATGAGCATTCCAACTATTGCTATGAATGTATTACTTCTGTGCAACAGAATATTATTGGACTCCATAAGAACCTCCTATGAGCTTACCTCTTCATAATCTTTTTTACTCTCTGCCTGTAAGATTGAAGACCTGAAAGAAGAGAATGGAAAAAACAATTTTGTCTATTTAAAATGCCTCACAAATACATTCAGACAAGAAACTCCATTGTCATGTTTGTACACTGTACAACAAATTAAGAAAGGCTGAAGATTCTGTGTACATGCCAAGTGCAGTTGACATTTAATTGGGGTGGGGGAAAAAACCCCACCTGTTCTCATTTCAATTAAAAACAGAAAAGGAAAAAAATTCTAATTGTGCCCATGTAAAACTTAAGCACTCACAAAATGCAATAATACACAATTGTAAACTGATTATGGTAATTTTATTTTCAAATACCATTCAGCTACATTATAGAGCTTATAAACAAAACCCATAATTACAAAGTTAAAAAGACACCCTAGATTTTGCTTCTAAATACCCCCAAAATCCATCAAGCCATAATCTGGCCAAAGGTAGACCATCCCTCTTCTCTTAATTAGCGAGTCCAGTATTACTTACAGGTAATAGTAACGTAAGAATACTTACTTTTTGCCATCAAAAGATGTTATCTGAAAACAGTACCGTCTGTCTTCACAGTCCACAGCCATTACAGAACAATTGTCTATATCCATGACAAGTCCCCCAGCTACATCACCTCTTGCCTGGCTCATCAGATTTCCACCTTGAGTGAAGTAGAACTGTCTCTCCCAACTAGAAGATACCAGCCCTGTCTTACTAAAAGATAAAAAGAGGTTCTTAGTAGATTAGGAGTTCAGCTGAGCTGAAAATCATCTGGGCAGTTAAGAAAACCTTTTTCCCCATTTAATGTTTTAGGTTAGCTTTACAGCTAAATTAGTCTCTTTCCATCTGTGGGTTTTTTCATGCTAAACCTATTGCTGGGCAAAGACTACATAAAATAATAATTTCTTTCTTAAATTATGTGAAACAATTTAGAATAAAAGGTATAAGTACTTCAGTTTTGATGATCAGCTTTTGTGGTACTGCTTTACACAATATGCGTATTCAAATTATATGCATTATCAATATAATCGATAATACCTCTGAACTCCACACTTACATTGTTAAGACTAAGTTTTGAAGAGCTTTAAGTAGCTTAGTCACGTAAGATACCTCAGTTATCCAACTATTTTGTACCATTTAACAAGACTTCCAAAATTTTGCTTACAGCATGTTCCTTTTTTGTGTGTTTGTTTACACGAGGTTTTTTTTTGTTTGGTTGGTTTTTTTTATTTTGGTTTGGGTTTTTTTAGTTTTTCCCAGAATAACAGAAAAGGAACAATCTGAAACCAAAAATCAATAACACTTGCAGTTTAGCCTCCCTTTTTGTTCAGATACTCTCTTCAATGTTAACTGCTGCAATTGTGTTCTACTACAGATATTCATGCCTCATTCAGTGAGTATTTTACTCTAACTGTTGTTGTAAAAGTAATCTACACTTTTTTAAAAAATTCCTTGGAGCTTATTATATAAATTACCGAAAAAATCTGAGTGTTAACTTGGTTTAGTAACTATAAAAATCAGTGGCTAGACTTTAGTAAATAAAATAACATCTCCCTCCGGTGGACAAAAGACTACCTCATGAAATTGAGGCGGCCATTCAAAGTGTGTTTCAGTTAACAGAATGTTTTGCTTGTGTATCTCAAGCTCATCATATTTTATTAGCAACTTGAATCCCAAAGCTTTAACAGATACTTAGAGAACAATCCCGATAGCTGCAATCTGGTTGTTTTCCAATTAAAATCCAGTGAAATTACACTCTGATAAACTTTTTCTTTTTGATGTGAAAATTCAGGCAAAGTTTGACTAAAATTACAATAACTATGCCTCGCACCTGAATGACACAATATCAGTGTAACAGTGAAATTAATACTAATTAAGTGAAGGAGTCCAAAGAAAGAAATAGAATAGCTCCTATGTGACTTACTCAACTAAGTATGTAAAATCAGCATAGCTAACTTCAAAAAAATATTACCTACTTTTTAAACTTTCCTTTTCCAAAACCAAATATTCTGGAATTTTAAAGCAACAAGTTAGTCTTACTTTCTTGCATTGAGATAGCCAGCTTTCCGTGTTAGATTTCTATGAACAGGAAATTTCGTAGGATCAGGATCAGGCAAATACAGTGGATCACTAGCTACTTCCAAGTCCTCTATAGTTTGTTGCATGTTTTCTACTTCACACTCCATTTCCCTGCGAACACTAAGGTAAATAATGTGCTATTAACAAAGATAATTTATTAATAAGTAGAAACAGAAAAAAGAGTTGTCTTGGTAACAGTTCAAAATTCAACAAAACCAACTTACTTCTGTACACTTGTGCCAATATTGCTCAAAAATTCTTCCAATTGCTCAGTAAGATTTTCTGAACCCATTTTAAAAAAACTTATCTTTAAAAAAAAAAGGAGGAAAAGGGAGAATTTAGTCATTAATAAAACTACATTAACAATTAACAGATGAAACCATAGGTAGTTAAAATTTCTCAGAGAAATCTGTTTTCATTCCTCATTCTCACCAAAACCTCTCAATAAAAGGAGCAGAATACACGGTTTTGTTTGCAAATGAAGGTTGATGCTGACACTGCAGTGACATTTCATTGTATCAAGAGGATGTACACAGAGTCACCTGGAGGAAATACAGAAATATGAAGAAACTGCCCTGGAAAAGGAACAAGGCTTGATCTTTTAGTGATCCCAAGGTGTCTCTATACTTTTTCAAGCCCACCAGTCTGCTAACTGTTGTGTTATGGGTGGGGTTATCTGTGGGGCACAGGAGAGGGGAAACCTGTGAGGACTTGTCTGGGACCATCCTCTAACTGTGGACACTGCCAAGGGGAACTGACGGCATGTATCTTAAAAACAGTGTACTCCATATTGGTCCAGAAAAACTGCCACATCTAAATTGAGTTTAGCCATATGAAAGCTCAGAACAGGAAGCCACAGGACATGGCCCTGCTGTTCCCATTCTTAGATTCAGCAAAAACCTGCACTTAAACAACAGGTTGCACTATCTATTTTCTTACAGAAAACATGCAGAGCTTAGTTATTAAATACAAGCTGCAAAGTTTCAGAAAGAAGCAAGAGTTCTTCTTGGACTTGCAAGAGCTTTCAAACAGTATGTAGAAGTTAATTTCTACTTGGGACTCTGTGGCAGTGCCAGATGCTGGGAAGTTTGACTTTTTTTCTTTTAAAAAAACAAAACCATACTGATGTCATACATCTGAAAATGCAAATCTCCAAAGAACTTTTTCATAGTTGTATTTTGTATTGCACCCATCCTTAAATAAACCAATCATGAACTCATTTATATTAAACAAAAACAAGCCAGAATCATTTTTATCATTCCAGTTCTTCCAGACCCTTGACTCAAAACAGCTGAGACTATCTCATCTCAGAATAGCTGCCACAGGAAAGAGTTTAACTGTCTCCACATTACTTTCTAAGAAGGTACATCTCCATGTGGACTTGCATGCATGAAAGTTTTAATCTGCCATTCCCATTAGTGATCAAGTGGGAAAAAGTACCCAGCAATGAAAATTTAGGCAGTGCAGTAAATTTAGCCAATCTGGGCTTTTGGGTAGGATTAGACCTTTATATTTGTCACCCAGACTTTCCTAAAAGATTCTCTGATGGGAGTGAGGGCATGTCATGATGAGATTCATATATTGAGTGGGAAATGACAAGTGCTAGCTAATGACAGTGTTCATGGCAGCAGCTGTGACAGCTACAGGGATGAGGATGAGGTATGTATTTTTCTCCATTTGCTTCCTTGGATTGCAAAAGAGGTCTTGCAATAGATTTCAGTACATCAACCTTCATCAAGTACTTTTACACCTTCTTTCAGACCTACAGCTTTTAGAATCTGAAATTACCTGAGCTTGCATGTATCCTAGCAAGGGTTCTAATATAGCAATTTTCTTTTTGTACTGAAGAGTGTTTAATGCACAGAAATAATGCATCATAGTCTGATGCTGTTTTTTCCTTGAAGTATATACATCTTCTGTAACTTCAGCCTTGATCTGAAGAGACACAGACAGGGGGAGGGAGAAAAAGGAATGTTTGAGACTTGGTATTCATTACATGCCTTCTGGACAGCTTTATAGCCAGCATGGAAAAAACAACAAAGGAAATGTTCTACCCTCTTATCATGAGCAGTTGCATATTTTACCCTACAATTCCACTTCTCTAATTTAAACATGAGAGATACAGGAAAAACAAATACAGCATTCTTTTATCCCTGGAAAGGGTGGTTATTTCTTTAAAAAAATAAATTGAATATAGTACCACAATCTTAATCCTAGAGCACTTTCAGTCTTACAAAACACAGGCGGGTATTGGGGAAATCTGCTTTTCTGTTCTGAAATAAACTGTCTAGGCTGCTAAAACATGAACTATCAAACTTCAGCTTGAATCTGCCATACATTGTCTTCCATCATAAATATATGTATTAGATGAAAATTATTTCTTATCTCCTCTAAAAATTTTTACATTAAGTATTTTGTTTTACAAACCTTTTCATTTTCCCTTCTTTTTGACAACCGACTGTATCTGGTAATAGCAGCATCATGGTCTAAGCAATGAAGAGAGAATTTATGATCATTTTGATAAATAAATGACTTATGAAACAGCAGAAAACCTTTTATATCACTGTGTGTTGCACAGCCAGCTGAATGCAAAGTTCTGTCATATTAAAACATCTAAGAATTGTTCTTGCCTGTTTACAATTACTTCACAGCCAAAAATACTCAGGCTGTAGAAAAATTCTAACCAGATGCAAATCTGGCCAAATCGCTACAAATTTCCCTAAACATCTAATATTCTTCAGAGACAGACGCTTTCTATAAGTAGAGACAACTTTCCATTATGAAAACCTGTATCTAATCTTTTTTGCCCCTAAAGCAGTGAAACAATTTACATTGAGAGAAGCAGAATCCTTACTTAATCCTTACTTAAAAGAATATGTTTCTACAAGGATATAGTAGACCTAGCTAAAAAAAGTAACTTCTGACAATAGGGAAGAGAACTATCAAACTAGATTTAGGGAGGTAGTTTATTAATCCAGCCCTGACTTTAAGAAGTGAGCTAGCACCTTACTGCTTTAGTAATTTTGGTAGCATAATCCTAAGTTATTTAATAATTATATATACATTTTAAGTATTGTAAAGAAGATCAATACTGTCAATTTGCCTTACTTTGGTACACAAAGCAGGGATTTACAAGTGAACCAAGGAAAGCTGGGTGCCTAAGTATCACTGAAAAAAATTATACCTTAGTTAGTCACTTTAAGCGTTACAAATATCTCTGCTAGTTTTCCGAGTTAATAATCTACAGTAATACTGTCATCTTGTAATATCTATAACATTAAGTATTTTTCACTTACCATTGCTTGCAATTTGGAAAACTTCTTTTAGAGTTAATATCTCTACAAAACAACATATCACAATTTAAGTAAGTTGTTATTAACATAACATTTATATATTAAGGTCTCTCATGCAATGTTTCACTACTGAACACTTGTAGTTCACACCTTATACCATACTGAGTTACCAGCACAGGCACTATGTGGCCAGGAAAGTCTGCTCCTACTTAAGGCCTGAGTATCACTTATGTGGCTGTCCAGCTTACTAAAAAAAAGATACTGTACTGTACTAAGTTAAGGAACTTCTTTTCAAAAGACATTGAAAGATATCATCAATACAAACTCCTATAGTTCTGGTCTGAGCTGTGGTCTAAGTTGGGGAACTGGAAGTACAGGAGACAGGGAAACATCACTGGATCAAAGGAAAGCCCCAAACACATTATGATTCCTCCTACCTAAAATTAGTCATGTTCTAGATGGTTACTTAGTCTCACTGTGTCAAGGAACAGAACACAGAATTTAGCACTTGTTCTAATCTTCACTGTGGTTTTGTGTCATATTACAACATAAACAAGCAGAAAGTGATGTTCAGCTTTATGGTAAAACAAAGACGAAAAAAGCATGGAAAAGCTTTACAGAAAGTGTCTATCAAGTCGATAAAAAAGTATGGTGTCATTAAAAACTATATCAGCTAGTGGTTAAAAAATTCCAGTGGGAAAATTTTATTTGCGATTATTGCCTCGTGGATGCTTTTTCAGTAAATATTAACAGATCTTTCCAAGTTCTGAGGAGTAGTATTAGCCTTGAGATACTCATGTTCACTTGCTCAAAAAGCATAATCTATTTAATCCATAATTTTGCAACAAACTAGGGCCAAAGAACTATTTCCCAAGATCTGTAAGCAGCTAGAAGACTTATGGAAGAGTTATAATTTTTATTTCAATTTAGAATTAAAATGTTCATATTTTAGGTATAGCCACTCTAGGATGTTCACATTAGGTATTTAAGTTATTTTGGTTTTAACTCTTATCATTTATATTTGAAGCCCATTTGCCATACCAGTCTATTCACTTTGGCATCTCAAGTAAATCAATCATAATCAGATACATTATATATTATTTTAGACCAGGCAGAATAAGATACACCTGTTAAAAAATAAGGAGTTGGAAGCATCTTAGGCCTGCATATAAGAAACCACCTGTATTACCAGCAGAGTTAAAGAACCACCTTACTAAATCTTAATAATATAAGTACTACAACTTTGGCACTCTATCTTTTGAGTTTAGTCCAGCCATTATATTGATGTCATGGTATTAGAATATATATAAATATTTCCTGAATATGCAAATTATCTGCAAATTATTCTTTCCTAAAGTTTACAGTAACTGCAAAATTTTCATCTTGAATAGAAGGTAAGTGCTTCCATAACATAATATTTCTGTTGAAACAGTAATAGCGTTAAGTTCTTCAACTGTAATGATCTCATGAATAGAAATAACTTACTTTTTTTTTTTTTAATTGGGAGATGCATACTTTTGAGAGCTGAAAAATACGTGGTGTATTCTTTTTAGTGAAACATGAGCTATGGAGATTAAATGCTACATTTTTCTTATTGCTGCTGTTGATAAAAACGGTATTTGTTCAAGCACTCTACCTTTTAGATCCCTTTCTTTAAACTGGGTAATAGGAAACATCATTGCATCTGCAAGTTGAGTTGAAAGTACAGCATGGCAAGAGCTGAGCTATAAAAGACAAGAGAAACAAAGAAATTTTAGGAAAACAGTGCTGAGACTAAATCAAATCAAATTGAGATAGGTCAACATCAATTTCACTCAGAGATGACATGTACAACTCAAACATAATTTTGCACATTCATTTTTTTGCAGTTATTCTTTTCTAGGTTCCTGATCTCATCACTAGCTTTTTATAGAAGACCTTTATAGTTTAATATTTGTCCCTACTTTTCCAACTTTATTCCAACTTACTGGATCACGTCAGAAGTGGCCTCATACATTCTGATGACTAGTCAGTTTATTTCTCAGTTTTCCTCCAGCTATATCACAGCCCATCTTTCACAGGTTACAGAGGTAGAACAACTGTGTTCTTCCTCCCAAAATGCTGTTTAAGTCCTGTTAAATGTGAGGGATCACATAAAAAATCCCAATTCAGATAAGTGTGCTAAGCTGTCTTTCATAAGAGTCAGTCTCTGTCTCTAATACAGAGAGCAGGTTAATTTGTCAGTCAGGTATCTATAATCAGGAAATACAAATACCTTCATGAAATTACAGTTTCTAGCTGCCATTCTGTAATGTTTTTTGGCTGTATGTACAGTAAGTTAAACTACATTTTTTCTCAACAGTGTATCCTCATTTTGCTGACTGATTCTTTATCTTCAGGTTTTGTAACTTTAAATATATGCTGCAACATACAGAAAGTGTTACCTTATTGACAAATGAAAGCCATTTCTGTACCTCCTATTTTAAAAAAAGGCTGGAATGATTAAGCAAGTTAAAGTGTATACATGACAACATTAGCAAAGTAAGTGAAACAAATACAAGTACTTGCCTCATCTATCACTTTTGCAAATTGCTGTAGAGTGGAAGTCATAACTTCATCATCTCCCCCTAGTGGAAAACGCTAAAGGAAAATAAAAGGAGGCATGTTGTTCGCAGTGTTTTCTGCCATTCACAAAACTGTATTAATCACGTCTATGAAAGTATTAAGTATTCCATTATTTTAAAATATTACACAGTTAAGAAACACTGAAGCACTTCTTTATTGTCCTGTGAAGAAGGAATATTTGGGGGCGTGGGGAAGTAAGAAACAATTCCCATTTAAAAAATATTTTAAAATATATTGATTAATTAATATATTTAATGATCTTATCAATTAAATCAATTAAATAATATATTGTATTTTTTAAAAGCAGGAAAGACCCAGACTTGACATCTACGAAGATTTTTATCCAGCTTTGCAAATTTTTAAATTATCAAAAATTAAGCAATATTTGGTGTTCATCTTAAACTTCTAGATCTTATATTATGTGAAAGTTTTAAACCATCCAGAAGAGTTTACTTCTATAATGCTCTAATGGAGGCAAAACTGTAACCAAAATGGGCACAACTGAAAAAGAAATAATCCAGTTAAAACATTATTTGTGCATTTCTAAGCTAATCTCCTGACTGGGAAAAATGCAGTCCAAAGGAGACAAATCAGGAAAATAAGTTAAAAGGTCCAATGCTAATTCTTCTTTTAATTCACAGCAGCTATATATAAAACACTTGGAAATGTAAAAAAAACCCAACTTCTTTATTAAAAATTTTGAGCACCTCCTTCTAGCTTGTTAGGTTCCCCCTCCTTCTTATCAATGAATTTAACAAACTCTACTTGAAATAGGGATATTTGGTGTGTATTTTGATATCTGTAACTGCTAGTGAATATGAACATCTTGCCCTAATTGGTTCTTCTAAGCTGAAACTAGTTCTTTTCATTTTGATTTGCAAGTACTATATTTTTGCTAGAAAATGGCAGAAACTGCAATTTATTAAATAGCTGTGTCATTAAAGTCACTTTGGTATTGTATCAACAATGTTAAAGCAATTCAAATGACAGTACTGCAGCTACTTCTAAACAAAAAAAAAAGCAGAAATAATTTAATTCCTGCTATAATTCAGAGTGTGCACAGACATCTTAGGCAGCATTTCCAGTCTGTCATTAGGAATATAAGACTTTCCCCCACCCCCACCCCCCCACCCCAAGACACTCAACATCTCTCTGTTTCTCCATCTCTTCCTAATGGGACTACTGTAGATATGAATACTCACTATTCTTTTGGATCAGCACTATTGTGGTTTTGATCCTATCTACATTACACCTATTTGTTAGTAAAAATTAGCAAAGGAAAAATAAAGTGTCATCTCACCCCTCTAGAAAGACTCACGAAATCAAAATAATTTGTAACTAGTACTTTTTCCAGTTCACCTCATTAGGTGGAGAATGAGGATAGGGAGTGCCAGCCTCCGTAAAAGAAGCGACCTTTTGTTTTTAATGTGCATCTCAGAAAGGGTGTCCCAGCAGCACAGCTACAAATAGGAAACCCTTCATAGTACAGGCTACCAGTGTAGAAAGTTATGGATTCCACAGTCTGCGCATTGAGAGATGGAATTATTCTCACAATAAGAGTAAATGATGGTTGTTAAATGGAGAATGCTACGCAATCTCTTCTTTTCATGACTAGTAAAAGTAAAGCACTTAACAGTAAACAGGTTTATCAAACAAAACCAAAACACCACCACCACCCTAAGCATCCCCAAAAACACTGATCCAAAAGTAAAATATTTCAGAACTTACTAATATTCATCACAGTTAAGAGGAACTTCCTTCTGGTTTAGTTGAAGGAAGTACGATGAAGACAGTAGATTCTTTTGGCAAAGATCTGAGCCACCAACAACAGCAATTATTTTATCTGGACCAAACCTAACTGCATTCTAAAAGACTACAAAAATACATACTCCTGACCACACAATGACAACAATGATTTACACAGTACCTGTTTCTCATATTCCTTCAGAAGCTTTGAAGTCAGATGAGTTGCTGCACTTAATTCATTCTGATTTAAAACAAAAAAACCCAAACCCAAGCTCATTACTTTTGTATTTAAATTAATATTTTAAAAATTACATATTTGAACAGGAAACTGATACAAACATGGAACTTAAAATCTGTCTACAGATTTTCAGAAAACCTAAGTAAGCATCCTGCCCTTCCATTTCTCTAATATTATTGAGAGTTACAGGTAATCAGTATTTACAAATACCAAGTTCACAGCCTGTACTATGTGCACTGATTTTTGTATTTTTCATGTTATGCAGTGCATATTTGAATTTAATTATTTCAAATTAGCTGCCCTAGTTACTGAGTATTAGGAATTTGTTATCTGTAAAGGAAAAAAGAAGACTACAATGAACCTCAGTACTACCAGGTTACAAGCTGCTCTGTACTTGTACACAGATAGGACCTAATTAGCAGATTCATGGTATGGAACAACTACATCTTTCATGATGCAGTTGAAGCAGAAAGCATAGAAATTAAAAGCTAAGTAGAAAAGCAGTAAAATAAAACATAGCAGCAACAGCCTACAATAAACACAGTAGTCATTAAAGTAAAAACAACAGTTGAATAAAAATGTGAAAAGCAAGAGTAACAAATCAGTAAAATGTCAAACAGTTCAGGTATAAACAAAAAATACAGCCATAAACTCAGTTCAGAAAAAACACACAAAACAGATTCTGACTTTGGCATAAAAATGCAATTACTTACAGATAATGATGAAACATGAATATATTGTGGGTAAAAAATAATCTCCCACTTGGTACATACTATTATATACACTAAGATCATGATAGGAAACATTTCTGAAGCACATGGGAAATAAAATAGAACTACTAGAAGACCAGAAAATCTTTTTACCTGTCATAAGAAATTCTGTTGCAAAAGAAATCACGAGAATTTAGTCTTTAGCACTCCCTAGCATACAGCAAAACAATCATTTAATTCTTATTTTATTTCACTTCCACATTTAAAGAATGTGGAATTTAAAAAAAAAACCACAAACTTACAATAATTTCAAAAAAAGCAAAAGACATGAAGTATGGTTCAAAAGCTTTATAACACATTCAAAATTTCATTAACAATACCTGTGCATCATATATTCTGTGCATGGCTTGAAATAACTGATTGATGTAATTGGAAATTGCAGCAGCATCTTCTTCAAATACTCCCAGCAAAGACCGCGTCTGCAAAAATGAAACAGCCAAAACACTAACATGTCAAGTTAGAAAAGTAGTATCTAAATGTAACAGAATTTCAAAGTTAAATAGAACTTTTCCAAGTTTCATTACTGAAAAGTTTATAGACCCTCCAACACTGTTTACAGGAATGATACCTGTTGCAAGCCACAGAATCTTAAAGATGTCCAAGCTCAAGCCTCACTCCTACTGTCAGCTTCTCTCCAGCTTAATACAATTACATTTTCAGAAAAGAAAGGACCAAGGGAGACAGATAAGTGTATAAAAAAGTTGGAACTCTGGGCAACTACTAGACCCACTATAGTACATCCCTAAGGAAAAGGATAAAGATAACTGGTATGAAATAGCATGCCAGATATACACATTTCTTACGCAGTGAGATCAAAACAAAGGCTGTGTCTTTCTGATGCTATCCACCCTGCACAAAGACAGTTGCTGGCTGTGCTTGGACCTGTAATTCGCCTGGGCAGTAACAGTCAATTCTGTGATCAAAAGGCTGAGGAACTAAAAGCCAAACCAAAATAGTACAACCTACATCCTGTTGTTAAGATACATGTTTCTCCCCCTCACCACTCCACAGCAAAAGGGAGTGGAAAGATCCATCCTTTTGTCCTTACTCCAGCTTGTCAGTCAGCCTGTTCCGTAGTTGGTGTCGCCACAAGCTTGGTAACTATGGAACCTATTGCACTGCCTGCATCACTGATGAAGGTGCTTAACAGTATTCACCTCAAAATCAACCTCTTTATCACTGTCCACCTATTAGACTTCAGTTTTTCCACCCAGGTCACAGTCCCCCCACGACACCGTACTTCTCTATTTTGGCCACAAGAATGTTACCAGAGATCGTGTCAGAGTCCCTGCTTAAGTCAAAGTAAATGACATCCACTGCTTTTCCCTATGATGAAATGACTGACTATGTATGGATGAGAAGGCAATCAGGTTGCTCAGACATAATTTGTCTTAAGCTTAAATGAGATGCTAACTCAGTGTTCTTGCATCCTTTTTGCACTTGGAAGCAATGTAATGCCTCACCACAAGGATACCAAATAGCTTCCTTCCACCAAGACAAAAACCCCAAAGGGGGAAGAGCAGAGAATGTACCTATAACTCTGCACAGGCTACATCTGCTTTTCTTAATCTAAAATATTGGTTGGGATCCTGGATGTAGAAAATGGAGTATCGCTTGCAAGACCCACAAAATGAACCCTTTACTCTAGTAATGTTTTAGCAAGAGGACTGTGCCTTGTTTTTAACTTTACATTAAAATTATTGTCCAGAGAGAAAATTGGAAGAATTGTAAGTACATAACTGGGTTTTCCCTCCCAAAATTATGACTGTTAAACACTTGAAATTGGAAATTCTCTTTCTTGGTCTTTCCTAGGCTAAGTAACTCAAAAAGGGAAGGACCTTAGTGGGACCTGGGAAAAGAATGGAAGACTGACACAAGAAGTCTGGACATCAGGAAAACCTCTCTTATGAGATCACTGAAAAGCACTGGATCACACTGCATATGAATTGTGGGGGTTTTATTATTAGGGGTTCTTGCTATGTCAAAGACTTGTCTTAAAATGACTTACACTAGTCCATCTCCCCTTGAAGCATGGAGTTCTTTTTCAGCTACTTTTCCGATTTTCTGCTTTTAGTGATAATCAAGGAGTACATATTAAACCTGTACAAAATATATTATTTGACTATTCTTTTGACATGAAATTCTTTTATTTAACTTGAATTAGATGCCTGGCTGTCTCACAAATATTATCATTCCATATAATGCCTAAAAGATACTTAAATATTTTTTAAAAAATCAAACATAATCATCAACACAATAAATCACTTTAATGGTGGTTCTAGTTAATGAAACTAGAAAAGGGGTGTAGAGGAGGAAAGAGGTGGAGGAGAACTCAAATATTTGCCCAGTGTGGCAACATACTGTGTCATCCTAATAGCTCTGACTCTCCCATTAAAGGACATACATGAATGAATGAAAAAGAAAAAATTACATAGTACCATAACTACTGAATTATATGCACTCATGTCCTTTAAACCTCAACATAAATAAACCTGAACTTGTAATTTTAAAGGAGTACCATGTAAGGTTTCTGGATTATGCTTACTTTTTAAAGCTGAACACTGTAGAATAAAAGCATTTCTGGTTTTTATTGTAAAAATACCAGTTATTGATGTACGGACTTCAAACTGACATTATATGATATTGATGAAAAGAAAATAATTTGAAACTGTAAACAAGTTATGGCAGACTATTCCTTAGCAAAAAAATAGAGGAATTATTTACTTGTGTTTCTAGTA
The DNA here is from genome assembly GCA_026212715.1 of Elanus axillaris. Lineage (NCBI taxonomy): Eukaryota > Metazoa > Chordata > Aves > Accipitriformes > Accipitridae > Elanus > Elanus axillaris. The sequence continues at coordinate 10,018,153 of JANZLQ010000037.1, read as the reverse complement.
AAACTTGCATCATTTTGCATGTTCTTTCAGATCCTTTCAACCCATGTATATGAGCAGGTACACTAGAAACCACCAATGATAAGCCACACAAAGAAATGACCTAGTTAGAAGTCAGTGAACTGTTAAGCATTCTATGTAATCATATGTATGGTAGGGTAAGTGACATGAGATAGAGCCTGTACTATCAAGTCTCTTGGCTTTTTTATTGTGCAATGCTTCAGGAACGCAAATAAGTCTGAGCAGAAACTCTCTTGAAATATATATATAAACACTGAGTATGTCTGTAATATATGTCCTAAGTTAATATTTAAATTGCACTGCTTTGCATAGCAAAAGACAATGTAAACTTGGCCTTTGGTTTGTGTCTAAAAACACAGTGGTTAGATTTTTACTCTGACAACAGGAAATGAAGGGGTTTTGCCATTTAAGAAAAGCCTTTACTTCCCTCAGATTAAGTCTCAGATGAGGTTTATATACCTAAAGTTAGTGTCTGAAACATGTCTAAACATGGAAAACTCCAGTCCATAGTTCAGCACTAAACAACAACCTAGGGTCATGATCTTTTTCAATATTACAGCATAAACACATCAATCAGAAAGTCATGACAACTCCTAAAGAAAGCAAGGTTTTATTCTTTCTTCAAGCAACATTTGTTGCCATTTTCACTGTACTGATTTCAAAATAATAGAAATTAATTAATGTAATAGAAGACCACAGAGTCCTTGTTATGTTCTTCTAAGAGATGGTTAGCCAGAATTCACCTGACATATTAGGTTGACTGAAGGATGTAAAATTTTTTACCTAAAACAGAAGAAGATATTGGCATGTCTAATAATTTAAGCACATCAAAATCAGTGGCCTGAGTTAGGCTTTGCTAGTCTATATCACAAATAACAACAAATGGAAGATTCTATAACTTATAATTATGTTCCAATATGTGATTTCTTGCATGTGCTTCCCAAGTGAAATTCCAGTCTTATGTGCTTGGACCCACTGCCCACACACACACTTTTTAGGGATCCTAAGTTTATCCTACATTCAACATTTCCTATAAATATGAATAGTTCTACCTTCTGTATACTAAGAACAGACCTTCAACAGATCATTTTGTTAAATTACTACTATTATAACACTTTCAAAAAATTCTCCTCTTTAGGGGAGTACATCAGGTTTAGTCTCTGGGCCAGAGACCATACTACAGGCTAGACTCATCTAACGTAGTATTTGACCTATATGGGGCACTGTCCTTCGGAAAGCAATGATACACTTTCTGCGTGGCCTTCCACTGCTGCCTTTTCCAATTTGTCCCTCCACTTGATGGAGATTTGTTAAAACGGTTGTCATTTTAGGGGTCAAAATTCCCTGTTAAGCAAGTAAAAGTTTCTCTTCCTATGGCTGAGGAATCAAAACTACCCATGCACATGTTATTACAATATAGGAAGTCTTGTTTGTCTACATAAACAATGCAGCAAAACAAGGACCTTAATTCAAAAGGCTGCAATAAAAGAAAATATATTGTAAACTTTTTTTTGCGTCTAGAAAGAGCAGTACAAAGTACCTGCTGTTCTTGCTGCCAGCAGGAGAAACCAATGCAACCCAATAAAGCATTTCCTGCTTAACAGTAGTATAAAAGAAATGCCAATGCAATATATGGCATGACTGACGAAGGTCAAGCGGCAGAAATGGAAGTATCATCAGAGCAATTAAAAGGCCTCTCAGCACCATCGGTTTCCCACCTACTCACAGCATTAACAACTGACACTATAATCTCATCCAATAACTTCTTTTCATACGTTTCTATTAAACCTTAAAGCGTTTTTAGTAAAAGGCAAAAATAAGAAAAATCCTCTTGAGAAGTAAGGCGGGGTTTTGTCGACACGAGATTTCCAAAATAAATCATGAATGTAAACGCAGGGGTGGGCGACGAAGGGAGTCAATGCGAGCTACCACCCTGGCGCCCGATGCTGAAGCACAGTACCTCTGGAAAATCGTTACCGAGCTCGCTGCTCTACAAACAGCTCATCAGCCCGCAGCACACCTGGGAGGCGGCGGTGATGCAAACGGGAAGAAGGCGCCGCCGAGACTAGGGCGACTGCCGAAGCCGACAGCCCGAGAGCTGTCAACTCCTGGCCCCGAGCCCCTGCCACGCCACAGGGGCGAGGAAGACAGGAAGGCACCTGTCTGTGCACGCAGCGTCCCTGCCCCGCTGCCGGGGAGGGCTTCCCCCTCCCTCCCGGCTGCCGCCGAGGCTCTCCAACGTCTCCCAAAGGGAACACGGCGGGGAGGGAGCGAGAGGGGAACAGCGCTAGGCCCGGCGCCCACGGGTTGGGCCCGATCTGGCCTCCACCCACCGGGCTGCGTCTTGCCTCTCGTACCTGGGGGCTGTCTTCTAGCGTCTCCTCGATGGGGAGTTTGTCGATGCCGGGCATGACGGCGGCCGGGGTTGACTCTGCGCTGCTGCGGCTCCCGCACCCCACCGCACGCCCCGCTGATTAGACCCCTCCCCTCCTCCCCAGTCACAACACAGGCGCCCCCGCCCCGCTTCGCGCCGGATGTCCCGCCCCCCTCCTC
>JANZLQ010000037.1:9990547-10006274 GCA_026212715.1 Elanus axillaris | reverse complement strand
AGCATACTTCTGATAAACCAACGTTTGAGCCTATGTCTTCATCTGGCCAAAAGCAAAATCTATTTGGGGATTTTATTAATTATTTTATATTTATTTATATTAATTTATTAATTATTGATTTCCAGTAGTTCAATGTGATAAGAAGCATACCATAAACATGACAATTTGTGCCTCACCTTGATTTTTATTAAGCTTTTGATGCAAATATTATGTGAGGGTTGATGTGAAGCTTGATGCTGCTATTAATTAAGCAGCTGAAGAAATAACACCTTAAGACTTGCGTGTGAATTCCAGACATCCAGGACCTTCCAGGGTCTGATTCAGTGTTGCTGAAGTTAATATTAGTTTTTATAGTAATTACAGTGAAGCTGGTCCTCACTTTCCAGTTAAGCTGGGGGTATTAATTTTCTTCATCTGTGGTGGTAAAATTATTGCAGGTAGCTATAGGCCATCATCTGCAGATTTCAAATTTGTATTGAACTTCGAAACTTCTGTCATTACACAAAATACTGTGAAGTTGTGTGAGTGTTTTCAAGTTTCAAAGCTTATTCTGCTTACAGTGCTGTATTTCTGAAAAGCACACCTTTTCTTTCAATTTTAGATCTGGTTCCAGAACCGTCGTGCAAAGCTGAAAAGGTCACACCGAGAATCTCAGTTTCTAATGGTGAAAAATACTTTCACCTCCAGCCTGCTAGAGTAGAAAGAAGGATGATTTGCTGTTACGGCACTACAACAGCACATGAAGAATTATTGGAATTTTCATAACTTGTATTAAGTAGCGGTGATATATTAATTATGACTTTATCCCCAGATTTGAAAGTTTATAATAATTTTCATTCAAATAAACTGTAAATACTTAAAAGTATTATTATAATCTACTTTTTGTGGAAAAAGTGAACTTTTCCTATATATTTTAGTAAGTATTTTCAGAAGAGTTTAGATATTTTTGAAGTTTAAAAAATCCAAACCCTAGGTTGCACAAGACTTTCAGCTAGTATGAATTACTGCAGCTTAACTGAAGATGACTTAACAAAGCCTCATGGTTTTAAAGAAGTCTGTTTAAAGACTGAAGTATACAATATGCAAAATAGAATTTGCTACCTGAAACAGATTGTGTGCTACATTGGAGTTTAAATAGCTTATTTATAAAAAGTATGATAGTTTTCACAGAGAACATAATTTTTAGAGAAAGGTGTCTCAAATGGAAGGGCTAGTATTCAACTGACTGTTCAGTTTAGAACAATTGTTTGGTTTAAAGAAGCTGAAAATTTTAATCTTTTTATATCATATTTTAATTAATTTAGGATATTTCCCTATTTAATACTTCAACATGGCTATTTCCAAGTTAATTTTAGGGTATTGTTTTCATTTTAATCAAACAATACATGAAAGTATCATATTTTATATTCAGCCTGAAGCCTATATGCATAAGGAGAGCCTTATACAAAAAAACCAACTCTTCCTGGTCACGATGTAGGAAAACATTGTAAGTATGGGTTGACGCTATTCCTTGTTCAGCAGAGTTTTAAGCACTTGCTTGAAGTGCTGGTGTCTTTCAGTGAGACTTCAGCCTGTGTTTCTTACTAGAGATACATTCTACATGAGCCCAGCTGTATATACAAAAAGTCATTTTGTGTTAGGCTGGTGGCTCAGCAGAAGCACTGACTTGAAGTGATATTTCAATCTGTAAACCTGAAAGAACTAGTAAATCCCAAAGAATTTAGACATAAAGCTTTGTTAATTGCATTTTCCCACTTTGCTGACCTGAAAAATAAGTTTTATTTTGAACTAAAAATATATTTACAGTAGTCAAAAAACTAAACTGAATCATTTTATCTGATTTGAAAAAAAAAAAAGAGCATAGGGAAAAATTTTGAAAACTAGGGAGAAGAAATTATGTGAGTGCTTACAACATTAAAATTGGTTTTATCTAACTCGGAGTATAGATCTCAAACTAACTATCCCGCATCGAAGGAATGCTTAGCCACTGAGCTATGATGTTGGTTTCCAGATTTCTTGTAGAAATGCTTTATACTTTGATATTCGCTGGAGGAAGAATTTGAGCCAGTCTTCAGTCTATGTACTGTAGCCACAGGGCTCATTCACGGTCTGATACTCAGTTTCTATGAAGTCAGGTAGGACACTGAGGACATAGAAGTCAGCATATCATTATTAATATAGGCTAAATATAAATAGCAAAAAAGGGGAAAAAAATCCATAGAGTCTTGTAGTGGTTTAGTATTGTATATACAATTAGATTGTTCTTCACTTGCACTTTCCTGTTTAATAAAATGACAACAGATTTTTTTTTTCCTGGCATGTTACTTTCATAGTATAGTCTCTAGAAGAGGTAGTCGTTAAAATTTTAAAGACCTGTCTCTACTGCTTCCAGAGAGTTTTTGATTCCTATATCTCTTCTAACATGCTCTGCTCTTCCTTCAGTTTGTGTTCTTTCTTATGACATCTCTTTAGATTTTAGTTGTCACAATGGATGATTTTATGTAGCTTTGCTGAACATTTGCAAGGTATTGCGAAATGCAGTTAGTTAGGATTTTATGAGATAAGATTGTACTTGTTGTATCATGACCAAACCAATATTGCTCTTCCTTTCTCGATGCTTGCATCCATGATATCTGCTGTCCTATAGAATGAAAGGTAAGTTTGAGAAAAGCTGCGATAGAAAAAGCTTAGTTTTATGTAGTCTCATATTAGGAAGACTAAAGGGAAGGGTGATCTGACCTCAGTACTTATTTGATATTTTGGATGATAGGTTGAGATATAAGAGTTTAAATAAAAAACATTTCTATGCTTTCTGAAAAATATTACTGAAAAAAATGCATGGCTTTAGAACCAGGCTACAGGTATTTGCCATTTTGTGTCTTTAACTTCATGGGCCCATTGCCTTCATTTTTATAGAATCTCTAAAATCTTGAATTGTTTGACTTTGCTCCTGGAAATCCTGTTTCAGTGTGAAAATAAAAACTTTTATCCAATATTGAGATGTTAATTATTCATGCTTTGTTGGATTCAGGAAATGACATTACTAACAACTTCTGTTGTATTCTGCATTCAAAAATGCTTAAGAGAAATGGAGCCAAATCCATTAGGAATAGTTTTTAGAGAAACTGGAATCTCAGTTCAGGTGCCTACTTGATCTGGTAAAGGTAAAGACAATATTGGGAGTGCATGAATTCTATTTTGTTTTTCTTCTCACCCTAAACCATATATTGCCCATAGCTTAACCTTACTGCAGGTAATTTGAAACTATTGTCTACTTTACTGCTGGAAACAAGGTTTCCAGCAGCAACAGATTAGAGTAATCTGTACAGATTGATGCCTAAGAACCTTCCTCTATTATCTGGCAAATAGCTAAATACACTTAATGTCTCTTATAATGGAACTTGTCTCAAGTGACGGAAGTCTGACAAAGCAATTTAAGAGGAGTAGAATAGTAGTAGAATAATAATAGCACCAGCCTGGTATCCAGCTCTCAATTAGGAGATTTTACCAGAAGGATGATTGGTGTAAGGTAGTAAGAGTGTAGCACATGCTCCGGAGGGGCAGAAATTTTAATAGCATAATTGCATTACTACCCTTCAGAACTGTGATCAGAAAAATTTCAATCTTCTTGGTTCCTATTCGGACATAAGATTTGTGAAGCCATGACCTCCTTTACTTCCAGCCATGTTGCCTGGCATTGGCTCCAGTGATCATTTGACCCTGTGATATGCTCATAAATGTACTAGGATGGTGAAAAACTGTTACAGCAAAAAAACTGATTAGTCGTAATACCTTAATATTGGCAAGCTGTTACGTCAACATCCATCAAATAGGTCCAGTTCCTGTGACCCTAATTGGGATGCTGGGCTGCATAATTATTTGTTTTAAATTGATGTTCTTCTCTTAATTAGTGTCTCAATATTTATATTTTTTTCTAACCACAACCTTCAGCAATGCCCAATGCTGTCCAAAAAAGATGAACTATGCTCATGGTCTAAAAGCAGATTCAAATTAATTTATACCAAAGAGCCAATGCTTCCAAAGTTCCATTGTAATACTATTACTTGAAGCATACATAAAAGCATGGTTTGAAACTTAGTCTGTAAATTACCAATGTCAGCATTGAAAGCCCAGATTTAGAATACCATTCATTAAATTGTCACTTAAAACTTTGAATTTGTAATTTAGTTTATCAAGTCTGTGCTTACAAATAGGAAGCTAGAACACCAGAAAGCTGTATGTTATAATTTTCCTGGTGTGTGTGGGTACATCTACAATTTTCTAGTTGTTTGAAGTTTCATATTGAAAATACTTCCGAAGCAACGATACCCAAGACTTTTTATAGTTGTATATAAGAAGATTAATGTTGTGTTCATGTTATTAAAAGGAAATGTAGCTTTAAAAATCATCCAGCATTTATGTGACCGGATTTAACAAAAGATTTACAGAAAAGTAGCATAAAGTCATTGGAAGCACCTTCAGTTTACCTAATATGAAATTAAGCTAATTTTAAACAGATCAGATAAACTCTCTGTGTTAACTAGCAATTATAAAATTAAAGGTTTTTAGAAATTGGTTGTAGAATAACCTTTATTTTTAATATTTTTTTATTTATTCCTTGTATTGACTTAGTTTCCCTGTTCGTTGTTAGGTTGATGATCTTTGTCCCTTCGTTTTAAAAGACTTACTATTACATAATAGGATGAGAAATATAAGGTATTTAATTTTCACAAATATTTTTGAATAGCGATTAACCTACATTATTATTTCATGTCCTGTTATTTGTGTTATGGATTCATCTTGATTCAGAATCATCTTCTGTTGCTTTTATTAGAGCTATTTAGAATATTTTACATGGTATTTGATATTGGAACAGTAAGAAGTCAAAGTAGTAATGATCATTATGTGAGGGGGAGCTGGGGCTGTTCAGCATTTGGAGGGGGCAGGGAGTGTCCCATCTGATTGCATGACAAAGGAGGTTCAAGTGGTTATAATGGGCAAACAATTGTTAGTGAGGGAGAGGAATCTAGGGCTGTTGAAGAGCCATCAGTTCTAGATTCCTTTGTGGGGGAATAGTCTCTTGACTTGCATGACTTGAGGGGGAAAGGGTTAGACAGAAAGTGTGGAAGACCAGTCTTTCTGTTTTGGCCACCCAAAGCTGATATTGGCATGGACTGGCAGTGTTTTCTCAGACAAAATCAGGAGAATCGCAGAAAGTATGAAGTGCCTTGTGAGCATGGCACAGTATTAGCATTGCCGTTTTGCTTTCTTAGATTAACTAGCAAAATAGAAAAACCAATAATATATTTGTTGTGTTTAGATCAAAAAACAAATTGGATTTCTTATAATACCTGTTTTTGCAGGATGCTGTTTATTAGCACTGAGGCAAGAACATGATCAAAAATGCTTAGGGATGTACAGGCTTTCGTGTAGTTGTGGTGTAATTGCTGATGACTCTCATACTATGATGTATTTTCTATATTTGATCATATGAATGTGGTACGGTGCTGGTATTAGAGTGACAGAACAAGTGGTGCATTGCCTGTGCGTTAATAAAAAAAATATTAAGAAATGCAAAGAAGAACAAATGAACAGTGAAATAATAGATTTTTCAAGTGTGTTTTGATCCATATTGCAAATCAGTTGGTGTAGTCTGGTGCCTTAAGCAAACAGAATGTTGATTCAAACAGGGCTCAAGTAATGCTTTTGATATTAATTTTCAAGCATGGTCATCCAGTTTGGAGTGTTGTAAGGATCTGTATGTGTGGCCTGTATATATGATACCATACCTGGATTGGGAGGGAAATAGATATTCCTTCTTTTTGGATTTACAGTCCAATATTTTGTTTTTCCTAGCTCCTAAACCAGTTTCTCCTCTGCCACTGTGATGGCTGGAGAACCCAATGAGTATAGTCTATCACTCTTTTCCTTAATATTGTGCAATTTGGAGCAAAAAGGTCAAAAGTCAGCTTGCGGTATAAGATAGTCCCCTTCATTAAAAGTTATCTACATTACGTTATTAGTCTTGTTACTAATCACTATAAAATTTGGGGAATTTGCCATTTTAAAATTGCATATGTAAGCATGTGTTTCAAACTTACCTCATGGTGACCTTTAAAAAAAATTATCTGTAACCTTTTACCAACTTCATTATTGTACCTGATGTTTCTCTAATCCTTTCTTGATCTTTTAACACTGAATTTTTATTTTACCAGTCCAATTCATTTTACTACTTCTAAGGTGATTAAGTGCCTGTCCACAATTTCTAGATTCTGGGTCAGTCTTTTGCCTGTGTGTAACCAAATTATGTTTTATATGTTAAATGAAAATTTATATATATATGTAAATGATAGATTTCACACACTTTTAATATTCAAAATTGTATTGCATCAATCATAGTAATACTCCATATCTTTGGATTCAGTTTTTATGAATGATGCTATATTAAGGAAATTAGAAGATAACAGATCAAATATTCTGCATTAAAGATTGTTGGCTGTATATTAGCTGCATCTTAAACACTTTGATTTTTTTGTATTAAATCAGACTTCCTAAATCTTGAAACAGTGATAAATCTGTATTTGAAATGCCTATAAAAATGCTGGGCTGATTTTGCCCTCTTGTGGATAGATTTTATAATTACAGTTCTATATGTTAAATTAATTTTGAATAAAATCTGCAGTCATGAGTTAGGCTGTGGGTGGACAGAATGCCAGCAGGTGACTACCTATTTTAATTGTTGTATAAACTTTGTCACCAAATTTATATTGTACATGCATACTAATGATTGATATTGGGCCTGATTTTCAAAAGTTCTGAGTGATCTATATTGAATTGAACCTAGTGAAAATTGGTGGGTGCTTAATATTTTTCACAGTCTGAATATTTATTAATAATTAGCTATTACCTTAAGAATTCAGTTTTGGGCAGCCAACCTTTTAAAATCTTGCCTCTAAATTAATTTAAGCTGCTTTCATGAGTACATGTTTATAAGACTGTCCAACATAGTCAATTTATAGTAGCAAATCTATTTTACGTTCCAGAAAGCATTCGTCGAAGTGGCCAGTAATTCTAAAAAAACCCTACCCCTTAGAGTGTAAACCAGAATAACTTCTGGTATAGTATCTACTAATATAGTTCTTCTGTGGTAATAAATATCAAAGTTGACAATGCAAAATTTTGCCATGCAGAAACACTTACTACCACCATACTTTTTATTTATCATTCTTTTATCACATTAGAAGGATAAGAAATGACTTTGTGCTGTTTAAATACTATGCATTTCTTAACAGTTTGTCTTGAATTTCAGTGTTCAGTCAGGGTAAAATATTAAAAAATGTGATAGTATCCACTTAATTCCTTTCTTGATTCAAATATTTGTAAGTTACTAGGTAGTTACTTGGATATGAGACATACAGTGAAATGCAATTATCTCACTTTGGAGTTGGAACATCTTATTCTATGCTACAGGATGTGTCTATCTGACAATATAATTGCAAATTGCTCTAACTCATTTTGGCAGAGAAAAGGAGTCATAGGGAAGCATTGCCCTTAGAACGCAGATGGCTATGGCTAGATATAATTCAAGGTTAATATTCAAGGGTCATGTCTTCCAAGCTCAGGAGCAATGCATGCCAAGGAAGAGGAAATAAAAGGCCAGGAGGCCTGCATGGGTGAAAAAGGAGCATCCTGGACAAACTCAAACACAAAAAGGAAGCCTACAGAGAGTGGAAGCAAGAACAGGTAGCCTGGGAGGAATACAGAAAAATTGCCCAAGAAGCCAGGGATCAGGTTAGGAAAGCTAAAGCCCTGATAGAATTAAATCTGGCCAGGGACATCAAGGGCAACAAGAAAAGCTTCTACAGGTATGTCGGTGATAAAAGGAGGACTAGGGAAAACATGGGCCCTTTCCAGAAGGAAACGGGAGACCTGGTTACCCAGGATATGGAGAAGGCTGAAGTACTCAATGACTTTTTTGCTTCAGTCATCACCAGCAAGCGCTCCAGTCGCACCACCCAAGTCACAGAAGGCAAAGGCAGGGACTGGGAGAATGAATAACTATCCACAGTAAGAGATCAGGTTTGAGACCATCTAAGGAACCTGAAGGTGCACAAATCCATGGGACTTGATGAGATGCACCTGTGAGTCCTGTGGGAACTGGTGGATGAAGTGGTTAAGCCACTCTCTGTCATATTTGAGAAGTCATGGCAGTCCGGGGAAGTTCCTGATGACTGGAAAAGGGGAAACATAACCCCCATTTTTAAAAAGGGAAAAAAGGAAGTCCCAGTGAACTACAGGCCGGTCAGTCTCACTTCTGTGCCCAGCAAGGTAATGGAGCAGATCCTCCTGAAACTATGCTAAGGCATGTGGAAAATGAGGTGATTGGTGACAGCCAACATGGCTTCACTAATGGCAAATCGCGCCTGACAAATTTGGTGGCCTTCTGTGACAGGGTTACAGCATTGGTGGGCAAGGGAAGAGCAATGGAAGTAATCTGCCTGGACTTGTGCAAAGCATTTGACACTGTCCCATCCGATACCCTTTTTTCTAAATTGGAGAGACATGGATTTGACAGATGGACCACTCTGTGGATAAGGAGCTGGCTGGATGGTAGTACTCAAAGAATGGTGGTCAACGGCTTATTGTCTGAATGGAGACCCGGGACAAGTAGAGTTCCTCAGGGGTCAGTATTGGGACCAGCACTGTTGAACATCTTTTTCAGCGACGTGGACAGTGGGACTGAACGCACCCTCAGCAAGTTTGCTGACGACACCAAGCTGTGTGATGTGGTTGACATACTGGAGGGATGCCATCCAGAGGGACCTTAACAGGCTTGTGCGAACCTCATGAAGTTCAACAAAGGCAAGTATTGAGGTCCTGCACATGGGCCAGGGCAATCCCAAGCACAAATACAGGCTGGGCAACAAGTGGGCTGACAGCAGCCCTGAGGAGGACTTGAGAGTGTTGGTTGATGAGAAGCTCAGCGTGACGTGGCAATGTGCGTTTGCAGCCCAGAAAGCCAAACGTATCCTGGGCCGCATCAAAAAACGCGTGACCAACAGGTCGAGGGAGGTGATTCTCACCCTCTACTCTGCTCTCATGAGATCCCACCTGCAGTACTGCATTCAGCCCTGGGGCCCCCAACATAAGAAGGATGTGGACCTGCTTGAGCAAGTCCAGAGGAGGGCCATGAAGATGATCAGGGGGCTGGAGCACTTCCCCTATGAAGACAGGCTGAGAGGGTTGAGGTTGTTTAGCCTGGAGAAGAGAAGGCTCTAGGAAGACCTTACAGAGGCCTTCCAGTACCTAAATGGGGCCTGCAGGAAAATCGGGGAGGGACTTTAACAGGGAGTGTAATGATAGGACAAGGGGTAATGGTTTTAAACTGAAAAAGGGTAGAGCTAGGTTAGATATTGATAAAAAATTCCTTATTGTGAGGGTGGTGAGGCACTGGAACAGGTTGCCCAGAGAGGCTGTGGATGCCCCATCCCTGGAAGTGTTCAAGGCCAGGTTGGATGGGGCTTTGAGCAACCTGGTCTAGTGGAAGGTGTCCCTGCCCATGGCAGGGAGTTTGCAACTAGGTGATCTTTAAGGTCCCTTCCAACACAAACCATTCTATGATTCTCTGATATTTTTGTGAAACCTAAGTAAATTGCGTGGAAAACCTTTTCTTGTAGACATTCTTGTTTAAATGAGAAAATTGATCCAGTCTTTCCTGTCTTTCCTCTGTAAACATACAGTCCTGGGCAGTAAGTTTTATCACAAATTACAGTTTAGTAGGGGTGGTGTTTTCAGTGATTGTTACTATTATCATCAAATTAGAAACAAATAACAATTAACTTATATTAACATGCATTAACTTCTATGTAAGTATTAACAAATCTTGTTCATTGTGTTTGATCAGTCTATTTTTGTCTGCACATTTATCTTAATCTTTCAAAAAATAAGCAGATAATCCTGATCCGACTACTTCAAAATTTTATTTTAAAAGAATGTGCTAGACAGTAGATAGAAAGAACATTGAGTTTGCTTGTTTGAGAGGTAGGGCTGCAGCAACAATTGTCATTCCTAGCAGGGCCCTTACTCTTTTTTTCAGACCAGTCTTGTAGAATTGCTGTAGATTCTTTTGTAAATCTGCTATAAAATGTTTTAAGATTCTTCTCTGAAATAGTTATGTATCTATCATATAAACAAAGATTGCTATTTCTATATGCTTCCAGTCTTAGTATTTTCTTTTGTTTGCATACTTCCTTTAGTGGGGAGTGGAATAAGGTGCTATTGACAAAGTGCTTTCCAATCTTCATCCATAATGGTTATACAATAGTAAGATTTTTTTTTAATTCTTCTGGCCATGTTCCTATTGTTCTGTAACGGTATCTGTTACGAGTGTCTCTATGCATTTTAATTACAAAAATCTTCAAAACATTTTCTTTAGCCTTAATTATGCTTGGCTTTTGGCCTCAAAGAACAAATGATGTCATCCTGAAGTGCCTGAGCAAATAGGTCTCCCTCAGTTAAATGGGAAAGGGTTTAAGGCAGGTTATGCTCAGTGAGGGGTCTCTTAGTGTGCTAGCATTACTTTTGCAGACATTGCCACAGGATGCTGTTGAATTTCAGAATAGACTGTTAAATCAGGTTAGGGTTGTTTCCCCCACCCCTCTCCCCTCCCCTGTGTTTCCTTGCAGAAGAAAAATGACAAGCTGTCTGGATGGGAAAGTATTGTGCTGTAATAAGAACGGGTTGAGATTAGAACTAAAACTGAGAAACTTGTGTAAAATGTTACTTTATTAACATTTCTAGCATTTATTCAAACTGCATTGTGGGGATCTTGATTTGCATTTTTAACAGTCAATTGAGATGAAATGCCTATATTGCAGAAAAACTTTATTTTAAAATTGAACATTGAATAATTTTTAATTATTATTAAAGAATAAAACATACATGACTTTGGGAATACCATTGTTGGTTTGGAATATTAATAGTTCAACAGAATTTTTATTGAAAAATTACTCCTCCTTGCAATTTTTAATTTTCTTTGCATCACAAATCTCTAAAAGTGCAGTTTCGTATTACACCTAATCCAGTGTAACAGAAAACTGCCACTGAAAGATGCAGTCCTGCCCTGCTCCCTCTTCTTCTCAGAAACAACATGTGGCCACAGAGTGAGTCAATTCAGCATGCTTTTGGAGCAGGGAGGAGTGTATTTGGTGGCACATCAGTAAACTGAATCATCACAGAAAACTCAGCTCTCTGTTCCTTTATTATATTCATATGAATAAACAGATGCAAAACTTAACAGAAATACAGAGACTTGACATTTGACTGCAAACATTCTGTGCCAGCAGAACAAGTTGCCTTGTATACAATGCAGAGAAATGTGAGGTCTGAGGAGTGGTAATATTATATAAAGATTTGCATCCATGCATCACTGATAAATTGTTATTTTGATGGTCATCAGAGGTAATTTTCATATAATGACTGTTTGGTTTATTTCAGTCAGTTCCTTTTCACCGAACTTTATCTTACATCTGATGCTAACTTGAGTCTTTAGGAATACAGGACTGAAACTTCCTTGGTCATTAAATGCAATTTCCTGTGGAAGACATTAAGTCATCCAGAAAGGTCACAAGACCATTCACTCCCTACTCTCTGAACTCTACAAGCCTCTAAACATCCCCAAATACCTGAAGATAGACTTGAGATTTTTAAGAAAAAAGCTCAAACATAATAGTGTGACATAAAAAGTGAGCAAGAGAGAAATATTACTGCCAGTACACTACAAAGGAGTCTGTAGGGTCTAGCTTATTCAGCATTAAGGACTGGGTACTCAGTTTCAAGATGTTGCAAGGCATCTGGATGTGCAAGTGGTGGCTGCCAGTGTTGAAGCAGAATTCATGCATCTAATTCCACTTTCAAGTCCCATCTGGACACAGCAGCAGCTACTCCAGAAGTGCCAATAAATGTTTGGACACAGCAGGAGGCAGCTGGCTGCCAGGACAGCATACTGTGCTCTTTGCCACTGGCAAGATAGAAACAGCCAGTTGGATGGAATTGCTTTGGAGGCTGGATCTGGGCTCCATGGCCCATGCTATCTGAAGCACCCACTGGTAATGTCTGGATGACCTTACAAAGTTGAGTGTGTGTCTATAGAAAGCAGCAAATTAAAACCAAAAAACACTACACCAGGGGTCTTTTCCTGTCTTACTAGGGGGCAGAGTCTTTCCTGACTCCAAATCTAATTATTGGTTTAGCCTTGAGCATGTGTGCAAGACATAAAAGCAGGCATCTTTATGACTTTGTGGCTTAAGTTTCCGCATCTATAAAATGGGACTAGTAATACAGATTTTCCTTTCAGAACTCAGTGTTTTTCACGAATTTTTGGCACATTTCTCAAGGCCTAGTGATTTAAAAGTTGCCTTGAACAATGTATGTATTCATAACAATTGATAGATTTGATTCAAATTTCAATTCAATTTTATGGCCTTTGTACTGTCTTACTATTTGATAATCTTTCACTTGAGCTTAGCCAGATCTTTTGAAAATATGGCATGTTATAATATGAAAGATGCCATAAGAGTAGAATTTTTGGGATCCTTGACACCAGTGGGAATGTTCATGCCCTTGCTGAGACTGTTCACATCCATGTCACACTTTCTAATTTTGTTCTTAAGGTTTGATAGTGGAATAGCTTTCTTCCTCCTTTTTATGCTAGATGTTCATTCCATAGGTAAGCCATCCCCATAAAAGTGGGACACTTTAGTATAAGTGGTCATTCTCAAACGATCTGTTTTTCTGCCTTCCATTATCTGCCAGATGAAGTTCCAGAAGACCCTCGCATTGCAGATTTTTTGTTCTGGGATCTTAGTTCAGCTTTTATGGAGAGTGTGATGATACTTTGTGATTCCAGACCTGTAAGAGATTTCTGAGATGCTGCAGATCGTTTCACATACTGCTTGGTTCACTGTAGCTCATCTTCATTTCCTAACAGTGGGAGGTGTTTATCTATAACAGAAGTGTGATACTGCAATATTCACAATTGTCTGATTAAGCTGAATACTTCTACAAGTATGATGCATGCTTTCTGGCTCAAAAGTGAGCTGTTTTTGTAAGTCCTTTTCCAGTCAAGGTCAGTCTATCTTGGGAGAGATTTCATTGCTAGAAATATTAAGTATGGATGGAGCATACAACTTCCAAGTCTAAGAAGTTAGTTTTGCTGAGCAATAGAAAAATTTGGTAGGGAATTTTTGACTGTATTATCAGAACATCTTATTACATGAGTTTTCATGTTTTTATAGGAACTGCTGGGTTCTCACTGTCCCCTCCATATGGGAACAGCTGCTCAGAAAGGGGAAGAAAAAAATAATAATGCTTTCTAGCTTTAAGCAAGAAGGTAGGGTGGGAACAAAAACCAGCTGTAGAATGCATGACATTGATACCCGTGACTTTTGGATATTACACGTTCTATACTATTTGGAAACAAGAGACTGTTGTAAAAAGGACAAAAGAACCTACAGACAAGCAGAGTCCCTACAGCCACTTTTGCCCTTACATGAGCTAGCAGCATTTTGGAGAATCTAGCTAAAAATGTCAACTGCTGTCATTTGATTCTCACCCCTCCTCTACCCTTTTCCACAAAAGATTTCAGTGGAAATTATTCTAAATGCATATAAAACAATGTAATACATCTGTATTCAGTTAGTTGATTCATGTAAGTTGAACATGGTGGCAGTATGGAGGTCATTTTTTTTCAGATGTGTCATTTTGTTATTAGGTTAAGCTGAACTATGGAGAAGGAGGCATCAATGCTGATTTTGTCAGATGGTATCTTTGCTTTGGGCTAATAAGTTTGAGATCTTAGTAAGACTGATCATTTTGCTGCTTCCTGGGTACTGCCAATGTAATCAGTGGTAGCTAAGAGTTAGTTCTTGAGTTATTCTGCTACCTAGGAAATGTCATTTCTATTCATTCTGTATCTTTTTTTTTATATTAAAATCATTGTAGGCTAATGCATCAATAGCGCAGATAATGCTAATTTTCCTCTCAGTTCTCACTTAAAAATTTCAGCTTCTCGAGCAGTCTACATCTCGGTTAACAGAAGATGCCAAAGAGATTTCCCCATAGTTTAGAAGGAGATCAGCTTGCAGATGGAGATGCGTTCAACAGGGAGTCATTGCTTGTTATAGGTGGTTATGGGCCGCAGAGATGTTGTCCTGGAAATAAGTTGTAGATATGTCTTCCTTTTTTTAGCCATGATACTATGTTGCTTTATGTCCTTTGTAATACACTAAAACATAAAAGGACTAGTTATTTACAGTTTTTTATACAGCCTGACTTGATAAAAGAAAAAGAAAAGGCATCTATAGTTTTCAAGCCTGTTTGGTCACTTCTGAGTAATGCAAGGAGAAAATAAAGCCAGAATACACAGATGGAAGTGTACAGTGAAAAAATGTGCTAAACTTTAATTCTCGTCTGGGATATACTTGACCTTAGAAAACATCTCATCATAAAATCAGTGACATTCCGCCTGTAGAATGAGTAGTCTTAATATTCCCCTTTTCAGAGTTCCAGCCTGCATGGGAAATGGAGATCAAAAGTAAGCATTGTTTGTTCCCAGAGCCTTAAAAGGACTATGGCTTAATGTCCAATTTGTGCTAAAAAATGTTTAATGGCAAGAATGTAATTTCTGTTCATGTCACAATGAAAGGCTATGACCATCCTGAGATCACAAACCTGTTTTCAAAGGTAACTCTGAGTGCAGGAACTGTGATTCATGAACTTAAACAAGCAGTTTAAGAGAGTTTTATTGTATGGGTTTGTTCATTCCATTAGGATTATGGTTTTGTCCAGTATTAATCATAGTAAGAGAATGTACCAAAATCAAGTTTTCAAAAAATAATTGGAGTTAGTTGATGTGTAAAAGTGAGGCCCTGAGCTGCCTGATGTAAAACTGAAGTTAGGACTACTTTGAGCAGACAGTTGGACCTAATGACCCCCTGAGGTCGCTTCCAAGGTAAATTATGCTGTGGTTCTGTGTTTCAGAGGAGCCTTGGGTTTGTCGCTTACTGATTTTGAGAAATTCAGGTAAGGGGTTTGTAATTGATATAGTTCACTGATATGTATCAGAACAGCTTACATTTGAGATTTATTAGAAACGTGATTTATTGTCAAGAAAAATGTTTCAGTCAAAACATGTGATACCAAAAAGCTGATGCACATACAACTTATACTGCATTTTCTGCAGTTGAAATTCTATGATAGTATTCCTCCAGCTTGCCTGTCTTAATATGTCATGCATTGCTCTTCAATTGTTAAAGATGTGTGATTGACTTCTGGCCTGTGGCCCCGACCTTGTCAAGTAGTTCCACTGTACCGCTGTGGTTTCAGGAGGAGCGTCCCGTTACCGAAGTGGCACCTATCCTTTCTTGCTTGCCTCAAGCAGCCAACATCCACGGGTTACTGTGAACTGCATCCAGCTCTAC
The DNA here is from genome assembly GCA_026212715.1 of Elanus axillaris. Taxonomy (NCBI): domain Eukaryota; kingdom Metazoa; phylum Chordata; class Aves; order Accipitriformes; family Accipitridae; genus Elanus; species Elanus axillaris. The sequence continues at coordinate 9,990,795 of JANZLQ010000037.1, read as the reverse complement.
AGCGCAGTACGCGGATCGGCAGTACGGCCTCGCACCGGGAAGAAGGGCGGTCAGGTACCGGGTAACCCCGCTGTGTTTCAGGAAGGCAGCACAACGCCGCTCTTGTCCCCGCCGAGCGTATCGAGGGCTCCTGGGCAGAGGTGCCCGTGGGGAGGGGGCGGCGGGAGGGTGTCCCGCTCGTTCCCCTTGTCGCGACTGGCCGTGGCCGCCGACTCGCGGCGGCCCAGGCCGGCCCGCCCCCGCCCCCT
>JANZLQ010000037.1:9953858-9990510 GCA_026212715.1 Elanus axillaris | reverse complement strand
GGCGGCGGGGCCGAGCCCCGCGCCCGAGGAGGAGCCCCCCGCCCCCGGGCCGACGGCGCGCATGCACAGGACGGCGGCAGCAGCAGCAGCCGCCCCCCGCCCCCCGGTGCCGGCGGGCCGCCTCCCTTCTCCGGCGCTGCTGGGCTCGCTGCAGACCATGGCACTAGGGCTGAAGCTCGGCTCCTTCCTCTTCGCGCTCGTCGCCTGTTTCGGTGGTCACCAGCTCGCTGGGGCCGCCGGAGGAGGCAGCGGCAGGAGGGGGCCGGTGGGCGATGCTTGCGGAGGGAGGGTGAGTAGAGCGAAGCGGAGTTGCCGCTCCGTTCCCCTGGCGGGCAGGCGGGTCCGCGGAGCGGGGCGGTTTGCAAGCTGCCGCCTTCGAGGGGCGACGCCGAAGCTTTTTGCGACCTGGGGTCTCGGGCGCTGTCCCGCGGGCGGGCGGCCGTGTGAGCGGGACAGGTGGGACGGGCACTTCCCCGGGCGTGCGAGGAGGGAGCGGGCTGCTGGGGCGGGGGGGGCTGTGAACGTCTTCTGCAACTCCTGAAGCAGCTCCGGCGCTCTGCATCGGGTAGTTAACTTGCGGCCGGGAGAGCGGGTGGCGTTTCCCGGGAAGGGATATTTATTGGTCTGTCGCCTGGGGGAGGGAGGCATCTTGTAAGCAGGGAATGTGAAGAAGGCACTCGTCGACAGGTCTGTTACTGCCTGCGCTCTCCCCTTCTGAAGGCGACCTGCGCTGCCAGAAGGATAAAAGCGATCGCTTGGGCTTTGTTATTTTAATGATTCGAGGCCGGCTTGGGGTCTTAGCTTCAGGCCGGATCATTATACAGAGGATGTAGGAAATTTACGGGAGGGGGAAAGGGGGAGGAAGGTGATAAACGTGTTGTTTCTGGTCCTGGCCTTTTCTTCCTGTTTCTGGTGTGTTTCGCTGTCAGACTTTTCTGGATTGCTTTTCGTTTTGTTTTGTTTTTTTAATATTTTTTAGTAACTTTTGAGTTACGTGTTGTTTTGGGTTTTTCCTTTCTCCGGATGTCCAGTTACAAATTTAGTTGAAGCTTGGTGATCCAGGAGCACTGGGGGGAACACGACTGACTTTCATTGCTTTTCCTTTTTGTTGGACTGTCACTAAGGATTTTTTGGTTTCAGATCAGATCCTTTGAGAACGTTACAGCAACACACGGTTCAGAAGTTTGTAGGGCATAGTTTAGAAGGGCGACAGCATTGGAAAAATGCCTTAGAGGAGTGTGGAAAAACAAACTTCAAACCCTCATAAAGCTTAAGACCTAAATCTTTGTGTTGGATGGAATTGTTTAAGGTTTGGACTTCCCTATTAGGTCTTTTTAACTGAGAATTAGGAATAAAATGTTTTGGCTTGGTAGGTCTATTGTACATTTCACCAGATGTAGGCAGAATACTCCACAGGCTCATATCAACCATTGTGTATATTTCTGTCGAGTTTTGCATCAGCTATTAAATAACTTATCACTATGAGAAGTCATGATGCTCGATGAGTGTATTTAGACGTTTACAGAAATATGCAGATGCAGTTTGTATTGGATTTATTTTTGCTTATATAATGAACGTCACTGTGTGTATTAAACCTCAGTGTGCCACAATATAATTCTTTGAATATAATTACTTTGACTGGCTTTTAGATCAGTAAAAATACACTCTTTCCAATTAGCATAAACCCCCTTTGTCTTTATTGCTCACAACAAATGTAACATTTTAGCTTACTAACTATTTGTACTAGTTTCTGTTTTCATTGTATTTTCAGCTTCAAGTTCAGACCTCCCTAGCCAATTTATTAGCTATCTTGTCTGATTGTTTAGTTATAATTTCATAGTCTGATTTTGCCAGTTTTGCTTATGATTACCTACATAATCCAGGCAGGGCAGCGTTTATTAGAGTAATGACTGCAGGATGGTACCCATTGTCTCAGTTAATGTGGTATTTATCTTGGTCTGCCTGTAAGTTTTGAGTAGACTTGACATACTATTAAATGACTGATGGCCCCTCTAACACATTGTCTGCTCTGGAGCAGGGTTGCCTTTGAAGTAGTACCCTGTAGGAAGTAAAGAGACTATTTGCTCTATTAAAATTCCTTGGTATTTCCTCTGTTTAACCACAGGCCACTTCCCCTCTGCCACTCTAAACACTGCAGGGACACTGACTGATTGAAAAGACACAAGCCTTGAAGTAATTGTATCCTATTCAAATAGATATTCTTATTGCAGGTTGTTTGTAAGTAGTGTCTAATTAATGTATGCTGAGGACATGAATAAATCTTAACATTCTGTATATAGCAAAAGTAAAAATGTCTAGAGTGAGTTAAATGAAGCGCTTGAAGTAATTCTCAATGGCATAAATAAACAATCTAGAAAAATTTAAGTTAACATCTAACAGTAAAGGAGAAATAAAATTTAGATAGCTGGGTGTTTGTACGTAGATCTAGATACGTACACGTGTTGGATATTTTCCTCTGCTGAAACTGTGCGTGGTGTACTTCCCACCCCTGATGAATCTTTTTTTGTTAGAGTGTTGTTTTTGAAAATTTGTGTTCCGTCTTGGTACATTTATACAAGCAATGCTCATTTTCCTTTCTCTCTGCAAAATACAGTTTTAAGTTTCCTCTGTATTTTGTGGCAGTAAAAGCTTGACTTGATGAGATCATATTACTGGACTACCTGTTAAACGAATGTGATGAGGGAGTATTTGGTGTTTTGATTTATAGGTCCTGAAATTATTCTTACTAGCTAACATTTTAAAAACTAAAGTTTTTAGATGTGATTTTTTTTTTTTTTTACAACTTCCATTGCAAAGTATATGCCTGTATTAATCACCTTCTCTAGTAATACTTTGGCATTTGTCTTGCAAACTCAACATACATCTGCAGCAGGAAAGCAGTTAATATTAGGACAAGTAACTTAACATTACTGTTGCTAAGAATTATCAGTGATTTCAGTAGGTCCAGGATTTTAGAATTTGGATTGACTTTGCTAAGTCTTCAATTATTTTCATTGATGTTTAACAGAAATGTTAATGTATTTGTACACTTAATGTTATTTCAGATTAAGGTAGAACGTTTGCTTAAAGCAAAATAGTATTGCAAAGTAGCTTTCCATATGGATGGTCTTACCTTTATCCAGAAAAAATAAATTAGGGAAGGGCCTCTTTTAATCTAGAATAAGTATGTCCACATGGGGAGTTACTCTGGAAAAGTACTCTCTGATCTTTTTTTCATCCTATAAACAAGCCATGAGGTGTACAAAGAAGACAGACTTGGGCTCTGATGATGATTTGAATATATTTCAGATTCATTTATTCAGTGTTAAACACATGAGCAACTTTACTCTCAAGTTGTTTTGTAGATTCTAATGGGACTTACACACATGAGTAATTTTTTTCATATGTTTAATTCCTCTGAAGTTCCTGGCACTGAACCATGTTCAGTATAAAGCTTAAATTTAATGAGACTGTATGATGAGAAAGAATAAATATTACAGCATTTTAGCAAATCTCCCCCCCCCCGGTCTTTTTGTTAACACAGAGTTGTACCTTCCTTTGCTCTGCTAAGCAAAGCTTATCAGACATACTGGGGTCACTGTTCCAGTGCATCCTCCCCTGAAACTCTCCCTGTGTCATCTTCTGTGCTCTTTATTTAAGGAGCTTTCTGTTTCCTTTTCTCTTTCATAGCACAGACTCTGAAGATCTCCAATTCCTACCATTCCACTATAAGGAGCTGTGCCTGTCACGTTGTGCTTCAGGCTTATGCTGCTATGTCCATACATTTATCTCCTCAAGCATCCCTCCCAACACACACTCATTCTTCTCTTCAGCTAGGATTTTTCTTAGCACAGAGTGAAGTCATACTGAAATAATTTTCCCAGCTGAATATAAGGTTTGGGAACTTTATTTAGGAGAAAGAATACCCTCTAAAATGGTAAGAAATAATTTACCAGAGTTTAAATTAATCCCTTTATTTCTTAATATTTTCTGACAGTTAAAAAATCAGATTTTCTCTTGCAGAGTATTTAAAAATTTTAAAGGGTATTGATCAGAAGACAGACCTAAGATGAAGCATGGCGGAAGGTGTTAATGTTTGCCATCAGGGGGTTCTTTAATCTATAGACCAGTTCCACAGTTGGTTGAAAGCTCTGCAGACCAGATGCCAGCAGTTCTGTATCCTCCATTTTTTCTGAATTTTTAGAATCAATAGATTCCTTTCCACTGGCATATAGAACAATGTGATAGCATTTTAGAATTGATTAGATGTGTCATTTGAAGCTTAGTGTGTTTCTCTGATTAGATACAATGCAACATGTTGAGTGTAAGGCTTTGAAAGCATGGTCAGTCAAGCAGGTAAGCATCTGCATTAGTTTTGTTTAGTTTAGAATTTGGCTTCAAGATCACTCCAGGCTCTGGCTTGGCGGTCTGTTTTTGTTTTTTTGTTTCATTTGCCAAGTAATGTAGCAGGGCATGTAACCCCATTTTTACTTCATGTCAAAAAGTGTTGATGATCATCGGCCTATTTAAGTTAATTTAAAAATGCAAGTAGCTTAGGTATGTTAGTGTTTAAATAAGCAGATGAATGTTTCTTCAGGAACTATGAGGGAACAGTTTAAATGCTGCGTTTTCAGAATGAGCATTCAGACACGCAACCTAGAGAACAAAATTAAGGAAACATAAGCCTGCTTATGTAATTGAAACTGACTCAGTATTAACAACAAAAATATTTCCTTGTATGTTTGTGTGAAATTGGGAAATTTGAATATGATACTAATTCATAAGCTGTTGACTTAACAAGGTTTTTGCAGTTGAAGTCTCTTAGGTCTGTTACAGATTTGATTAATTTCCTCTCTAAATCGTGTCCCTTAGTTTAGATGTTGAACTCTGCTCCCTGCCTTACTTGCCCACAAAATCTGCTTTTAAGTAAGTAGAAGTGTAGTAACTACTGTATCAGACTTGTTAATTTAAAGTCTTGAGACACTTATTTCAGAACAAGTTCTGCTTTAATAGATTAATACTTTATAGTCCACTGGTGAAAAGATGTTAAGCAGTCATGATTAGATGATGCTAGCTTTTATTTAGTTAATTATTTGGTAATGTTAATATAACATGGATGTTACTTAATTAAAACTGCAACATTTAAAGGGTGTTTAATAAGGACCAGCTGTCTTTTCCAACATGTCAGTCTAAAGATGATGAAACAAAGCTTTGATGTGAACTTGCCTGCTTAATTCTGCTCAAAGGCTGAAGTTTATCCATAAATTTAGCATGTTTTTTTAGAAGCAAACCAGATAAGAAGAGTTTAAAGTATTACTGGAGAACTATTAAGCTTGAATACCATTTTTAATTTTAAAAAGTAAAAATATTTTTCAGTTTTAAAGTGTATTGTTTTGTTTTTATCTATACTGCTACTAATATAATGAAGTGTATTTGAACTGCATTTTTTCTGAAACTTTGCTGATGTTTCTATACCATGTGGTGTTTTTACATTTAAAAATGAACATTATGCATAAATACATCACACTTAGAAAAATACATATAAATTATATCAAAAGTACATGGATGTTTATTTGTTACAGCCTTCTCCCTATATTAGGAAAAAAATGTTGTCTGGAAGTGCAAGTTACAATAACTTCAATTAAGGAACTATGGCTAGATCAGTACATATGAAGTACTTTATTTAAGGATCAAACTTGAAGTGCAACCTTGAAAAAGAATTTTATCCTCTTATGCATATAGTATATAACAAACATTGTGCACATATTTGTCTTTTCCAGCTCCCCTCAATTGGAGTCACCCATCTTGACACCCGAAACTCTTAAACGATTTTCTCAGGAAGTCTTTAACCAGATCTATACTTACTTAAGTAGTGAATACAGGCTTATGCCAGTAACGCATAGATTCATTTCTGTAGTTTTACTGCAATATTTATTTAACAGAAACATGTATGTTATCACTTTGATTATACAAAATTCTGTCAGTCAAGCCAGAGTATAAATGTGTATTTTAACATGCCTGAACCTATTTTTACTTAAAAAATTGTACTTCTGACACGATATCCAAGACATCAGTCCTGGGTTTTAAAAAAGTAGTGGTGACCTCCATGGATTGGAGAAGATGCCCCTTATTAAATGGGCATACAGGTATAAAACAACCAGATGTTATTTTTGGAAGTGAGTCAAACTGTGTAGACAATAAATACTAAGGAACAGAGGAAAGTACAGTTAAGAAATATTTCTTAATAAACTACAGTGGCTGTCCCGTTCTGTATGGGTCTATGTGCATCAAGTGTTCCATCTTACAAATTACTTCCTGTATGCCACCAAAACTCAGAAGACTACCAGTAAACCTATTTCTAATAAATACATGAATTCTTAATGCTATATGTTCTAAAGTTCACAAATACTTTATAACTGCAGGTTCTTAACTGTTTTTGGTTTTATCCTATCAGCAGTGTTTTTACATCTGGCTTAAAAACACTTTGAACATAGACTTTCTTGGCCATGTGTACGGATAAGGCCCTGAGTTCCGCTTTTGAAAAGGGCTTGGCATAACCAGCTTTGCAGCAAAGGTACATCTGATGACTCTATCAGTGTTTGAGTTTTTACTAAGTCTTCTAGTGGCACTGGCTTTCAGTGGGTCTCTGCTTGCCAAGCTTTCTTCCTTACAAATTCCTTCATTTGCCGCCAACTCTCAGAAGGCAAGCTGATAGCTGGTGTGTTAACCCCTCAGTTCATTGGGCCTGTTCCGTTGGTAGTATCAGTCAAATAGCTCTAGGAGATACTGTCCAAAGGCACTGTTTCTTTACACTTCCAGAGTAGAGTTGGAGGGAGAAGAGATGGAAACAGCACCAGAGGAGCCCGTCATGGTAAAAACAGAGGTGAGGCACAGCTCATGGTTCTGGAATAAGTTCTAGAATAGGTCACCAGGTCACCTGGACAGGTCAACTGGAGGATGTTTTAAGAGCAAATTTCAGTGATTCGTTTTCTAAAAAAACCAACCAAAACAACAAACTTCAGGAACCCACTGAGGAAGCCTCACAGAAGCAGATTCCAGACCAAGATAAGGAAAACTGCAGATTAGCAAGAAGGTTTTTCTGTTAATAATGTTTTAAAAGGTATTGTAAGCAATAGTACATGAAGCCACGTGTACAAGTTGCATCATTGTTCTAGTCCTCTTGTCACCTCTCACCACCGCATGGATAGATTCCAAGAGTGTGAGGGAAATTAAATGTGCAGGTAGGGATTTGTTATCTCAAAGTTTCACTTGATTATTAAAAATAATTAAAAACTTGGATTAGAGGTTTAGCAAGCATGAGCACATGTTTCAGGAGATACTATATTCTTCGTAATTCTGTCTCACTCGGACGCTGTTACAGTGTTATATCACTATTGGATTTGAAGAATTGTTCCATACATCCTGTTTTATTATTCCTTGTACTGATAATGGTGCAGAAGTCCCGTGGGTATGCCAGAACACTGCCACTTCATACTCTGTTCTTGGCATACCATTCAGGTAGTAAGGGGATAGCAAAAGGAAGCTAGTTCTGTGGCTAGGAAGTGTCTGCATCCTAATTTGGTATCCTGTTCAATGATCACCCATGTTTTTCCTCATCTTTTGGCTGTTGATGAGTATTTTTCACACATTTGAAACTCAGAATGCTGTTAGATTCTGGTAAAGGACACATTCTAAGTGGCTGTTTCTGTACTTTTTAAGCCCCCTGCATTTCTTGGTAGGCTCTTTAGGCAGTAGATGAGGAATATCTTCAAACAGGTGGATGAATTCCTTCTATTGGCTTAGAAAAGTAGTTGTCTGCTCCTGCCAGAGCTATCCAGTACATTAAACTCCTCTGTTCCTCCTTCAACTGGAGTTAAACAATGCATCACTGACCCTAGATGAGTTTCTTAATCTATCATGACCAGGTTAAAAGAGTTGAGTATGAAATCCTTTTTTTAGTATGTTATCAATAATTAAGGCTATAATCATGACTAGCAAAACCTTTTGAGTAGGTTTAAGTAGAGATGAAATAAGGAGTACAACAAGGTTAATTTAAGTATCAACCTGCAGGTGTGCGTGATGCAGAAGGTAAGGGGTAGGGATTGCTTTCTTTTAGATGACCAAAGAATCCTTGCTCCTTCATTTCACTGGTAGGACACTACCTCTGAATAGCCATCAGGACCTTTTGGGAGAAGGCCATGTACTTCTAGGGGAGGTAGGAAGAAAAAGACCAATAGCTCACCTGCTGCATGAAAAACACATTGGTACTGGCTAACAAGAGAAGTGAGCAACGTTTTCAATGAAGTGTCAAAATCTACCAGTAGTTCATAAATAGGTATTGAACATAAGGAATGTGTTGTAGCAATTTTAAATGCATGTTACGGTCTTTTCTTCATGTTGCCTCTTAAGTGTAAAGCTGTAGGTGCATGAGCACCCTTTATTTTTCTTACACTTACAGATCTGATCTTGGGCTGTTATTCAGCAAGACAGTAAATCTGGTTTTGAGGCACATCACTCATGCTGCTTATTCTAATGTGCCCACATAAATGCGAGAGGTAGCTTGGTCATAGGAGATTTCATGCTGCATCAGGTATCCCATTTCTTCTTGCAGGCCTGAAAGCGTGAACACTTAAATGTATATTCTGGTTAATTCAACAGTTAGAGTTGTGTGTCCTTGACTGATCTGAATCAAATTTGCACCACTTCGTGATTGTGACAGTGTACAGAGGTGGCTGTGAAATGGTGACCTCTGTGTTGACAGATGCACCTTCTTGTTGGCAGCGTTGAGTCTGCAAGCCAGTAGTCTTTGAGTCTGTACCTGGCTTTTTCCTTTTCCTTTACAAATGCTGTACAGAGCATAACGTACCACAGTAATGCAGAGGTCATTGTAATGTCTTCAAGGGAAGCGCTGTTTAAATGCATTCTTCTGTTTTCTGTAACCTTTGTATTCTGATGATCTAACACTGAAGGTACGAGCTCCTCCTGTGCTGGAACCTTGGGTTGACAGGAACTGTGAGGGACAGAGGAGCATGCAGAGTTCAAAGGGCTCCAACTAAATGTGTGTATCGGGTCATAAGTTGCTATAAATGGTGGGCATTACACTAACAACTAGACAACATCAATCTAAGTGTTGAGGCTGTTATGTGGAGGAGATGGTAGGCATGCACTTCTGTGTGGTACTGCACATTCTGTGCTTAAAAGTTTCCAAAGAATTGATTTCTGTTGATCTGTATATGTGATTCTTTTACCTCACAAAATTGTTTGTAATAACCCTTTTCTATACCCACTGTAATATGGCAATGCTGGATTTTCCTCATGGTTGGTGGGCAGGCTTGGATTTTAATTTCTAACCTTCCCTAATAGTTCTTCACTCATATATCAGTGGGAGGGACTAGATATTTCTGATCTTACTTCTGACTACATTCAAATCCAACCAAGCAATCAGTGACTTCTCTTTTTTTTGTATACGGCTGTGGGAAAATTCCTGGTTGGCTGGCTATGAATTAATGAAAATCCTTAGAATGCTTCAGTAATGATAGCTCCTGTGGCTTTAAAAATGCTATTTCCTTTTTTTAATTTGAGGGAGGTCACAGAGGTTTACAGAAACTATGAAAAGAAAACTTAACATCTGGTTGTGCTCTGTTGATGACTGCTTTTGTGTGAAGAAAAGTTATGGTGTCTTCTCAGCATCAAACACACTCAAGGTGATCCTTTCTAAGAACTCTTTGCAAGAATACTTTTCACTCAAAGTGTGTTTTCTAATTAATTGTGCTTTGTATTTTCAAATGGAGGATTTTAGTCCTCCATGGGAATCCCAAACTCGTAATATTGTCACTTCAAATACACCCTAGTTTTACAAAATAAACCTCTTTTCTTGAGTTTTGTCTTTATAACATAAAAAAAAAAGTATGTTTCTAATATTTTCTTTTAAAGTTGTAGAACTCCAAGATGAAAACAAGTTATTGGGTTAGATTTTGGGATTCATGAAAGGAATTTTCTGCATATCCATAGTGAAAGTCAGTTTTGTCTATTTGCATATCAAACTCCAAAGAGTAATCTGTTTTGTAAATGTCCCCTTTTTATAACTTTAATTTTACAAGCTAAAATATAATGATTTTTTTTTTTCTTAAATAATGCAGGTTAAAATTACATGTGAATTTATCTTAGCTAGTAGGAAGACCTAATATGAGAACATTTAGGTCCAAACAGTAAATCTTCTAAATTGTTAAAACGAGAAGCTATCAGTTGCTCAGTTAAACATATGTATTCCAGGTGTGACTGGCCTGGAATCAGAAATAATAAAAAAATACAGCTTCAGAGACTTTTAATAGTCACATTATCTTTTTATTTTATACAATGATTTAAACTATATGCAGGCCTCTATTTGTCATCTACTTGTGGAAACACCCCAAACTATTTTCCTTTTAAACATAGAATACTAAGGGTTTTGTTGAGTGGTTTTGTTGTGCTGTTTGTTGGGTTTTTTGTTCTCTTTAAAGAGCTCAAATCCTACCTATTAAAATTACTGGCAAAACCATGACTTCCATTTTGATGGGATTTTGACTTTTATACCTCAAGTGGCTTGATGCTTTGTGATTACCTAGCACTAAACAGCTGTAAAAGCTGGGTGCTTTGCACACTTGAAAAACAAGTCTCTTATCTGGCTACTTCTTTGTGTATATGGGCGTATTACTACCCAGTAAACTAGGATGGAAGTTCAGAATGCAGTTCACTTCCACAGTAATGGCCTGTGTCAACAGTTTTTTGGTGCGTGTTCTCAGGGCGGTGCTGCAGACAGCTGGACCAGCTGTGACCCAATGGGGTGAATACCAGAAGCAGGACAGCTGTGTTACTGGGTCATCATACTTGTGCTCATGGATGATCCAAAGCAGAGCAGTTTGCTAGCATGGCAATTTCTAATGCTTAGGCTTTCTTGATAATAGCTATCTTCAATCTCAGTGTTGCGTAGGTGTGTCCTGGAACAGCCTGTATAGTGTGTTGTCATAGATTAAGTAGTGTGCTGTAAAGTTACGTCTTAGTTTATCACATAGTAATAACTTCCTTTACAAACAGGCCCTTAGGGATAGAATTTTATTTTATTTTATTTTTTAAATGTACCAGAGTAACTTTGGGTACACCTGCCCAGACAATGAAGAATTCCATCCCTTTCCCCTGTCTGAGCTCTTCAGGTGCCAGTTTGTATCTTGTCTCAAAGCCATTGTAAAGCCTGCATGCACTGCTTCATATTCTTCCACTTCCTATGGGGATCAATGTGACCCACCTGTCTGGGCTTGCCCATAATTACAGGCAGTAGTAACAAAATGAGGATGGAAGTTGGAACTGGTAAGTTGTGCAATTTACTCTGAGCATAAAGGCTGCTCTGTCTGAATGAGCTTTAAATATGGTGTGGGAAAGGGGTGCTGCTGAATCACAAACCTTTTTAGCAGGGTTTTCAAGCTGGTGCTGGGCTTCCCCTTGAAGTTTTAGAGATACACAGTATAAATGGGTGATTTAAGCTTCACCCTGTAAGTGTGAGCGGATCCTTAGAAGCTTAGAGTGAGATTCTGAAAGAGAGTGGAGTGCCCTAACTCCTATTAACTTTCAATGGGATTTGTTCTCTTTTGTGGCTCAGGGTGTAGGTGCATTTTATATTAACTCAGCAGTGAAACTGGTTAGTGAAATTTTCACTCCCACCTGCTTCCTCCCACTTTGCTGTTTGCCCTTCCCTCCTCACCTGTTTTAATGCACCTTGTTGTGAGCTGCATTGTAAATAGCACTCTTAAAACAGTTTGAAAGTATCCCAATTATTATTTTTTTCCTCTTCTCACAGCTGGGGTCATTTCAATGACATGGATAAAATGAGGTCCCGGTGCAGTTATGTTAAGTACATGTTTAGAAATGGTGAACTGCAGCATGAAGGAAGAGCCAAGGACTGGACAGGGGAGTCAGGAAATCCCTACAGTAATTTTGTGATAAAGTCAATGTTCCATGTAACTATTCAGGTACTTATAAAATTCGCACCCTTGAGGTGTTTTAACTTTGATATCTTTAAAAAAAAGTATCTCATCAAAAGAGTTTAAGGTTAGTATACTGAGCATATATGAAGCTTTAAAGTCTAAATTATGCAAGATTTTTCATGTGAAGATTTTTTAAACAGTGAATTTTTCACAAACAAGATGATAATGTTTCAGAAATCACTTCAGCGTCTGTTGAAATGCAGCCAGCTCTGTGGTGAAACACAGAGTGCACGGTAACGCTATACAACCCTTCCTGCCAGGAAATGAAGAGTACTGTATTCATTTGTAACCTGAGGCGGGGACTTCACTATACAGCCTATAGTTTGTGAATGGAATTTGGGCAGATTACCACTAAAATTGTAGAATGACCCTCCAGTCCTACATAACTCTATTCCTCATCTTGCTCTGAAGACAGCATCTCGTATTAGTACACTATCTATGAGCAAATTTCTGTAGTTAAGGAGCATAGTTAAGGATTATTCTCCATTATGAAGAGCTTTGATTTTATTTATTGCATCAGAATTTTATCTGAGGCCTCCTGATACTGCTTCACAAGGCATGTATTAACAGCCCTAAAAGAAGAAAGGGCCAGATGCATAGCCTGATACTTTTGTTACAAAATAGCTAATGTTTTGCTTTTTTTGTTATATAATACAAAATATTTAGCTGAGATATTTTTCAAAGGATCAGTAACATGATCTATTCCAGAATAGTTACAGCTTCACTTTATTGTTTAAATTTTTTTAGCAAATTGTGTTGGTGGTATTCAATAATTCTTTACCTTAGTTTACATTCTGACAGGAGTAATATGATAACCACAAAAAAAAGTTAAAATAAGAATCAAAAAGACAAACACCTAACTCAGCCTGACCCTTAACAGGTGAAAAGTTATTGTTCCATGCTTCTTCAGAACATCAATGGAAACAAAACCTTTATCTTTTATTCATTAGTTAGGAATAATGCTAGTTGGGATAGCTTAGGTTGCTTCATATAGTTGCATTTGTAAGAGTAATTCACTAATCATGCCATTCACTTTTGGGGTTCTCTTTCAGTAAGGACCACTAGCCGTGAAATGTCATGCAAAGGTTTGAAAATGGGACATTCAGCACACTAAAGAATGAGCTGCAGGGACAGAACTTCCTTTTTATTACATTCTGGCAGTAAATGTAGGCATCAAAGCCACAAAACAGGTGATAGAATAATGCCCAGTATCATCTAACAATGCTGATAGATAAGGATGACTAATGTTCAGTGTAGCCACATTACCTTTGGTATGTATGTTTTAGTTACTGTTTGTTATATACCACTCAACCACAGGAGTCAGTGATATGTAAACTCCAGTAGTTTATTTGCATGCTTACATGTATAAAGTTGATTTGTAGTTACAGGTATGATTTCCACCCTTCTCTCCCAGTATAGATTTTGTTGCAACAGAAGAAAAAAAAAGTTTCCACATTTATATTTTACAATCGCATCCAAGTAGTATTTCGGTTTTAAGTTATCGTTTATATTGCAGGTGTAACTTGCTGGCCTTTAGATCTATTTCTCAATTTACTACAATAATGTAATTTTATTTTAACAGATAAGGTTTAAACTGAAAGGGTTTTATATTCTGCATTGTATTTATCTTCCTGTTCAATGTTTTAGGATTAGCTATTTATATATGCAGTTTAACTTTGATAAAAGGAAGTGAAGTAAAAGTTCAAGAGAAATACAGGTTCAATTTAGGTTTTTAATCTGTGTATTTAAGTGCTTAAGATCTCAGAATTTAGGTTGAGTTTTGGCTTCTTAAGTAAGATGACTACTAGAAGGAAAAAATCAGTTTCTGTCTCTAAGAATAAGAGGTAAAAAAATACTGTAGATGCTTTTTCAAGTATTTTTAAATTCAAAAGAATTTTTTTCATAATTTGATCAAAGTCGCATAACCTGTGGCTCTGTTTTTGTTACCCATGCTGATGGTCTGTGGATAACATTACATTTTTTCAGCATGAAACTGAACACTTCAAATCCCTAAAGCAGTTTCAAATTTATGGTTAATAAAAGAATTTATTGTACTGGATGTCATCTGTTTTATCACTCTGGGAACAGAAACTAGCAGTGAGTGGACAGGAAATATTTCCATTTCAAATCGCTTCAATCTTATGGTCTAGGGCAAAAGTGTCTGATTTCAGAAGAATCACTGTGAATATTGATGTAATAGAAGTATTTTATTTAAGAAGAGTATATAATATTTTTCAAATATTTCTTTTTGCTGTATAGTATTTTATGTAAAGATACTACTTATTTTATTTCTCATACTTTCTGTATTTCAGTATTGATCACTTAACCTTTCAAGGCAGAAGGAATAGTAGTAATTTATTTTCAGGTAAATACCTGTACATGCCAATCAAACAGCAATTTGATGAGTTACTGTATGATGGCCAAACTGCTTCAAAGTCTCAGACCGTTGTAATTGGTTGTTTTTTTAAGTGTGAACTCCTATGTCATGATTAGGTTCTTCCAGCTTAATGGATTTCTTCAAGTTGTCTCCTTTTCAAATGTATTATAAAGTGTGAGATCTGTGGATTGTAACTTTATTAATAGAACTTCAAGCAGTCTGATTGAAGTTTCCGTATATTTTTCATGTGGTTTGTAGTACTTGAACAGCTGTACATTTTAAAGTATTTAAAACATTTAAAATAATTATACATCTTAAATGGATGTGTTTGTCTAGGGGGCATTATAATCGGGGGAAGAAAGTTTTACATTTTTATCTTCAGCATGTATTAACATCCTGAAATACTCAATTTTTAATTTTCATTCTGTTGTGCATTAAAATGTGGTTATAGAAGTTTGGAACCAGTTGTGTATTTCCTTCTTTAAAAGACATGTAGCAGAGGCAGAAGTGTTCTTTTTTTTTTTTTTTTTACAGATACTGTGTAAGACTGATTAAAATTCATTTAATGAAAGATGGGTGTCAGTTTAACTTTTTCAATGCCAACCAGTTTATCTAGCATTATTTTGAGGCAAATTATGTGAGAAGAGCATATGAGAAGAAAACAGTACTATGTAGTGGCCATGTGAACACTAAATCTGGCTGATAATTTTCATTTGAGTCCTTCCTCTTTCAACTAATTAATTATATTTTATTTTATGCTTTGAGTAAGTTAGAGGTGGAAGGAAAAAGGAATTCAAGGTAGTGTTCAAGAGGAAATAATAGAAGTCTAGTATGATTGCTTTCCTTCTGGGGGTGTGTATACCTTGATGTGGCACAGGTCTATTTGTAAACAGAGAAAACTCTTCTGAAGCTTTTTATTTGTTATTTTACAGAACATGGGTAAGCAGTGAATTTGGTGTGTGTCATGACTTGGAGGATCTGGGCTGGAGTAATGAAGATCATCAGATTAGAGATTAAATAGGGTTCAGATAATACTTGCTTTATTTGCTTGATGGGTTTCTGTCCAATCATGGTAAAATTATTAAACAAAGCTAACTATTTACTTAAAAATCAAGAGAAAAGTTAATACACCCTGTCAGTAAAATCAGAGCAGATGATTATTTTACCTGACTTGACACCCTGTTTCTGCTAGATTGTAATTCCATGTCTTGAATATCACCTTATGGAAAGCTCAGCATATTGCCAATGTAAGTGTGACCTTTGCTCATCCTTAAATGTTTTACACATCAACTTTGCACATGTTTTTTTTTTTTTTCCCTAAGACTCAGTAGATTATAATTTAGGTTTCAAATAATTCCTGTCAAATTTATATCAGCACTTACTATGAGTTACCCTGATTATACTGTTATTATAACTTAACCTCACACCTTATTACTAATCAAAACAACTCAAGCAAATAATCCATAAATTATAATGTGGAAAACTGTGCTCTATTTTCTTTTATAGTCAAGCCTTAGCTTCTGTATATCAACTCTCCATCAAGTAAGTTATTTGGGTGTATGGGATTTTTTCTGTTTTGTGTTCTGCAAAACTGAAAAACAAGCCTTAATAGGGTCAAGATTTATTACTTAACTTGGGCAGTTTGGAAAAGTTTTATTATCTGAGGTGTAGACTAAAAGAATAATTAAATCTGTATGTAAAACCAAAGCACTCCTTTTAAAGAGAGGAAAAGTTTAAACTATGGATTTGTTGTAAAACTTACTATATCACCAAAGGACATCTCGTTATGCCAAGTGTGTGGTGTGTCCATGGAGACAGTATAAATGCAAGTCCTTGCTCTGAGTACTTTGCTATCTGAAATTATTTCATAGACAGCTGAAGGAGAGGAAATTGTTACCTATTTTACAGATGAGAGGCTAAGGCACAAAAGGTATTAAATGACTTCCTCAAAGTTGTTGATATAGGGTATGGATAAAGCAGGAAGTGAATCTGTGTTTCCCAAGCCTCTGAGTAGGGAGAAATTACAAGATGATTCTTCTGTTCAAAATACAGTGCAAAAAGTGTTTGTGTGTTTTAATGGTCAGTGCTTCATGTCTAAGGCGTTTCACAGAAAATTAGTTGAGAAGGAAAGTGAGATTGAGAATCTTTTTTCAGTTTAAAGACTTTAGGAATGTCACTGTCCTCTTCACGTGTATGTGCAACACCACAGGAACATGCTGGTCTATGACTGGATGTTATAAAATATGCCATAGTGATTATCACAGCCTCTTGCATACGGGCACCTAGCCTAGCTTGACCGAGCTTTAGGTGTTACTGTAACAGAAATGCTATGTAAGAAAATAGGTCTTTGCTGATTTTTTTCCCCACTTATGTGACAGCTTATGTGTATGATATAGTATTCTAAAATGATTTTTTTATTACTGGCAATTTTAGTGAAGTAGGTGAAATTACAGTTTAGGATACCTGCTCTTCGGGTTCCTTTCACTTGTAAGGATTTACTAGTCTGGATCTTACTGGTGCTGATTGTGTGGAAAGCAGAGGAATTTCTTTAGAGCAGCACAGCAATGGTATTTTTCCTGAGGCTAAATGCACTTTGTACCATTCCTGCATCTTGTCAGAGTAGGCCATGAGAGGGTAGACCCATATGCCAAGTCTGTGTTTGTGCATCAGGCATTTGATTTTAGGGTTCCTGCTATTTTTCCCAAGGTGTGATTTCCTTTTATTACTTAGTAGTGAGTATGGACATTTATCATTTAAATGAAAGCTGATTTGACTGAAAAATGTTATCAAGAGGTAGGTTTTCTTTGCCATGTTTTTTTTTTAATTAGATAATCCAATTTTAACCAATAATACAAGTACAAAAAGTGCTCCAAGGTTCTAGGAACTGGCTAAGAACAATCCTTAATGAGAAAGATTTAGAATGAAAATATTCTAAGAGCTTAAATGGTAATTAAGCAAATAGCACCAGTGAAGTAATTTAAAGCCCAAGCAGGCTGTGATACAGTTTGTATCAGTGTTTTAGCAGATACCACATTTCATGTCAAATAGTGTATTAATTAGTAGAAAAATGGCAGTTATGAACTAGCCATGTACTGTACAGATAGAATGTGTACATTTTGCTTTGGCCTACTTTCAAAAGCACTTAATGTGAAATCCATAGGAAAAATGCATCTCTTAAACTGTTTTACTTGTTCAAGTGTGTTATAAAGTGTGATATCCATAGGGTGTGACTTTTATTAGTGGAAACTGAATGCAGTCAGACTGGAGTTTCAAAACTATTTCAAACATTAAATGTCTATTTTTAAAATTGTATTTAGGTTCCCTTTTTTAGTAGTTAAAAACCTCATGGGACTTGATAGCACATAATGCCTGAAGAGATTGCCAGTATAGATAGACTTAAAACACACATTTCCTTGAATTTTTTCCAACAGTAAGATTTAGCAATACTCAATGCTTTTCAAATCCAAGTACTGAAGAGGGTTGAGCACACAGGAGTATTTGAATGTGTTCTGTCTTCTCTTCATCCTTTTTTCTCATTGTGAAAAGCCTCAGCAATCTTGATGGCAGAAGCTATTCTGCGTAAAGAGATGGTTGGATACAATTAAGGACAAAATACATGGATTTGCAGAGTGTGAAAATCAAAACCATAGGAGAAGAAAGTCAGCCTTGATAATCAGGTGAATTCTGAGGTAAACTTAATTCAAGACTGGAGGTTCTCAGAAACATTCTCAAGAACATCTCCTCAGAAAGCTGTATTTTGGATGGTTTTTTTGTGTTGTGTTCAAATTCCTGGTGTTGATCATTTGGTGGAACTTTTCCTACTTCAGTGGCTTTAAGTGGGGAAGCTCCAGTATGCTTGCAGAGAGGGGGCTGGTATAGTTGGAATATTTGACTACTGTTTCTTCCAAGTATCCTTCAGGTGGACCAGAAGTGTTTGTGCAGCTTTGTGTATATTTCTGACACATTCCAAATGCAGGTTTTTGGCTGCAAATATGATGGCTGTACTTCATAGATGGTAACCAGGAGTGTATACATTCCCTGGCAGTTGAAGCTTTAAAACTGTATCTGCCTGTGTCTCTGAAGTTCAACCACGTTGATTATCAGTAAATAGTAAGCACTGGACTTTCTAATCCTCACGGCTGATTGTGTTACTTCTTAAGCTGTGGGGGTAATTTTCATCTTCCATGTGGACCAGGACTAGACAGAGACTCTAAGAATAACTTTATTTGCTAAAAGCGCAGAGTTCAGCAGTAAGAATCTCTGCTGACATGCTTGTCTCGGGGAGGTGGGAATAATGATGGGTAGCCGTGAAGGAACTAAAGCCCATACCTTTAACATGGTTAGAAGGAAGGGCAACGTAACTGAGACTTGTTTTTAACTCTTCAGGAAGTCAGCTTATGTAGCTTGTCCATTAACTTGGTGAAAGGAAGAAAAGGAGGAATACTTGATTGCTTCCTAGGGGCAGATTTACAGGGAAAGGTAATTTATTTTATTAGCATAGTTGATGCACAAGAACTTTTCTTCTAACCAAAAAGTATTTTTAGCCATTGTGTTTGACATAATGTTCCCTCTGTTTTTCCTGGTTGGTTTTTGGTGGTTTTTTTTTTCCCCAATCCAGATTAAAAAAGTCTGATACAGTCATCATGCCAGTCTGTTCTGAAACTATAGCAATCTGCCCCTCACTTCTGATGAGGGGGTTGTATAACATGGTTGTATATGGAATAAATGTCGTGCTTCTTGGTATGTTATTCTTATGTCCCTCATGATACTGAACTTAATTTGAAAGGTACCTTTGCATTGCTACTGAGTAGATTCCTGTAACGTTTAAAGTCCCAGCTTCTCATTGCCTGAGCCTTTTTAAGTTATGTAGCTCCCAAGGATGGTAACTTTGGGAAGAGATGCTTGTATCATTTTAAGGAAAGTGTGGGTGGGTTTTTTTTTTTTTTTTTACTTTATCTCCTGCAAAAACAAGCTTTACGTGAGGTATTAAAAATACTGCTGGGGGAATGGTAAAAGATTCTTTAAAGCTGGAACATGGGATTTTGGCAAGCAAATAATTGATTGTTCCTGGAGCTGAAGCATACTGCTTACGAATTCTCAGTTTTAAAATCTTACGGATGAGTACAGTTGTGTGTCTCTAAATCCCTAAGAATAGGTTTTATGTCCAAAATAATTGCATTACTTCAAAGGGAGGGATTAAGATAGAACAATCCCAAATCCTATCTACTTTAAAAGTTTTATGAACTCTGTGGCACTCTAATCAGTAAAGTGGAGTTATTGCTAAATTACCTTGCCTCCATATCCTCCAGAACCAAAGCTTTGGTCTGTTTACATGTTGCTTCTACAAAGCCAGTGTGTGTTAGTTGCCTGTACATTCATGAGCTCCTGTGAATATGTAATGCTTTCCTTAGCTGTGCTTGTATGTTTCATTCATATAAGTAAGAATTAAGTTTCATATTTTCTGACTGCAAAGCTCTTAAGGAATTTCAGTGACTTTCAAATAATACAGGAGAAGGATTAGGATTGGAGAAGATACTTTGTGAATATGCACAAACCAAAATAGATATGCTATGTCCAATTTTTCACATTCCAGCCTTTATGTGATGTTCTGCTCTAAAGATTTCCTTGCAAGCAGCTGTTCTTATCATTTTCAAAAGTTACAGGTTGGATAAACTCACCCTGTACTGCAAATGGAGTATCTCCAGTTTGCTTGCTCTAAGTTTGTTTGCAGTGAAAATCTCCAAAAATGCAGTAAATTTCAGATTAGAATTTTTTAGGTAGAACAGTTATGAATAAAGCAGTTAATCCACATTTGATGACAGTTTCCCTCAGAATTTTTAGGGTTTTTTTGTGTGCACTTTGGCATTAGAATGAGAAGCCAAGAGCAAAAAAAACCCACCCTGGAATAGTTGTAACTCTGAATTGTGTTCTGGTTGAAGCTTAAATATGAACCTACAAAGTCAGTCCTAGGTGCTTTTACAGCTTTTCTGTGTCTTTGGATGAAATGTGGTTTCAAACAAAGAGCTCATGCTAGTAGTTTCCAATTTGAAAGGTAGGAATCTGGCAGCAGAACATTATTAGTGAACCATTTATGATTTTGGAAATAAGTTCCTTTAGTTGTTCTCCAGGTGCCATTGCATATGCTCAGCTTTAAAGGAAAAAACTTTCTTTTTGGATTTGGCTGGCTTGCAAGTACTTACTGATTTAGGAGAAGCAGCAAACCTTTATGTGCATAAAATCTTGAAAGATACAATTTGTAGCTCTTAAGTATTGTTCTTACATGTTTTCCTTTTTTCCTGATGCTCTCTCCTCTGAAAGCTACATCATTTCTTAATGTGGTAAGCAAAATGAATGCATGAATGTATCCATATATATTATGTACATATTAATATAAACTATATATATCCATTGTTGTCTCAAGCTTCGGTCACCTTCCGATACCTTTTCTTGTCTTATAACTCTCTTTGAACATCTTTGAGAGAAAGACTGTGCCTCTCAGCTTATGGCTCTGCATGTTTGCATATTAAGTGGACAGTCAGTTAAATTAATGAATATATATGGTTTAATTGTTTCCTAGACATGTTAGTTTAGAAGTGCTTGGGTATGCCCAAAATTCAGTGTCTGTGCTATTGTTCCTCTAAGTGTGGGACCCTATAGACTTGTTGAGGTTGGTAGATCACATCCTACCATAAGAAGAAATATAATCCTTAATTTGAGTGGAATAATTAGCTAGTTTGTTCATCTTAAAATATGCTGTGTTGTATGTTAAGCAGTAACTATGCATAACAGACTTCATTAATTTCTCATCCTCCATTATTTCTGTTGTAAATTATTCTATTTATTTGTTGTTTATAGCACAAGTCAGTGTTTCTCAAACTAATTTGTCTTGGGTTCCTCTAAAAACAACTTTACCATTTGCACCCCCCTTCCTTTGCCGTCACAGTCACCATTCGTGCACCTGTCTTGGCATTGCTTTTCTTCTCTCTCCCCAAACACTTCGTCTTTTCTCCAGCTCTCCTGCCAGGGGTCATGTCCCACAGTTAAGAGAACACTGGTTTTACTACACACTTTTGGCTTTTGTCCAAATATCCTTATACTAGCAGGTTTCAGTAAAGGTTGTGGGAAATGTGCATTGTTTGAAAATGTTTATTCTGTTGATTTTTGGGGGCTTTTTGTTTGGTTTTTTAGAAGGCTTTTAATTTACCAAACATTATTGACACAAGGAAGTTGGAAAAAGATTAAGTGTGACAGGGCAAACTACAGAAAACCGCTTAGGCAAGCTTGCAAACTGCATGACAGAAGTAAGAGCTGGTAGCCTTTTTCTTCCATGCTTTGCTGCATTGAGTTCCTGGGTTTGACTCAGAGACTTCAGATTTTCACTGTAGGCGGCAAACAGTATAGATTAAACTTGTTTCTATTGTTGTTAAATTGTGGCTTTAAGGACTGTCTGTTACTTAAAGTAAACAAGTTGACATACATTCAGTGAACAGCTGCCTGAAGCCATTTTGCATACTGAAGAGTCATGCTGTAAATATATTTTGTAGTGTTTCTTCATTACAATGATTTCTTACCTCTCTGTCAGACTGACTAATGTGTAAGGTAACCTTCCACATTGCCTTTTTAAAATAGAAACTAAAATAGCTGGGAATGAGGCATAAAGAAAAGGCATTTATACTGGTTTTTTTTGTTTGTTTGTTTGGGGTGGTTTTGTTTGTTTGTTTGTTTGATGGGATACACTGCAATTCATGATATTCAATCAGCATTTCAAACCAAAAATCTGAAAAGACCCCCATGAAGCTAGCTGGCATACGAGTATACATATGTATGTTTAAGGACAGGATTTAAGTCAGCAGCTGTTCAATTCAATATCCTTTAATGACATGAGGAACTTGAGAAAACCATGTCTAGTTGAAATGGCAGAAGAATTTCTTCAGACAATATGTTATTACCTATGTGGGAAGTCAACCATAAAACCGTGGATAATGTCATCATTTTGTGGAAAATGAGATATTTAGTGGTCACAAAAGGTCAGGACAATTCTTTTACAAATGGAGTATGAGTTTCTTTGTTTGGTTTAGGAAAATAAGTTTTACATGTTTCATCTCCCAGATTCTTATGTAAAGTAGTTTTTCTGTTGTTGATGATGTACCTGGATTATAACTCGCAACGTCTGGACCATCTATACAGTACTGGTTTTGAATTTTTGACTTAGAGGATTTTGACTGCTGGTACATTAACAAATTTTTTAAAAAAGCCTAGTATGGATGCTTCATAATGTTTTTTTTAAATTGCAGGGCTTAAATTGGGGTAATGACCTGTATTCTGGGAGATGGAGAAGGAATATGTTAAATGTGAACGTGCCAGAGAGTTTTGAACAAAGGGAAGTGTCTTGTGCCTGCTTCAGGTCACCAGGCATCTCTGTACTCCCTGGAAGGCTGAGCTGGGCTGAGAAAGTCAAAGCATTAAGTATGTTCACATGAAACAAGAGTTCTTCCAGTTCAGAGGAAGGGGCTAATTGATCTACCAGGCAACCTAATACTCTGTCTGAAAGGGTCAATTGTGTAAAAGTAATGTGCTAACACCTGGAGATTGACGATTGAATTTTCACAAGTAAGGTAGAAGAAAAATAGGGATCCTTGAACGTGTTGGGCTGTTCTTGAAAAGGATGTGTTTGGGAACCAGCTTGTGTAACAAGAGGGTAACCAGGGGTTGGATGGATCATGAAGTTCCTTCATGCTCAGAAGATGATAGTTTTCTTTCCCCCCAATACATATTTTATAGTGAAGTAAAACCAGTGCTTCATCTTTTATATCTCAGACCAAATTCAAGATGCAGTGCTATGAAGACACATTCAGCTCCGGTGTGGCTGAATTTACGTGCTGTGGCTCTAAAGATGAAGCAGTGAAACAGTAAAGAAATAACAACAAAGAACCAAACAAAATCTGGTAATAGGCACAGAGAAGGCTATTACTCCTTGAATTCACTTTTATTAAAACTTAGTTCTCCAGTGTCACTGGGATGTTTCTTAAAATGTTTTTCTCATAATTTGTGCATGCAGTGCAGGAACATATATATATATATATATATATATAGGCAAATCTGAACAAAATTTATGTTTGGAATTGTCAGTTGCACCAAGGATATAGTAATAACAGTACAAACCCATTCACCCAGAGTTTAGAAATTATTCTGTGGTCAATGGCGTACATAGAAGTTATATAGCAAACATTAGCATGGATTATGTATTTTGTTATATTCTGTTGGAAGCAATCCAAAATGCAGGCATATAAATAGTACAGATAATTAATCTTTTTACTGCTGACTGTAGAAATAGGAAATACTCTAACTTGGTTGAAACCGTCAAGAAAGCTTTAAAATGAAAAGAGCAGATGTCAAATATAAAGCTTTTAGTTTACTGAGCAGTGAGTATGATAAACATTGATTATTCATTTTGATGTTAGAGTTCAAAAACAATTGTCCCTTCAGTTTACCTCATGGGAGCATGAAATTAGGACCATGTGTGCATTGATTAACAACATATGAAAGATGAATCATGATTACTGTTTTGGTCTGGTGAACAAGGCTATGCTTGAGGGGTAGTGATTTCCTACCGCCTTTAACAGATCTCTGTAATTAGTGCTAGCATCTATCTCTGTTTCTTAGTATTGATGTTAAAGTGGCTGCCTGACAGTGCCTATTCATATGCATAAATTGCCTTTATTGAATGAAAGAGTGTTTGCTCAACAGAAGTTGAATGTTCAGTGTATTTCAATATTATTTGTAAAAATGGTTATTCATAGGACAATTCTAAATCACCAATGCCATCTCTGGCAGGAGTTGTTAAGTATAAAAAATAGATGTTACTTTCAAATGTGAAACACTATGTTCTAGATTAAAAGGAAGAGGGAAAAGTTCAACAATAAAAATTAAGCAGATTTTTTTTTTCTTTCAGTTGTATTTAACTTATGCCTCTGATGGCAGGCATTAGTTAAATTAAACTTTTCTTGGAGGCACAATTAGTTCATGTGGTTAAATTTTCATTTAAGCCTTATTTCTGGAGATGTAATCCTAACTTTGTTTCTCTCTGGCATAGTAATGGGTAAAAAGAGTTGTCATAGGTGCATTTAATTAATAAATTGTTACCATAAATCAAGTGCAGGTATTAGAAAAATATAAACAAAAATAAATACAGGTTAACTTCATATAATAGTCTTTGACTATTATTAATACTTGTGCTCTTTCATCTTGAAAGGTGAATATTTAAATAAAATTAAATGCCTGCACATGCCTTGAACATCCAAATTAGGTATTCATTCTTCAGGAGATGATGTGTATTAGTGTTATTCAGAACTGTGCTGATGTAAGATATATCTTAGGATCTTAACCTTAACCGTCTAAGTTGTTCATATGGATTGAGGAGCAGATCCAGCATTGATCTTTATGATTTGAGATATGTGATATGTGATGGAAATTCTTTGTGGCTTGCTTGCCCAATGTAGATGCAGAATTGAGATCTTAGTTTATCATGTTTTCTGTGGAGTTCTGTGCTTTTAGCTCACATAATATGAAATTCAATGTTGTTATGGATAGACCACCACCCCACCACCACTTTTTTACAAACAAGATTATTTGTAATTTAATCTGTGTGCATTTCAACTTTGATTATCTTTAAAGACCAGTGGTCTATAGTTTTTCATAATAGATGTTTCGGCTGTTTTCTTTCCTGTGTATTCCTTCTCAGTCAGTGTGTATAGAAGCATGTGGACCAAAGGGATTTTATAGATGAAGCTTCAGGCAATGGAGACTTGCTTTCTAGTAAAGTTCAGAATTAAAAGCTGCATGTAAATTCACAAATGTTTGTGGTTAATTAACTAAGAATGTAGAGCCCTAAGGCCATAGCATTAGTATTTATAGTTTTAAAGAAAGATGCTTTAAGCAAGCTGTCTTAGCTGTAAGCCATTTAAATAGCACAATTATGTTATGGCTTAAATACAAGGGAATGCTTCCTGGAAGAATATATTTTTAAACTCACAGCAGTAAGTACTTGGAGGATTAATACCAAAGTTTAGCATGATCAAATTGTCTGACTAGCTTACATATTTTTACTCATACGACAGTTAGCTAGTTCAACACTTTAAAGTGACCCTAATTCTCACCCAAATTACTGCAGCCTTTTTCGAACCATTTATACACTTGGGGGCAAAGTTTAACAACCTGTAAGTGCTGCTTAAGTTCACCAGAATTTGGCTTCTGTTATATTTACCTTTTGCATATACTTTATTAATGATTGTGGTATATTGATTTATACTTTTACTGTTACATATTTTGTGCTGTCACCATAATTCCAGTAGAAATGCAATTAAAGATGCAGGAAAAAGCATTGCTCTCTCTATATATTTATTTGTTTTAAATACAGGATATAAAAGATCCTGTCTAAATAATTAAAACACCTGTGCTAATTTTCACTGGGCTTTGGTGAGATTTGTCTCAAAACTTCAGCTCTAGGAGACAAAAGGAAGACAGGTAACAATTTGATGGTATATCTTTATGAATATAAAAAGTCAATAGTTTCTTTTGGGTTTTTTTTTTCATGTTTTAGCAAACAAATAATGTCTTTGCTGTAGTACTGAGTTAAATGAGATTTTATATAGCTTAAGAGAAACAGAAAATGTGTCAGTAAAATAAATATTAATAGAAAAGTTAAGACTGAAAAAAAATTACCCCGTCCTGTTTCAGGAAACCTTTTTGTATAACAGCTTGTTTAATGCCAAACTAAATCAAAGTTAAACAAATGAAAAGCCACCTAAGAAGAAGTGAGATTACGAATTTCACTTCTAGCAGTATTACAAAAATTTGCTTGGCTTTCAGTCTTTATATAGTATTTTATAGTTTGTGGGTGGGTTTTTTTTTAAAGGTAACTTAACTCATACCTTTTTCTTCTTTAAACACCTTTGTCTGACCGTGAAGTGAGACACAGTGAATGTTTACATGTGATTGTGACAACATCTAATTACTGTTGGAGTTCTTTCTGTCCTTTACAATGTAGCTGTAACCCCAGATATAATTCCACGTAAATGGCTCATATTTTTTGTAAAGGTAATGGTAAATATGATGTTATTTACCTTTCAGGGAATGATATTACTCCATAAGAATTAGTGTTACAGTTTTCTACTCTGTGTCTAGTAAGGGTGAGGGTGATGCTAAGTTTTGCCTTCCAAAAACAATTTCAGTGCTTTCTGAAGAGTAAGGTATTGCTGTCTCTGAAGTCCAAGGTTCTTTTGTGTAGGTATGGAAGAGAGGCCAGATGCATCAGCTTGCGCATGCATCTGGATTCCTCCCTGGGAGAGTTTTCCAGTTGGTCCTCAGTTTCTGTGACAGTCAGCAAATATGGCAGTATCTGTTTTAATAGTATTTGATAATAGGAAAGTGTGTCTCATGTAGCATAATGAATTTCTACAATACGTGCTTCTACTGGAAAAGTGATATAATTACCTGAATTATTCCAGTTGGAAAAATCCACTGTTTCATTTGTTCTCCTTTAACTATTTGTTGATTTTAGCCAATAATCAGTGGGAAGATTGAAATTTAAATTCTTCACCTGTGTTTTTGTCTAATTAAGCTCTTCTCAGCCAGAATTTCTTTAGAATATTTACAAAACATGGTAAAGTGATTTGGGCCTCTATATGGGGGCCTTTCACATAAATAAATAAAACAGAAAAGTAATCCAGTGCATAATCTGCGTAAGACTCAAAGCACATGGGACTATAAATTCCACAAGAATGGTATCAGGCACAGAAACATAAATTACATATAAATATATCTGTATAAAATAATTTAATGAAGGGTAAGTGTGGGCACATACCTAGACACTGGACATTGATACTCTTTCTGTAGTAAGAGTTTCTCCCATATACAGTTCAGGCACACTGATGAACCAGGCCATAGCTTTTGTGTCCTGGCTTATCATACCTCAGCTTACATTAAGCTTTGAATTCTGTGTAGTTCTTGTGAGCATTGAATAATACGAGACTTTTTAAAAAGGAATGACTTCATTGCAGATGAATTTTAAGTGCTGAAAATTTGGTTAGTTTGCTGAACTGACAAATAGGTAATAGAGTCCTGCAGGCACCTGTTCTGAGGTAGTTCATGAGATGAGTGTCTGGGAGGTGATGAGTGCTCCTTCATCAGTCCTGCTCCTGCCTTTAATTTCTTTGCTGCAAATGACCTTCACCAATAAAGTAGAGCTGAAGTGCTATGACCACAGTGCTTAGCAGTGACATTCCTTCTTCTGTCTGTTAGAACTTCTTATATTCTTTTTCATGACTGTGGAATCGAGATCAACTTTTTCAGACTGACATTCTCTCTTCTATCTCTTATCTTCTTTTACATTGTTTGACCTGGAGAACCCAATTTGATTTGTCATTAATCCTTGATTAAAGGTGTGGTGTTTTTAATGGGCATGATTAACCTAGACGGTGGAAGTTGAGAATGTCACATAACTTTCTTTCAAAAATAACCCTCTGTGATTCACATCTACTGGGCCAAGTCATGCTACCTAAGTCACAATTTCATGTCTTCATGCAAATATTGTGTTCGGACTTTCATTTCTCTTTGTTCTCACTTTTTTGAGTATTACATTTGGAAGGTTGATGACAGGTGAGTTCATGCAGGTATATGCAATCTGTTCTGTCATTGCCTATGTTCAGACTGATGGATAGTGTGCCCAAACAGAAGGAAAAAAATAATTAATTCTGCGATCCTGCAACAAACTATTTACAAAATAAAAGTCTACGTAAGTTCAAAGTAGCTTGCTTTATTCAAATTATTTGCTTGATATTTCTCTACAGGGGCTGTCATCAGTCACCAAGAACAATGGACTACTCAATATCACCTTTAAATATGACAGTAAGTTGAAAATTTGCACTACATTCACAAAAATCAAGGACTCTGTCACAGTTGTCAATATATAGCAACATGTGTCTTAAAAATGGCCCTAAAAATAGCATGAGCTCTTTAGTATTGACATAATTTTAAAATCTATGTTTGTTTTTTCTGCATCTGGTGGATCTTCTCCTTCCTGTGTCTCACTGTTAATAAAATGATCTAATAAATTTTATTCATATTGATGTACATCATCTGCCCAGTATTTGGCTGGAAAATTATAGAGAATGATTTTATTCTGTGAAAGAATGTAGTCATTGAAAGGTTCACTACACAGGAAGTCATAGGAAGGGATTATTTCAAGCTTTATACTTTTTTGATATATAATTTTGTGGGAAAGTGTGTCAAGGTAGAAAACGCGTAGTTTGTATTTGTATACAGGGAATATATTAAAAATATGTCTTTGCAAGGATTAATAGTGAATATGAATATTGAAGATTAATAGAATCTCTTAATCTAGTTGAATTAGTTGGAACTTTTCCTTAGCTACAGTGTTAAAGAACCAGGTTAGTGGAAAACTACTGTTTACAATTTCGGTGAAGACAGATGGTTTTAGTCCTGTAGCAGATGTGGTCTGTTTTGTAGCTAAACTAAGATGAAAGTAATCTCTAACATAGTAACAGTAATAAGCAGGTTGCAGCAGTAGTACTTCAAATACCTTCAAATGTCTGCTAAATGGCTGTACCTTATTGTTTTTATTTTTTAAAGGTTTATGTCATCTATGTTGTCTAGTCAGTGAAGTATGACTATTGACTACATTGGGAATTTATCCTTGTTTGGGCAGTTAGTGGCCATCATCAATATAAACTCAATGTACAGCCACGAGAAGGTCCTAATTTACAGCTCTAATGTTTGTATTAATGCCAGTGCAAGTTACAGGCTGGGTTTTTTGCCTACCTAAAGAAATTACCTCAGATACTGAATGTGGGTAAAATTCCATCATTGAGAGCATGTATCAGGAAACCTAACAATAGTGCTTTTGTTTCAATCTGATCATCTTTTTGCTCCTCTATTTTTATGTTAATTTCTGAATTTGCAATCCTTCTCTGTGAATTTTTTTAAACCTAATTTGATGTTAATATTTAAAATAAGCAATATCTAAGTATGTCAGATTGTACAAGAGGTAAGTGGTCACTACAAAAGACTTAAGGTTTTTTTATCTACATAAAGAAAAAACAGGAAATAATACCAGTCAGTAGAGAGATCCCCACATATAGTTAACACAATGGAGTCTGTTTAAGTCCCCGTATTTGTCATGTTTTTTCCATTCATTCTGGCACCAGAAACTGTGTTTAACCAATGACAAGTGTTAATTCAAAATTCTGCTGGCACTGCATGCTTCTTGGACAAAGGAGTTATTTGAGTTCTGCAGTACTAGAAAAAGAGTTCCCTGATACCAAGGCCAAAGAGTTTGTATAATATGGAAATACATACTTATCGTGAATAAGCCAGCACAAAAGAGAATTTGGCTTGCTGGCTGGGACTTAAAGGCTTTTATTACAGCAACTCCAGCTAACTGTTTTATGTTGTTAAATCAGTTGGTTAGATTATTTATTCAGGTGAGGAACAAATGTTTGTATGTTTTAGTATTTAATTTGTATTCTAGTAAAAGAAGTGTTTTCCTGAAAAGTGCAACTTTTCTGTTCTGTTTTCTGCCTAAATCTGTTGTTGTTTAAAAATGGAAATCAGTGACTCGCTGTCAAACTTGAGACTTTTGTTCTATATTCCATATTGGCAAATTGTCATTTAACCATAAAATTTTAGTAACCAGGATCCAAAATCTTGGGCTTGCTATTAATTAGATCCAGACCTAGCAAAAAACTGTTACTTCAAACTTTCCATTGAAAGAGATACTCTTATTCTACTAAGAGGAAGTTCATGCTGTCATTGAGTTCACTCGTAGCAACAGAATTCTACAAACAGCAGAGTAAGTACCAAAAGCCCAGCTTTTGTAAAAGGCAATGTTGTACAAACTGTTCTATTCTTATTTGCATGGCAGTTATGTAAAAGACCCCTTACCGTTGTTATAGTAAAAAGCCATTTTCTAAAACTGCTTTTCTGTTAATAGTTTTACTTAAGATCACACCTCTGAATCAAATTTGAACTTCCTGCATTGGCTTATCATAACACTTGGTTTTTCATGTTTCATTTCTACAAACTCTGTATAGACAAACACATAGTGAAGAGATTATTGCAGTTTTTAAGAATTAATCATGAGTCAGTAATATATAGTCTACTGGTAAACTTTTTCTGGATTTTGTTGGCTTCAGTAGTTCGAAAGCAGGATGTTTGTGCATACGCATCTTCATCTACGCTGTACTTTGGAACTGTTAAATTCTCTGGCCACTACTTCTCTTCCTGCCACAAAAGATGACTTTAAACATTTTAATGCTTTAAAAGTAATAAAATTTAGGGTCATTTGTTTTCTTGTTTTGAGTGCATGAATACATGGTTAGGTTCAATAACAAAGTCAAGAATGTTTTTCTTGTATTTTATTTTCTTAATGAAAGCTGAGTTTTTCTATAATGGCATGTTTGCAGAGCTCAAGTGAATACACTTGATTTTGTGAGGATAACAAGACAAAACCAGTTCTGACTGGATCCAGTGGCAGGAAAATGGTCTACCAGGGATGTGGCAATTGAATGGATGACAGAGATGAGATGGATTTAGGCAGTAGGTCCTTTATGGTCAGGATCTAACAGTGTCTTGGTTAAAAAGCACTTATTGAGCACCAGTTCTAAAGCTTCATGTTGTTTGTTTTTCTCATATATGCCTGATCATTGACCAATATTCTCTTGCTCTAAGCTCTGTACATGCACAAAATTAATGTCAGTCCTCATGTTGTTTTGAGTAATTAGTGAGAAAAAGTTGTTCTCTTTTAGGAGTCCCAACACGTGTTTTTACTCTTACTGTGGTACAGGCTACACTGGTATTATAAACTGGCGGTTTCCTTTGGAGTCCTGTGAACTAGGGCTTTGCAACTTGTGAAGGTGGTTGTGCTCAATGATTTTTAAAGTTTTATGGTTTTGAGAGTCCTGAGACAAAAGCTTCATTTAGATTTACTCTACAGTACTTATTTTTGTAGAATAAATAGTGCACATATACTTTTACTTTGCTCAGTCTTGAAGAAATGTTAGGAAATTAACTTAATTCTTTATTTACGTGGAAAGATGTGGGTCATGTTGGAAACTGGTTGCTTGAATAGATGTTTAAGATTAGATGCTGTTGGCAGATTAAGATTTAATTGCTCTGGTATGGCACAAGAACATTGGCTAGAATATTTTTCCTAAAGCATTTATTTCTCCATATTTTTAGATTGCACACCTTATCTGAATTCGGTGGGAAAACATGTGATTGGAGATGTGCAGAATATAACTATCAGTCAGTATGCATGTTATGAACAGGTTGCAGTGACAATACTTTGGACAGCAAATGCCATTGGTAAGTAGTAGAGGGAAATGGACTAATTCGTCACATCTTCATTAATAACTTCTTGCTGGTCGGTACTAAGTGAAATAATTAAATCATGCTTGGAATCATTGAAGCAAACTGCTTAGTAAGAAAGAAATGCTTAACAGCTTTGCAAAACTGCTTTTTTTACTAGCTCACCTGAAATACCCTTAAAAGTAGGATGGTCCTTGTAGCCATACACTGCTTTTTACTATTCCAGTTTGTTGAATTTTTCCTGCTCTTCAGAACTGGGTAACAGCCCTGATTTTATTCTTTGCCCCAAGGCATTGGTGCATTTCAGTGGCATTGATTGAGTTTAATTGCCAATACACTTAAAGATTCGTTAGGATGCAGGTTGTCTTACAGGTGGATAACATTATTTAATCATAGCTATACAAACTTTAATGTGTTTCCCTATCGGGTCTGGTCACTAAGAATATTCCGCAGTCACTTAAATGTCACTGGAAGTACCTTGTTGCCCAACAGAGCAGTAGTCTCCAAAGTGGGCGGTGCACAAGATGATGCACTGGGGCATGTGAAGAAAATTTTAGAACTTCTGTTTGCATAGTTTTAAAATCTTGAACAGAAAAAATAAGCTATATATATGGATTGACACTGGCACCCTTACTTGGTCTCTGTCAGATGTTCATGTTTCATGTGTTGTATGTGAGGTATCCTAAAGGAAGACTGGGTGTTCTGCAGTGTGGAGGGGTTCACAGTGGTGCTCCCATGCTTTAATTTCTTTCAGCATATTGCAGCTTACTGCAGTGTCTATGTGCCAGGTTAAGCGGACTTACTGGTTATATTACCTAGTTTTAACTAAACTGACAATGATGATGAAATGGACTAGTCGCTTAAGATAATTGAGGATAATACTAATAATGCAAGCACATGCAAACAAGAAGAAAATAGTAGAGCTGACAGTTCCCCTACTCCAGGTCGAGGCTCTTTGTTGGCCACATTAGAAGGTAAAAACAATTACTATCCAATCTGTTCTGATAAAAAGTTGGCCAAAATTATCAAGACTATTTGAAATACAGATTTACACATGCCATTGTTGATGATGAACCTTACCCAAAGCGTATAGAGTGCCTTGAGATATTAGCTAATACTGTGAAGCTATCATGATTAGCAAGACATTTGAAAACTGAGCATCTGGAACATGAAGACAAACCTCCAGAATTTCTCAGTGATGTT
Organism: Elanus axillaris; assembly: GCA_026212715.1. NCBI lineage: Eukaryota > Metazoa > Chordata > Aves > Accipitriformes > Accipitridae > Elanus > Elanus axillaris. The sequence goes on along the minus strand of JANZLQ010000037.1, from coordinate 9,957,528 downwards.
TGAAGCCATGCGATGCTCAGTGAAGTACAGAATTTCACTGAACTTAATGATAAATCTTTGGAAGCTTCTTTCTGTGAAATCTCTTTTGAGACTTCTTATTCAATAGTAAAAGATGAAAAGCCACATACCACTGGGGAAACACTTGTTCTTTCTGCCACAGTAAAACTGACTGGCTGAAATAATATGGGGAAATTATGGAATGAAAAGAAGGATTCTGGTGTGAGGTTACAGAGTTAGCACCACACATGAAATTCAGTCATTGCATCATTCATAGGAAAAGTATTGCAGCAATGAATTTGGAGCCAAAAGTGCACAGGATGTCATCAGTGGTTAGTTTCATAAAAACAAGACATTTAAATACTAGAATCTTTACAGTACTGTGTAATGAGATGGGGAGTGACCATGAAAATCTTTTGTGCCACATGGAGATTCACTGGTTATCTTGCGGTAAAGTGCTTAAAGTTGTCCAACTTAAATCTTTTGAGTTAAGCATTCTTCTTTGACAAAAAGACAAGTCTTCCAAATTTGCCGACCTTTTCTGTGATGCCAACTGGCTGCCAGTAGTATGCTTGCTACCTAGTAGATATTAAAAACAACGCAAAACAAACCCACACTTGATGTGTGCCTTCAAGGTAGAGGTGACATTTTGAGTGAGATGTAACTGCTTTTCCAAAGAAACTCATGCTATAGAAGGAGCTTTTTGAAAATGAATGTTTGAAATGTTTCCTTTTTATGTGATTTTGTTGCTGAAAACAAGGCCACCTTCTCACCGATTAAAAACTCAGGGTTTTACATTTAAAAAATCAGGAAACAGAATTTCCTACCCTAAAAATCTTCTGACTGCAGAGTTTCAGTGGCTTTTGAACTAATTTCTTAAAAATACAAAAATGTAACACATTCTGATTACTTTGCAAGAACAACTGACATCAGGGAAGATAGAAATTTAGTAGCCAAATTTCAAGAAAAACCTTTGTATAATTGGAGGATCAAAGTGAAAAATGAATATCATGATTTAGTGAATGTAGCTGATGATGCACTTCCTTCATTTGGATCCATGTATCTTTGTGAGGTTCTTTTTTCAGCTATGACAGCCATTAAAACCAAGTAACAAAATTAACTTGGAACCAGACCTTTAAATTGCCTTACCATAAAGTGTTAAACCAAGATTAAAAACAAAAAACCAAAGCATATTCAATCACATAGCTCTCACTCAAAAAAATTATTAATATTTAAGTGGGAATACATTTTGTATCATTAATAAAATGATTTTAAAAGTAGTTTTTAATCTTTATCTTGTGCTTTTTATGTGTATGTATATTTTATAATGTACATAATATATTATCACATTATTACGTATGTATATTTTATAAATATACTGGGGGTTTGTGCTCAGAATTTTTTTGTTGATAGGAGTTCATGATCAACAACATTTGAAAACTGCTGTGCTATAGTGCACTCTGTCTGTACCAGCACCTGCTCATCATTTTTTTTCTTCACACTAATTGAGGTTCTAAATAGACTAACTTAATATAAACTCATATTTTTAGTCACCAGTGTTTAGCAAATAAGAGGTGGAGTTTCCTTCTTGAATGTTTTTAATACTTCATTAAAGAATTTTAACTGCAAAGGTGCTTTTCCATAACAATGAAAAATAATTAGAGTTAAGCACAATACAGTTTTCAAAATTAAAACAAAAATTTGGGGTTCTTTCATGTTCTACTCATACAGCAGAGTCTCAACTTGATATTTTATGGTTTCTGCTCCCTCAAAAAGCTTTTAAATCAAGTTTTTCTTATGATTTAGTATGAGCTGGAAGTTCCCATTTATGTGGTAGGATTGCATCCTAAATGATGAGATATGACTAATAATGCAAATGTGTATTTATTAAACTTGATACACATTTTTTAGCCTAGACCTGTATTTATTAAATCAAACATTTTAGGTAAGAAAAACTCATTTTTTTGTGGCCTCCCAGTATTAAATCATGCTTTCGTAATTTTTTAAAATAAAAAATAATAATTAATTTATGGGGTTTAAAAGACTATATGAAAACTACACTTGCTTCTGCAAAACTGTGCAGTTGAAAGCGTTTGATAATCTTCAGCTGCAGACTGGATGAATCAAATCTCTATGGGAGACAAAGCTTGGTGTTCTTTCTTGTAACGATCAGAGGTTAATCCTTTGGAAAGCGTGAGGACAGAACTGCCTTTGAAACATCTTGGGTAACATGGAGACTGAACACTTTCTCTTTTGTGGTCTTCATGTAAGCACAAATAGTGCTTTTGTTCCATAGAATATTAAGTACACATTGGGCAACTCATGGTCTTTATCTTCTACAAAATCATAAAACATTAAAAAAAACCTCCACAAAACAATGAATACTAGTGAAACAGAGGTCGTCTGTGGTAAATCATACATTTGGGATTTTTTTTTAAATTTGACCAGCATAGCATAAACTCAAGTTAATCCATTTTGATTTATGTAGCATTTAGCTTACAAAGGCTGTGGCTGCGTCTTTGATAAATATCTATATGTAATGCTGTTGAAAAGATGTAATTAGATGGAGTAGTGGTAGTTAGTCTTGAACTATGCAGTGACTTTGATACCTGAGCCACAAAACTATCACAGGGTCACTCTGGTATTGTCTTGTTACATTTGCATCACCATGACTTGGTTTAGTCATGTAATGAAGTAATTCCACGATTTGAACATTGCAAAGGTATGTAAAGACGCTGTGCTGAGAGTTAGTTGTGTTAGAGTAACTTGAAAAAAAATGGGTGTAGTTCTGGCATCAGTTACAAATAACTGGAAGTATTTACACACTGGAATAAATTCCATTCAATTTAAGTCAAGTTTTCTGTTATCCCATGCTATACTAGAACTAAAGAAGTTTTAACAATGGCTATCACTTTAATCTGCTAGTCTCAGAAATAATAGGAAGATGTTATAAAGGAGTATTTCTATAATTTGCTAGCAAAATGGTATATTTTGTTGCTAATAATGGAGATGTGAAGTTACTATAAAGTATTCCTGAGGGTGATGAAGGAAATGATAACTTATATTGGAGTGATAATTTGGAAGCCCCAGCTGAGATGTGGGCCCCTCTGCTCTAAGCATTACACAAGTATGTTGTAATTGTAGCCTTTGCCAAAGATTGAATGCTAAATAGGCAAGATAGAAAATACAGGAAGTACTGACATACAACAACAGATATTAAAACACGAATGCATTTCATATGAATGGTAAGTTTTATTTTTAAAGACGAATGTATTCAAGTTACATAAAATAACACATTATGCATTTTGAAATATTACTCTTCTATTTAAATGTCCTGCTGTTTGCAGGGATTGAATACCTGAAAGGATTTCGAGTAATACTTGAGGAGTTAAAATCAGAGGGAAGACAATGCCAGCAGATGGTTTTAAAAGATCCAAAGCAGCTCAGCCCCAGTTTTAAACGAACAGTAAGTGCTTTGTTTCAAGAAAATTTCATTGTTGCTTGATTGTGTGAGTAGCCTTGAAAGTGTTCATATGCTGCTGTGATGGGTTGACCATGGCTGGACGCCAGGTGCCCACCAAGTCGTTCTATCACTCCCCCCCCCTCTTTGCTAGACAGGGGAGAGGAGAAAAAAATATAACAAAGGGCTTGTGGGTCAAGATAAGGACAGGAG
>JANZLQ010000037.1:9934598-9953758 GCA_026212715.1 Elanus axillaris | reverse complement strand
ACCGGCTGGTATTGGCTCTATCGGACAAAGGGGAAGCTTCCAGCAGCTTCTCACAGAAGCCACCCATGTAACCCCCCGCTACCAAAACCTTGCCACAGAAACCCAATACAGCTGCATATAAATCTAAGTATATGCACAATGTGCTGTTTACTAGGACAAAGCGAGTTGCTTCCTAAAAGTATTACTCTTTAAACTAGTGATAGTTGTTGCTCTAGAGACAGATCTAGTCCCCTTCTATAGAAGCTTTACTGAAGCTGGAATCTGTCATTTGGGTGGCTCTGGAGTACAGGTGCACATCTGTAATAGTCCACATCCAACTCTGTATTGAGATTCCTCATGTCCATTTGTAATGGAGGAGTAAATAAAGGATTCTTAATGTATTAATTTCTCCTTATGTTTGCAAAACTGTGGGCTTGTTTTTAAAGATACTTTCAGTTATAGTACTTGATTTTACAATAGTTTGTAATCTTGTCTTTTTGTAGGGAATGGAATCCCAGCCCTTTGTAAATCTGAAGTTTGAAACAGATTACTTTGTAAAGATTGTTCCTTTTCCTTCCATTAAAAATGAAAGTAATTACCACCCATTTTTCTTCCGAACAAGATGTAAGTATTGCATACGGCATGGTATTGCATATCATGTCTTCACCAATGGGCACATCCCCCACCCCAGTTTTTTAGTTTTCCCAAAAAAGGAAGTAGTAGATGAAGTTGTTAGCCGAGTCTGGGTTAAGATAGTTACTGACATAGTCTTTGAAGGAAGATCTGGGTGCAGCGTAGAAAGAATTTGGATGCCGCAGATAAATATGTGGTGTATGATAATACGTGTTAGGCAACGGCCAGAAGAAAAGTTTCAGGTAGGCCTGAGATTACCTCAGGTTTGCTCACAGCAGGATTATTCCCATGGTTCTTAGGAACATTTGACTCATGGTTTGCTCCTTCTCTCTGGACATTGTAAAGAAGCTCAGGTTGTTTTAGTTTTGAGATCATAAGGTATCTAGAGATAGATATAGATGAGTATATAAAATTAGATAGCAACAAATCAAGTTGAATTTCTCAAAATTACATAGCAGTTCTCACTGGAGCTAGAAGAAACTTGAATAAGCTCCTCTGTGGTTAAATAGTATAATGAGAAAATGCAAGTACCTTTTGGAGTGAAGTGTTGATATTTGTCCTGCTTAAGGTTTTTTTTGCCCTGTTAAACTTTCTTAAAATATTTTCAAGTCTTGTCTGTTGATGCAGACTGCAGCAATATTTGTCTTTGTAATAGTGGTCAGCATACTTATTTACTTGGGGTAAATGTATTTAAGGCTAGTTTCAACTTCCTCTCCTGCTGTGCTGTGCCTTGTGCTAGAGCCCTTTTGTCTCACTAAGGAATGCTATTTTCAAGTTAATGAACTAGTGTTTTGCATATAAAGATGAAAGGGACTTGAAATCATAACAAAGATGCTAAGTTTGCAAAATATATTTACTCCACACGTATTAGAGACTGGGAAAGAAATGGGGGTATTGTCTTCAAAATGATGAACTCTCTTCTTTTGCCCTCGCTCTTTTTTCTGTTTAAATAGCATGGCATTTTGATACTGTATCATTAATAATTTTTGTGTGTATTTGTAGCATGTGAGTTGTTGCTACAGCCAGAAAACCTTGTCTGCAAACCTTGTAAGTAAAGTGTAATACTTTCTGTATATTCATCTTACAAAAAGTTACTGTACTTCGAAGAGTCACTTCTTTCCAATTCATTAATATCTCTTCTGACAGACTGGAAGCCAAGGAACCTGAATGTTACCCAGCAGGGTTTTAACATGCAAGTGTCCTTTGATCATGCACCTCACAACTTTGGGTTTAGATACTACTTTCTTCACTACAAACTTAAGCATGAGGGGCCATTTAAGCAAAAGACCTGCAAACAGGTATGTTGCTGAGTTTTGCAACTCTTACAAGCACAAAACCTATTAACATTAGATGTTCTAATGTTTTCTGTAAACTTTAAAAACTTAATATAATATAGAACGCTACCAGTTTTAAAATTTTTAAACTATTTGGTACCGTTTATGTAAATAATTGTATTGTGATAGCACTCATCAGTCAAAATCAGGCTGGAGGGCTCTGTTGGAGCTGGATAGTATAAGCAAATGGGAGGAGACTGTTCTCTCTCTTGAAGACAATACAGCTAATTAGTACTTCAAACTGCAGTTTTATTATGTTCGTTATACATATTATTTCCTACTTTTTTTATTTCACCTTTGCACAAATTTGACCACTTCATAGATTACCCATCTGAGATGGTATCACAAGATAGCTGTCATTTTAGTTTGTGCATGGCATTAGGCTCTCTGTGATTTTGTACAGCTGTGTGCCTAAATCTTATTATGGGAGCTGCAATTTGTAGTATTATTTTCCTTAACTTTGGTTAGTATTCAATGGCAAGTTTGTTCTCAGTGGTCAACCTTTCATCTGAAGTCTCTGAAAGCTGGGGAGCTCCAGGGCATAATGTAGAGTTTATATATTAAACCAAATTTTTAAGTTTTGGGTTGTTTGGGTTTTCTTTAATATGTAATTAATCATATTTTAGTTCTGCAGGCAGAGGATTGTAGTTTTTGCATATCTGAATGGAGAGATTTAGTTTTACTGATTTAAGGTGTCTTAATACGGTAGGGCACTGTATTTTTATAAATCAACGTGAATGTGTATTTTATTAGATTTTAAAAGTATGTGAGTGGCTTGCAAACTATTCTCTTTCTTTGATGTAGGAGCAAAATACAGATACTACAAGTTGTATTCTTCAGAATGTGTCTCCAGGGGATTATATAATTGAGGTAATATTTCCAAATACTCATTTGTACAACAGCTAAATGAGTATGTTAATGGAGAAATTAACTGAAATCGAAGTATTTCAGGTCATACTGTAATAAAATTGAACCTCACCTCCCTACTGAAATACCTTGGGCAAGTAAAGGTTTTTATACAGATTGTTCTTGACCTTTCCATAGCTTTGCTTCCCTGAGCGCATAGCAGTTTCATCTGTGCCTTCAAATAAAGTTGTGGGCCTGCATAATTCTTGGACTTTGACTTTTTTAATTGGAATTGAGTAGTTTGGTCAATTTTTGCTACACTTAAAAGCTGTGTATTTCTCTCGATGATGACAGTATGTGAACTCAGATGTACCAACAAATATGATTTAACGAATTACTGTGGCGCTCTTTAATTTTAACCTTTTGAACAGTAAGTTTCTTCACATTTGTTCATGAAAGCTGTTATAGTATTGCGTATTGCAAAAATAAATATAATTAAATTTTCACAAAATAAAATTGAACTTTTACTTTTCAAAGCTGGTTGATGACACTAATACAACAAGGAAAACAATGCACTATGCACTAAAACCAGGTATGAATTTTGTTATTTAAACAGTATACAGTATTTACCTTATTAATTTAGATTGTTTTAATTATGTTGGAAACAAATCTTGATTTGACCTGTATCTGTTTGCCATAATCAAGGTTACTGAGGCAATTGTGCTGTGATTTTTTTGACCTAAGGAAAAAAGAGCAGACATGCACACTTGTACATACACATCTCCTTGTCTGTACATTTATATTTAGTACAGTTTAGATCATTATATCATTGGAAATCTGTGTGGGAAAGTCACTTTTGTTGTATATATGGATATGAACAATCATAGCCTGCATCTTAATTGCATGCAACTTGCATGCAGTAGTATGGAAGTAATGTAATGAAACTGAGAGCAGCCTAAACATGTTACCTCCCTGTGTACTTCAGCCCTGAAATCAAATCAAGCAGTCTAGAAAACCTGTCAGGTGAATGCTTAGCATGTCTGTGTATAAGACCAGTTACTGAGAAGCTAAATAGGGATTTTGGAATGTAACTGCAGACATAAAACATAGCCTCAGAGGAAGGCAATGGGCAAAATGGACTTGTTGCATATCTTATCAAAAGTACACTTCATGTAAAGTTCTTCTCATGGGGGAAAGTACGAGTTGGCATGCAGCACTTGATACTTGTGTTAGTCACTCTAATGCTGTGGTGATGGGGGCAATCAGCATAAAACCTATTTAAAATGGAGCAGAACATAATGATGCTTGATTCTACTGGATATTTGAGAATTACCTGATCATAGTGTGCTGCAGCAGTTTTACATTCCCAGTGTGAAGATTTGATTAGATAATTATGATACAGCTTATTTTTGTATGGCTAATTCTGCTTTATTTTTCAAAGTACATTCTCCATGGGCTGGACCAATAAGAGCTATTGCCATTACAGTCCCTTTAGTTGTCATTTCAGCATTTGCAACGCTTTTCACAGTGATGTGCCGCAAGAAACAGCAAGGTAAGAGGGTTTATTCAATAGAGTTCCACTTAAAGATGCTCTTTCGCAACCAAAAAAGTCTTAACTGGTAGCTTTGTTCCAGAAATACCCTTATCTGAAGAGCTTTCTTCTGTTTTCTACTTCCCTCTCCTTATTCCCCACAGCTTTTTTGTGTGTTCAAACTTGTAGCAAATTCTTAATCAGTGCTTGATGGTAATTTTTTACCACAGAAAGTATTGTGTCACAAATCAAGACTTCACTGTAGAAAGGAAGAGAACAAAATTGCTGTTGGGAAGTATTTTTGGTTCCCGGTTTCGTTTTATTTGTGGAAGTACTACATGACCACATAGAATATAAATGGATCTGTAAATTGATGTATTTTAAACATTCCCTTATTTAACTCAGAAATGTCTAATTCATATTTATTTTAAATGAGAAGGAAAGTAAAACCATGTGATACCAATACAATTCTCAGCACTCTCTGGAATACTACCTGTATCTATTATTCCAGATTTGCACACTTTCCTGGAAGTTGCTTTTATACGTCATCCTTAGCCATCTTCCTAAATTTACTCTTTCAAAGACTTACTGCAGATGTTCTCTAAATGAGATTCCGTCCCTCTTTGCTGACTTCTCTCTCCACTGTGTCCAGGAGCTGGCAAGCCACACTTGTTAAACATTGAGATGTTAAAAATCAATTGGCATTTTTGTAGAATCTAGGGAATCATGTGGTTTCATGGATATGGAAAAAGAGATTACTTCCCCAAACTTCACATATCTGTGTTATCCATCTGAATTTTGGCATTGAGGTATACTGCGAGTGCTGTATGCCATCTGGGTTAAATCCTTTTACCTTCTGGTCTTCTGTAGCTATCCCTTTGCTTGCAGCTAGCACAGTTCCAACACAAAAACCAGACAAATCACTAAGGATTTGTCTACAGAGAGAGTTGTTCCAGAATAGCTTTTCCTTTTGAATTGTTCTAAATAAAATCCCTAGATGGATATTCTTATTTTTAAATACTCATGCTTTATTCCAAATTAGCTTAATCAACTGTAGAATTACATTGAATTAATGTGGCGTAAAACCAGACTCTTATGTTCCAGCATAAAAACATCTATACAAAGAAAGAAACATGTAATAGCTATTTTGATTTAAATTAATAATATCTTAATTCAAATTAATGTCAAATTGACATCTAAACGTGTGTGTGTGTGTCTGTATGTACCAGAGAGATACTGTATGATATTCTGAAGGGATCTGTGTTCCTGGAGTTTAATATTCTTACCTGGCTTGTGTTGTGTTGTTTTTTGAAAAAAAAAAAAAACCAAAAACAAAACCAAAAAAAACAACAACACAAGAGACCGTTATACAGGGAACTCTTGATGATGTTACATCTTTAAGGCTTATACTATTTGAGCAGAGAGGTGAAGAATATTCATACTATTCATAAAAATAAACCTTTCCTAAGTTTGCTGAGTTGTACAGTAATAACTGCACATTTCACTTTCAAAGTTTATTCCACATATGTGGCAACTCATAAGCTGGATAAATTGAGCATGTGCAACTTTTGTTTTTCAGGCTGGAAAGAAATGTCTTATGAAAAAAGTCATTACTGTATATATTAGTAATGTGCCTACAAAAATTAAAAAAAAAACCCAAACAAACCAAACCCCACAAAACCCAAACAAAACCTTTTTTTTTATAGTGCGAACTCTCTTTCTTTCTTCCAATCTAGAAAATATATATTCCCATCTAGATGAGGAGAGCTCAGAATCTTCAGCATACGCTGCAGGTCTCCATGTGGAAAGACTTCGTCCCCGGCCAAAAGTGTTCATCTGCTATTCCAGTAAAGATTGCCAGAAACATGTTAATGTCATCCAATGCTTTGCTTATTTTCTTCAGGACTTTTGTGGCTGTGAGGTAAACTCATTTCTTCTGTAAACAGAGTTTCCTTCATTGAAACAGCACCCCCAAAATTCATAATATGTGTTTGAAAGTAAGGTATTTCAATCTCTCCTTTCCACAGAGATAACTTTCAGTAATTTTCTAAGAATTGGCTATTTACATTTTCTTTACATAGGGAAAGGGAATAGATCATAGCCCATGTAAAAAAAATAAATAAATTTGTAGTGCAAAATGTGTACTGCATTAACTCCAGGACTTTCATTCAGCTGAGTTTAGCTTGTTTCGTATTAACTGCTTTTTTCTGTTAGTAGCTCTTGCATCTTTATGGTTGGCAGCCACAAAGAAGTATTGGTATCTACCTGATACAACTTCAGTAATCCTAAAACATGTTTTACATTATAATTTTAAAGTAGTTGAATCTATCAAAACTCCTACTCATAGAGCAAAATCTATATAACTAGGATTAATTGTTGACATGTATTAATTTTTATAGATTTTAATTTTTTTAACTTCCCTTCTGTTCCATTAATGCTGTAAAATCAGCATGTCTTTTTCTTATTTTTGATTTAAAGCTATGAGAAAGACATTCAAATTGTTACTTTAAACGACTAGGCTTAGAATCCAGACTGCTTTCGAAAATATAATCAATATGTGGCCAGTCTTTCACTTTTCAACTGTAAAAAGGCAAGACAATTGTTTATCTATTTTTGCTGCATTTTCCTGCCACCGTGATTTTAAATGTGAAGAGGAACTGGCTTTTGAACAATACAGCAAGTCTGGCCTCTAGTGGCCACACAGAGTAACGTAATCGATGCCTTTCATGTTGGGGGATGTTCACAATTCATTCATATGTTTAAAATAGTTCAGGTAAGGTGTTTTATAGATAACTTTAAACTTCCTTTTTAGAGATGTACTTTAGCCCTTCTACACCATACTTCTTTAGAATAGTGTTAAGGCGAGCTGTTACCGCTATAACTATGTGTCATGGAACACATGGTATCCAGGCGTCATTTAAGATTTATATAACAGCATATTGATAGTATCTACATAGAGAAATAATAGGAGTTATTATTAAAGCTGTGGAGTTTAATACAAAAAAGTGGTGCTCAATGTATAATGGAACAGTTGCACAACCATTTTTCAGATTGAATTGGAGTGTTTTCGCATAAAGGACAAAACCAGTGGTATTTAACAGCCATTTAAAAATAACAACATGGCCATACATAAAATTAAAACTACCTGCATTTTTCAGGTGGTATCAGAGTATGTCCCAAGCAGCTGTAAAATGACTTCTCTTCCCCAAGTATGGAATAGAAGAGTTCAGTTGGAAAGGACCTGCAGTGATCATCTGGTCCAACTGCCTGACCACTTCAGGCGTGATTGCTTTGTTCTTGTAGCTGGCCCTGTGTTAACAGTTTTTATGAGTCATTTTATTCTAGGCATCTACCTACTCTCTGTCTTCTGACATGGCAAAATTTTCTGCTCTGTTATGGGTGATATAGCAGAGCAAAAATACTTGTTTTCTGGAAAAACTCTTGAGAGAAGACTTTATAAATAGTTTTTATGCGTATCTATTATAAAAATCTTTTGCATCTATTTTTTTCTGTTATTCTCCTGCTCGTTCTTTCTTTCATGACATAAAGCATTGTGTCCTTCATTTTGGTGTATACGGACATTTCAGACCATGTAGAATGTTCAGAAAATTTGACAAAGCACAAACTAAAAAACCACTTATGATAAATTTTCAGACCTTTCTTATCAGAGATAAACTGCTGCTGTTTTGCAGCCTAACTGAAAGGGCTTGGTGTTACAGGCACAAATTATGCTTGTATCTAGATACAAAAATTCTTGGCATCAGACTTCATTAATATGAAAAAGATTATAAATAAATATGGATTTCCGTTACATTCAGCACATTAAAAACCCAAAAATACAACAGTTACATTGTTTGAGGCAGGCACAATATATTGTTTATTGTGGATTGATGATATCTAATTTGATCAGATAATTAAATAGTAATTTAGTAATTAGTAAAAGTTAATAGTCCAGCCCCGTTTTTATGTTCTTTTTATTCCCCAAGAAATATTTCTATGTACCAAACCCATAGTGGTTTTATTTTTTAAGGAACTACCCATTTCCATTCAGCTACCTGGCTTTGCACTGTTACTTGTTGATTCCAAAAATTTATACGTAACATGGGTAGTTAGGTATGCAATAAGTAAGCAGCAAAATGGGTTCATATAGTAACTAGCGTTCTTGTTTAAAAAAAAAAACCAAACAAGTCCAGAAGAAGGTTCTCCTTTTTACCTTAGCAATTCACCTACTTCCTTAGCTCACTGAAATATTCAGCCTGCAAGCCAAGTTTAGAATGAACCTGAGGCCTTGCTTATTTTGGTGAATAACTACTGACATAGTATCATTGATTCCAGTTTGTCCAATGTCAATGCTATGTTAATTATTACTCATTTCTCTTTTAAAACAGCTTGTATTTGCATCAGAGACAAGCTATAGTTAAATTAATCATTAATTCTCAACTGTTGGGTAAATGCAAGCTGACTTGCTGAGTATAACTTATTTAAATTTTATTAGCAAATATATCTTACAATGAATATCAACCAGAATATTCTGTTCTTTTCCAGGTGGCTCTAGATTTGTGGGAAGATCTAAAAATTTGTAAAGAAGGTCAGAAAGAGTGGCTCATTAAAAAAATAAATGAGTCCCAGTTTATCATTATTGTGTGTTCCAAGGGAATGAAATACTTTGTTGAAAAAAAGAACTGGAAACACAGAGGGGTAACTAAAGATACAGGAAAAGGAGAACTCTTTCTGTTTGCTGTGTTGACTGTTGCAGAGAAGCTTCGTCAAGCAAAGCAGAATTCACATGACCTCTGCAAGTTCATTGCAGTCTACTTTGATTACTCCTGTGAAGGAGACATCCCTGGTATTCTGGATCTAAGTACAAAATACAAACTCATGGACAATCTCCCTCAGCTGTATTCACATTTACACTCCAGAGATCTTAGTATACAGGATTCAGAGGTGTTTCCTGTTAACATTAGTAAAAGGAATTATTTCAGGAGCAAATCTGGGAGGTCCCTTTATGTTGCTATTTGCAATATGCATCAGTTCATTGATCAGGAACCAGACTGGTTTGAGAAACAATTTATTCCTTTCCCTCCACTTTCTTTACATTACTCGGAGCCTGTCATGGAAAAATTTGATTCAGGCTTGGTTTTAAATGACTTGGTGAATAAACAGGTGATGGATGGCGATTTTAACCTGAAAACAGATGTAAATATTTCAGTGGGGAATTCAGACTCTCACTGTATAATTCAGCACTTAAACCTTGGAGAAGATATAGAAACTCAGGACATTGAAGGTGGTGGCAGCTCTGTTCTTCAGCCATTGTTACATGTTGTTAAAGCTTCAAATCTTAAAGATATGCCTCGAGATTCTGGAATCTATGATTCATCTGTTCCTTCATCTGAATTATCTTTACCTTTAATGGAAGGACTATTGACAGACCAAATTGAAACATCTTCCATTACAGGAAGTGTTTCTTCATCATCAGGTTTAGGTAAGATACAGTAGTGTTTCAGAAATTATGTTCAGTTACTGTGTGCATATTTCTATCATCTCAAAATACTTAAGATAGTATGTGAGGAGTCATATAGAATGCTGCAGAGAAAGGTGAGCATTGCGTAAGGATGGTAAAAAAGTTAGGCTTCAATAACTTCAGAAAAATGAATCTTTTCCTTAACTTATCGAGGGGTGGGGATTCTTAGCTAAGTAAGATTTCACTAAAATTCTATTAATAAGTCACTTCTCACAGCTTCCTTCTTACAGGACCTCCTTGGCAGCTGGGATACTCAGCTGACAGCTGTGTGGTTTAATCGAGAGCATTTAATGGTGAAGCATTTTTACAGAACAGCCATAAATCTAGAACTGACATCCTGTTTTGCTTCAACACATGCTAGAACCTTTAGGGATATAGACTGTACTGTGGTTAACTCAAGTTTCAGAATGACATTAGGCTTCTTACTGGATATGGGGTTGGCGGGAATGAACAAATGGGTTTCAGTGGAGGAATTTAAATGCTTGGAAGACATCCTCTGAAATAGATACCCAGCTTAGATGCCTAGAGTTAGAAGGTATAGATATTGCCTCAGGCTATATAAATAGCTGATCTGACCTTACCAGTTACAGTACATTGAACTGGCATCACAACTACATCAGTGTGGAACGTTCCACATTTGTATTCCACAGAGTTGTATTCATAGGATTAAACTGCTGTTTGCCAAGATTTTCCTTAGCAGCTACAACAGGTGAATATTGCATTTTGATGGTGGTGTGCTGTTCAGCTTTCTTGAACGTGCATTGACAGTGAGGTAATTTGTTAGACTTTTCTCTTGGTTAAATGGATTAATTTTTTTATTATTCAGATAACTCATTACTAATATTTGATGCAAGAATTATCTTGGGGGGAGAGAACATAGATGTTGATTTACAGACCTAGCATCTATATCTATAGGCTAGATAGTCTATAGGACAAAATAACTAAAACCTGAAAACTTTTCAGGTGGAGAAGAACCAGATTTACTGATTTCATTATGTAAGCCACAAATACTCTGTTATTGTTTCAAATTTAATATATTCTTTAATTTCCTTCCAGCTTCTAATATAGGCTTTTTTCACATTTGTGGGAAAAATTACAGATGATATCTGTAAAGGTTCTAGTGTTGGATGAAAGTAGGGTGCTAGTTTAAAATTTATGGCCTTTCTGTGAGAATACTTCACCAGTATTCCCCTCCTGATTAAATCACAGAGCTGTCAGCTGGGTATCCCAGCTGCCAGGGAGTCACTGGAAGAAAGATGCAGTCTTTCCTGTAATTAATTCTCAAGTCACGTACTTACTTGTTCATGTGTTTCAGTTATAGAGGTTAAATATTACAGTACTAGCGGGTAGAGTTGGATCTTAACACTGACGTTACAACATCTTGAGAAACCACAGTAACTTCTGCCGTTTTCCCATTCACTGTCACTGTCCAAAAGTACCGCTCTGATGGACTCTCACTCAAACCTCTCGTCACCCAAACCACAGCCCTAATTAGGTACAGGGTACAAAGGAGACAGTATCTAGAACTGATAAATCATCTGCCTTCTAGAGTGCAACCCATTAAATATTATTACTGTCCCAGACATACAAAATATTTATAGCCCTAGTATTTATATGCCTAATAATGAGAGGAGTAGATAGAATTTTTTAGCTTTTATTCTAGTTCTAGAAGTTGGACACGTCCAAATTTTTGCTCTGAGTTCACGGTACCATTTCTGTTCTGGCTACCTATTTTTTATCCATTACTTGGTCAGAACAGAAGTGAATAGCTCTGCCATTTAGCATCTCAAGGTAGATCTTTCCTTTCTTCTTTAAAGGACAGTTTGATTTAATCTTTTCCATTAAAATCATAAATCACATAATTTTTAATACTTTGTCTTTCAGTGCAGTTATGTGCAGACTACTGATCTGCAAATAAAAGATTCTCTAAGAGATCATCATATTGGGCATCATCAACTGAAGTTCAAACCAGTTGAATTTTGAGGAAGTACCAACAACCAAACCTTTACTAGGTCCATTCACTAATAAGGTTTTTTCTAAGAAGCCCTGCCTGGGAAGAAAATTTGTATTCATTCTTTAGATAAGGAGTTACTGAGCATGGTAGTTTGGCATCATGCATGTATGGCATTATGATTCAGAGGGTTTTCATAAGTTTTCTTTGCGCTGTTTGTAAGATGTTGACCAATTAGAAAATCAGTGTTTCAATTAATGAACTTCACTTTTTTTTCCTTTTATAGGGGAAGAAGAACCTCCTGTAATCACTGCTACGAAGTTCTTAGTGCCTGGAATATGTAAAGCAGAACTTCATTGCCATATCCATACTGACGAACTGCAGGCAATTGCTCCTTTATAATACATTACAGCATTGTTATGCATTGCCACTTTATCAGCAGCCTCTGTTTGTGCTTTAACTACCACACTGTCTCAGCACTACATCTACATGAAGGAACAAATACTCCCTGAAGAAGATGTGTTATTCCTAAGGGATTTTTTTATGGCCAGTAAACTTGAATCTGTTGGTCTTCCATGATTTGAAAAATGCAGCATGGAAAAATAGATGAGAATACATTTCAGAATTATTACTATTACTAATTTAAATGTTATGATATTACACTCTTTACAGATGCCTTAATTAAAATATACTTTTTTTTTTCTAGAAATAATCTTGCAACTGGACATAAAATAGCTTGGAATGTTAAGTCTTAGTAAATTTGGTAGTCCAGCCTCTAGTTTTAAGTGCTGACATACTTGATGGCAGGGGTGTTGTAGTGAATGAGATTAGGATTTTTTTTTGGAAGCAAGATAAAATGTCAAATGTGAGATCAAAAAATTCATCAGCAGAAATAATTTTCTTTTAGAAATGTTTGAGCTCCTTTCCTCACAGTCTCCTCTCTTTCCGAAATGTCAATGTGTCTCAGTATTTCATTTCAGATAAGCTCGTCTCCCTCTTCTGTATGATTCTGCTATCTCTTCTCCACAGTGTGGCTATGGTGACTCACAAGTAGTACCATACTGAGCCTGAAGTATCATTTTTATAACAGACAACAGTATAGATCCTGCATATGCTGAGTGATAGCAAGGAAACTAAAGTTTCCTGTTTTCTTCCTGGAATGGTTAATATAAAGAATACTTTAAAGAGATGGGGAAAGGAAGACCAGATTTTGTATTTAAGGCATCATTCTAGATTTTTTCAGCCATGAAATGAGTATCCTTTATGGGGGATTTCATATTATCCTTCAAGGACATACTGCTACAAGTTGACCTGGGGTAAAACCAGTTAAGCAGTTGAGGCATGAATACTTTGTTTTGAGCCAACAAGTAAGGAAAAGCCTATGAGTTATTTTGTGGTTCATACTACTTATCATTACTTAGTTATTAAGACAGTATAATATTACTAGTGTTATATTAACAAAAAATGCCAAAACTAAACCTGGATATGTTTATCTAAAGACACAGAGCATGTGCATTCTTTCTTCTGCAGTGACCACGTAGGTAGACCATCATCCAAAATATCCCTGCTGTTTCCAAAGAGCAACTTTTCACAAGTGAAAGCCATCTATGTAACTACAATTCTAGGCACTGTTGTAATAAGCATGATAACAGCAAATAGTAAAGGACACCTTATCAGTGTGCCTTTGCTAATTTTGCTCATGGAGTCAGATTCTGTCTTGTTTGACCTGTCTTCACATTCCACTAACAGGAGGTTACTTTAGGAATACATCAAGGAAAAACTAAAACACTTCAAATATTCTCTCAGTTTGACAGATGAGAGTTAGACATTGCTAACTGCTAGATTGTATTATCCATTTTAATAGCATGAGATAGAACTATTAAACCAGTGATGATTTTGGCTAAGTAGCTTTAAAGCTCTTGGGTGATTTTTTTTTTTGGTGTCAGTTTATACTTAATTTGAATTTCCAAACAAAAGACTCTTGAAGTTGTTGTCACAGGGGAGTAATAAAGTGCTGAAACAATTATTTGAACATAGCCATCGATGGCATAACTCTGACATGCTTTGCAATTGTAATATGGAATTCTGTGATCAACTAGATTTATGTGTCAGATTTGGAGGCCTTGTCCATTAATATGTTTCTTATTCTTCCTTTTTTCTGAATTTGGAAGAACACTAGCTGGAAAACCTCAAACTTGCAACACCTAAGTAAGTTTTTGGTAATTTTAAAGTATATAGTGAATTATCTGCAACTTCAGTAATTTTTTTTTTTTTAATGCTCTGCTTTGGGCTGTATTCTTTGAAGTAGAAACATACCTGGGTCAAACTAGGCAGAATAATTAGGAAGTAAATGGTCCTCCACTAAACCCAGCTGTGAAGGATCTTGACTCAGTGCAATTCTTGCCATATTAATAGAGAGTTTGGGTTGATAAGAAGGCAGAAAGAATGCAAAATTTGTGTGTTGAAGAGCTGCTGTGCATAGAAAGGCCAAAGCTGCAAAATATGAGGAAGCAATTTCTTAGCAGTTAGCTTGTGAATGCGATGCTGCTTTCCTCCATGGGAAGTCCCAGCTCACGTATGGTTTATTTTATGCTAGACTAAAGATAGGGAAAATACCCTGGTTCTGTTAAATTCAGTAGCAGAATTGGTATTACTTTAATGGAATTAGGTTTTCATTTTGAGCTCTAAGAAAGCTCAGTTTTGGAAACAGGTAGAGGCAGTTGCACAAAGAATCACTTGTCATTAATGTTTTTATTTTTTTTCTTCAAAATTTGCTGTACAATCCTGCAAAAAAAAAAATCCTTATTTTTTTTAATTCTAAAAGATCTATGCAGATGCCAATCAAATCTATTGAGAGAGAGGGGGAGAAAAGAATTCCTTCATTCCTTCTTAGATTAAGGGGAAACAGTGTATTATGTCCTCAGAAGAAAGAGAATATAATTAATTAATTGAAAATTTAGAGTAGGACAAGCCCACACTTAAAATACACAAAATTGAGAAAAGTAATACTTAATCTGATTTAGCATAGTTTGGGAGTTGGGGGTGTGTGTGTTTTGGTTTTTTTTTTTTACAAAGCCACAGTGCTTTAAAAAAATTAGAAAAATATTGTGTATATTGAGAAGCTGGAAGGATATATATAGTACTGAATTTGCAAGAATTCTGTATTTTCCCTTCAAAAAGAATAACAGCAAAAATCCTTGTAAAAATATTTTTAAAACAAATATGTTAATACATATATTAGAGGTTAGCTTACTCCTATTTTCAAGCATTAGTAAACTCTAAAAAGAATGTTAATAGTGAAAGGATCCCTTTAATTTCTACTAGACTCAAGTGTGTGGACATTGTTTGGGTGTTTTAAAATGTATTTTCTGGGAGGGTAGAAAAAACGTTGGAAAGCTGAAGGTTTGAATTACAGCAGTGTGTTCAACATTTTGAATGACAACTATAGTTTTTGCAGTAATATTTACCTGTACACAAACACATCAATTGTTGAAAATAGAATGCAGCTGACATTTGCAGAAATAAAATATTTATGATACTATAATTCAGAGGTCACATATCAAAACATTTTTGTTCAGTTTCTTTCACTGGGCTTTTCTTAGTAGTGTAAGATTTGGCCTAAGAGTCAAATTGTTTTATCCAAAACACTTTTGACGGAGTTACGCACACCATACAAGTAACCAGACTCTTTAACTGCTATTCATACTACATTTGGAAGTGAAACAGATATTTTGATGGGTGTTTAATATAGTCAAGCAACTGTAAGAAAGTTTAGTTTTCTAAAACTTTTATATTGGACAGACTGGGTCTGATTATTTTTTTTTAAATAAAACTGCCTTAATATGATTTTGTGTAATACTTTTTCCTATATCCCTCTTGAACATCTCCTAGCAGTACATGGTTCTGCATGTCAACTGAAACTTAATACATACCAACTACAAAATCATAATAACCTGGATTTGATTAGTTTTGTCAGAGAAGATACGATTATTACCTAAGATTTGTATGCTTTTTGTTTTCATCCAAGTGGATTTCAAAGCACTGTTGCAGTCAATGAATCCTGCAAACTAATTTCAGGGATAAGCCTTGAAATCACTTGTATTCCATAAGTTGCTCAGGTAAATGAAGGTTTTTATAATGGTCTTTTGGTCTGGCACAATGAAACTTAGAATTCTGCAGAAAAATCTGTAATGAGTCTGTAAAACTTGTTATTATTGAAGACTTGAACTGCTTCTTTAATATTAGATAGTTTGTGTACACATTAGCTATGTTGAATTTACAGGTTGATGTTTAAAATATTTATACCTGTTGTATTTGGTTGGGCCTCCATCACATAATTTGTAATTCTGTCGCCAGTTAAATCAGAGACATTCTGAAGGGTCACTAAGCACATGAATAGTTGTGTTAGTAATTGAAAAGGAAATTTGATAAGTTACTTCTCTGTATCTGAACTGGACTTTTCAGATGTGTTATCCATATGTATATGCCGCAATCCTAATCTCTATCCTCTGCCTTGAAGCCCTGTACATGAGGGACTTTGTGGTTGAAAGAAAATGGAAAGAAGGTGTTGCCCTAGTTACTGTATCTTCAACTTAAAGCATGAGAACCTTCAAGATGCTTTCCTGATGTTTGGGAACTGTTGGCCAAAATTCTTCCACCTTGAGGATGTGGGAAGATATACTTCAGTATAAGGATGTGCATATGGATAATACATCTTGAAAAAGAGATGTAAGCTCTCATTAAAAGGAAGTAAGCTCTCACTTTTCTTTTTTTATCTTGCATTTAAATGCTGTGGTGACTTGATACTAAAATCCGTGCTCTTCTCCCCCCCCCCCCTCCAACCACACAACAAAAAATACTTTTTGAGTGATAGTGAAAAATGCACTGCATGCAGTATGTGCATTCAAACTGTAACTGGTCAGACCCTAATTCTATAGATCAGCTGAAGGAATTTTTCCATCTAAAGTCTGATTTACCAATGATGTTCACTTTTATGGGCAGCTGCACTGTTGATTTCATGTTTATAGTAGTCCATGGAAAAAAATAGAGATTGGCTGTATTGTCCTGTTCACAAAAAGCAGAGGAAAAGGAAGTGTTCTTTCCTCAGTGTCAGATGTCACCTAGATGACTAGAAATTGAAGTGTTTGCTTATAACCTACCTCAGTGCTGAAAGCTCAGCTCTTAGTGATTTTGTATTTTACTTCGATGCAGATACTTTGGAAGACTGAGAGTTTGAAAACCTTAATGTGAAAATATGAAAGATGCTGGGGTGGCGGGGGAAATTTAGTTATGTATAGCTTGATATAATAGTTTATTCTAAACTATTAATAGACATAATAGTTATAATAGTAAACAACAGTGCAAGAAGAAATTAACATCTGCAGACTTTTATAAATCAATTAGTAAAAAGACTTAATTTTTAATGGATAGGGAGCTGTAACATTCAAGGCTGATTTACCACAGAAATCAAACTTTTTTTTCCAGACTCTGCTGGTAGGTACACAGGCCTTGACAATAGACGGGAGGTTGAACCAGCGTGAGTGAGTCAGTGTGTGGAATGCCATCCTGTTGGGCTGCTGATTTAGCTGGAATTCTAACTATTTAGTTGCTGCTGGTGTGCAAAAAGATCTGCTCCGAGAGAGGGAGTCTTGTTGATTATACAAGTCAGGTAAATTTATTTCATAATAGTCTATCAAATTGGTATTTTTTTCTCCACAGGGGAAGTATGCATCTGTGGTTTCACATTATTGTAAATGCTCTAACACGTGTGCTCCCTGTGCAAATTCTGTATCAACCCTTTGACTGTAAATCAACATCAGATAGTTCACATAACTTGCTCTGAATTTCTGTAATAGCCAACCATGTTTATGATGAGATTTTACTAAAAAAAAAAAATATTTGGCTTTTGATAATCATAATTTCCCAGGGAATTCGTTTCTTACTAACAGACATGGAACCTGACATTATACAAAGGGCCGGGGAGACTGATACAGTATTTTTCCCGTATCGGAGTGAAGCAACCTTTGGAGACTACGCTCTGCCTTTTATTGGAATATTGACTTGCCAACAACCGCAGACCAAGAGTTCTTTATTACCTTTGTACGCTAAAAATACATATCAAAACTAAAAGTGGAAGTCACCTCTATTGTGGCTGAGAATTTTATTTCTAACCCAATTACAGAGGATTAAGCTTGTCAGAAGACTGGATGCCTAGCATAGCAAAAGGGAAAATTAAACACTTAAGAAATGGACTTGTTTTATTTATTCTTTACATAGTTCCAAACTAAACTGTGTTTCAAAGAAAAAAGTTCCCAGAAGGATTTTACATCGATGAAATGAGTGCCAAGAGTGTTTTCTCTGCAGCTAGCTACTCCCTGGTGAAAGTTATCTACAGTGCAAGTTGCGGAGCAATAATCATGATACAAATGTCTTTTTCAGTTAACATTTTCTAAGCCTTTTATGAATGCTGTGGCCACACCCTTTTTAGTAATGCTTTATTTATCAGATGATTCAACCAATTTCAGTGGGTCTGGTTATGAAATCAGATACTAACAATGTGAGTGGGATATGCATCAGAGGAGTTGTTTGGTGTGTCTCAAGTCAGGTTTTTTTCCTCACAAGTGCACAACTGAGGATATAAAGGCCATAAGTGAGTGTTATTATCCTCATTTTACATGAGAAGTGGATAGGAAATAGATACACTTCAGAACAGAGATGAGGCTGGTGTCAGCTGAAGACAGAACACGGGGATCCATGTCTTAGTCTTGTGCCATTATGGTGCTTCTTTCAACAGTCTGTAAGAGTCAGTGTGTTTGGTTAGAAGTGTTATTGCAGCTTTTGCCATTTTGCAATAACCTGCATGATGGAACAATTAACAGGTCACTGTTTTATGCTCCAAAGTTCTGTGGCATCGCTGCTGCAACAAGTTACCTACTGATGGAGCATGGTGGGAAACAAGAGGGCGGCACAGCAGGAACCGCAAGAGAAGGAAGAGGTAGATTTGGAGCAGACATTAAGCAATGTGCTTTATTTCCTCTACAACATCCCAGAGAGACCTCTGAAGTGTGAGTTACCTTAGGGCAGCCTTTTGACAGACTCTGCAGGGGCCTGTTCAGCCCCATAGCACTCCTTGGTCCTCTTTCTCCTCTGGAAGTGCATTGCTTTGATGTTGTCATGGTTTCAGCCCAGCTGGTAACAAAGGACCACGCAGCCGCTCACTCACTCCCCCTGCCCCCTCCGGTGGTATGGGGAGGAGAACCAGAAAGAGAAAAGGAAAGAAACCTAGAATCTCGAGGGTTGAGATAAGGACAATTTACTGGGGCAACACAAAAAGAGAAGTTAGAACAATAACAATACAAATAAGAG
>JANZLQ010000037.1:9894787-9934498 GCA_026212715.1 Elanus axillaris | reverse complement strand
TTCAGGTCAGCTGCCCTGGCTATGCCCCTTCCCAGGTTCCTGTGAAAATTAACTCTATCCCAGCTGAACCCAGGACAGATGTGAACTTGGTTCGCAAGAATAACTCCTTTATAATTTTGCTGAAAATCAGGGATAATTTCATTGCTGTCAGTTACATCATACTTATTTCAAAATAATTAAAAGTGAGAATAGAATTAGATCTCCTTGTCTTTAGCAACATCTAATATAGGGGATGTTCCCATAAAAGTCATTAGTCATCAACAAAAAGGAAACTGTCTACTCTTTGTTGTAGCTTTTGCAAGCATGCCAAGGTGTGATTTAGGTGTTAGGAAGGAAACCACCATCGCTTTGCAGAACAGTTGGACAATGCTCAGCTACTAAGGGTGGAGTGAGAATAATAGTTACAGTGAATCAGCAAAGCAGGGCAGGATTCTTAAACTTCCCCCTCTTTGCTTAGACTGCCTTCAGACCTGAGAAATACAGGTACATTTATTCGAATATTCCTGCTCTTCCCTTTCAGTTGGCTTGTTAAACATTTTTTTTAAGTATAACTGTCAAATATCTCTGTATTTTAAAATAATGGTTTGGGACTGAAGTAATAATACATGCAACATTTGCATTCTGTATTTTGCATACTAAAGAAAATTTCATGCTTGCTAAGATTTAAAAATGCTGAACAAAAAACAATTGCAAGTTGTGTTATATATTATCATCTTAAAAACCAGAAGTTACAAATTGGTAAGTACTAAAAAGTGTTAAATATTCTTGGACAACATTATTAGTTGATGTGGTTGAGCAGATTCCAGTATGTTACAGAACTTACATCAACTAATCCTTTATTCCCTGTGTATGCAAGTAAGTGGAAATTTTGAGGACACGTAAAGCAGACTAAAAGGTCTCAGAGCATCTCGTCCCATTTCTGGATAGTAAATACCAAATTAAGCTTTAAAACAGGGGTCTAAAACTGTCACTTTTCCTTCACAGGCATGGTAAGTCCTGAATAAAAAATGGCCAGGCATTTGCTGCCTATTGCAGCTCTGCTGTTGTAATAGGTACCACTTCATTGGCACTACCAAAGCAGGGAGTGGGACATCTCTTTTCTAGTTTTTTTGGCAGCAGCCGTGATGAAGGTTCAGTGTTTCAGGACTCCATGAGAAATAATCGAGGCCTGAGCAGCCTCAAAGATTTCTCCATTCTGCTAATTATATTGATATTGCTGGGAGCCCAGGTTTTGCCCATAAAATAGTGTTGATTAAAACATAAATACCTGTGTAGCTAACTGTAGGGCTAGAAGAGGCCCAGGTCCCCATATACCAGTCTGATTTCTGTGAATTGCTGTTTAAGGAACAGATAAAAATTAGTTGTAGGACTAGTATGGCATGTTGACTGCTATTTTTCCATCAATTCCAGTTGAACTGTCCCTAGTTTAAAAAAGGATATTTGATCTTAGAACCAGTTTATTTAAATGTGGCTTTAATTCCAGAGTGTTTTCATACTGTGTGGAGTTCAGAGAATATTTTATTATCCCGAACTGAAGAAATTAAATAGAATTTAAGACATTTAAAAAGAAACAAGGTCTGATGTCCTTAAGTCTATACCGCATTTCTAGCCTCAGCGATCTGAAAGATTAAATCTCACTGCAAGATGGTAGGTTTGAAGTGGAAAGCCTAACTGTAGTTGAGAAACACAGTTAATTATTCTATTTAGAAATACTTCTGGTGCCTAGGCTACAAAATGTGATGAGCTACTCTTTATCTTTTATTATTGTTTTTCCATTGGCTGTTTTATGTTGGCAATACTACTCCTGAAAAAGACCTACGACCTACATTTAATTTGCATTTGTGTTAAGTGATGTAGTTGCTAGCATTTGTTGTTATACTAAACTGGTGCCTATAAACTTTGATCACAGAAAACAAGTTTATCTTTACCAGGCACAGTACAAATGCATACCAGAAAGGTAGTCCCTCCTCTGAAGAGCTCATAATCTACTTGCTTCCATCTTCATCGCCTTTTTTTTTCCTTCTTTTTTTCTGATCACTAGGGCTTCCTAATGTATTTCCATACTTTTCTGCAAAACAGACATGCCTGTTACCAGCTGGAGATTATTTCTCTTAACTTCCCCAGGTTGTTGACCAGGTCACTTGCTGTTAATCTCGTTGGAGATTCGGGTACCATTTGCCTTTTTTTGGTCGGTCTTCTTCCTTAACTGATTTGAACATTTAAGACATTTAACGTCTTAAATAAATCCTCCCACGTGGCGGTGGGAGCTGAGCTTCCAGGGCGGCACAAGCCCTGCAAAGACCGCGGCGAGGTCTTCGGACCCGGGCCGGCGTGCCGATGCCCCTTCCCACCTCCGGCGTTCCGCAGGCGGCCGGGGAAGAGGCAGGGGCCGCTCGGGCCCCCGCCCCGCAGGCGGCGGCCCCGGACGCGAGAGGCGGCACCTCGCCGGGGTGGGGAGTCCAGAAGGGGCCGCGGAGGGAAGCTGGGAAAGGGGTCACCGAGCGGGAGGGGCGGAGAGCCGGCGGGCTCTCCGGCTGGAGGCGGGCGGGCGGCAGGCGGGGCGCGAAGCCGCGGGGTGGGCGTCGGCTGGCGGAGAGGGGCGGGCACGCTCCAACAGACGTCTCCTCCCTCCGCCTCCCCTGACAGCCGCCGGGCCGGCGCTGCAACCCCCCGCGTCCCGCCCGCTAACGGCTCCTTCTGCTCAGCCCCCGCCGCCCTTTCTAGTCCCCGCTGACGGCTGCCGACGGGTCCTCGCCGGGGCAGCAGCTCTGCGAGCCGCATGCCGAGGAGGAGGAGCAGGAGGGTGCAAGGTAAGGTGCTGTCGCTTGTGTCCGGGCTCTGCTCGGGGCTGGGCAGGGAGACGGCTGCCTGTCAGAGCTGGAGGGGCTCGGCTCCCCCCCGGGGCACCTGGAGGCGGCCAGGCTTGCGGGCACGGAGAGAGGCGGCCGTGACGGAGGTGACCACAGAGGTCGCCTTGTGCCTCCGGGGGGACCCGCCGCCCCTTACGGACTCCACACGGAGTGGTAGCGGAGGTACCCCCGCGGTTGGGGAAAGGACTCCCGCCAGCTCCTGGTGGGTGGATGGGGGGGCGGGGGGCCGCGCCCTCCTCTTCTTCCTCCTCCTTCTTCTTCATCTCCTCATGCCGTCGCCGCCGCCCTCCTTGCCCCGCTCTGGCGATGCCCCGGTGAGGGGGAGACACGGGGCTTCCCACCGTCGTAGCTTTGCTTTGCCAAGGTCGGTCTAACGGGAAGCGGGCGGGAGCCGTCGCCTCAGGGACCCCCGGCCTCCGCTCGTGCCTGGCAGCCCTGTGAGGGGCCCTGAGGCGGCGGGGGGTGCCACCGGCGAGGCGACGGTGGGAGGCGGCGGGCGCTTGATCCGCTTTCTCTGAGGGCTTAACAGCCGGTTGGGTTTTGCTTATTTATTTTTTCAAGAACTTTTGACATTTATTTATGGACAAATCTCACACGAGTCGGTTCAGAAGGAGAGCCCCGCGAAGGAAGGGCCGAAGTCCTAGGTGCCTGTTGCCTCCTTTGAAAACCGCAGTTGTTATTACAAATAAGTTGTTCCCCCAGCTGCTTGTTTGGCTTGGCGAGTAGGAGAGCGGCTCCGCCGGTCTCCGGTTTTCAGCCCTTCCCTTCGCTCAGCACAGCCTCCACCTTGGGGGAGGAGGTGGTGGAGGTTTGCAGGAGAAAGGAAAGTGGAAAAAACAAACGCTGAGCGTAATTACTTACATTTGCGAAGTCAGTCGCAGCAGACTCTGAGTAGGCTGTGTAAGAGAGACAATGGTAATTAGCGTGGCACGGATCGTTGCCTCATTTATTTAAATAGTTAATGCTGGTGAAGGCCCGTGTAGGTGAAAACGCGGTAAGGTTGTTTGGAGCTGCGGCCGGGTCGTGTTGCAGTGCCAGTGTTTTGCCAGTTATCTTAGTGATGTGGTTGGCAGTGACCAGAATTTGTGATTGACTGAGGAACCACTTATATTAATGCAAGAAATCCAACTTTGGTACTTGGTATCTTTATTTTTCTAGATAGTTCTTAAATCCTGTGAATATATAAATGTTCCTGTATATCTCTTCTGTATGTGCATACATATGTTAATATAATTTATAGTTAAACGTTATCCTTTAGTACCTTGTGTGCTACATTTTCATAGTGAACAGGCAGAGAAAATTCCTTCATCCTCAAACACTTGTCACAGAATTAATTTGGTTAAATATACCATTCTGTAGCATATACAGAGGTCTGCTGAGTGCAGCGTGTTATGAGATGGACACAGTTATCTGTACAGAATCTGAATTCAGAATAGAAGCCATGGGATTTGGAAACAAATGGGATTAAAATATTTATTGCAGAATAACAGGTTTTGCAGAATGTATGTGGAATGGAGCTGCCCCAGTGTACAGGAAATACAGGAATATCTTTGGCTTGTCATCTAGTGGATTTAGCCCTTTTATTTAGAATTTTTATTCATATGACTTGCTACCTTTTCTCAGTAAATATTTATTACCCAGTTCTAGTGAAAAAAACCACCCCACATTGTTTTGAACAGAAATCCCGTTTAATTTTCCATGAGAATTGTGTGTGTCAGTTAGCAATATAACAAGGCCTTGTGACCCATGAAGACACTGTAACATTCAGTATCATTCCCTGCACATTTTCTCAGACCTCCGCTCTGTTTTGAATAGTGCATTTCTTCTCAGGACTGCTTTTGTGTAGACAGTTGTTCTGGCATGATTCCAAGTTGTGGGAGTCTTATGTGTGCATGATTTGGAGGTGTATTATGTGGAGTTGCTTCTAGCAAGTGGCCAGTGAGACCACATGTCCTTAAACAAAAAATCTGTTTTGTTTTGCTGTTCGTGAATTGAAGGGGGTGATACCTGATTCTGCTTGGGAGTTTATATGTAACAACTTCTAACATCTTGATATCAACTCAAGAGCTAGTTTTTCCCATGTTAAATATTTTGGTTTAGGTACTAAAGAAAATTAACCTGACCTCTTAAGTTCTGTTTATGGTGGAGTTTTATTTGTATGTTCAAAAACCTAAAATACTGAAAACAATCTCTCTTGCCAAAACATAATTTTTGGGGCTGTTTTTTTGAAACCATCTGTCCACTGCTACAAATGCCGTAATAAATGCATTTAGTATCTTTTTTGGAGTGCTTTGTGTATTATATTGCAGACACCATATACTCGGTTAAGTGTGATGTGCATTTTGAAAAGTAGTTTGTTAAGAGTTGCATTTTCTTCCTGTGTAATATGTTGGGAAACTGGCAAATGATAAGTTTAGTGGAATACTAAAAGACTTGGGGTGCTATAAATCATACCATTGATTTATTTTGTTTAACTTAATTAGTCTCTTTATCTAATTTAATCAGCCCCTTCCTTTTATTTGTTAATTAAATCTTGGGGATATAAGCATTGCAAGGCCACATAGGTTTTACAGATAAATTCTAGTACTTATAGATAAATAGGTAAATCTAGTACTTTATAGGTAAATTCTAATCTGTGACTTTGAAAAAGCCTGAGCAGAGCAGCACTACGTTGGAATAACAGGTTGAAATAGCTAAAAATACTTGAACTTGGTGGACAAAGAGAAGTCTTGAAATTTTCATGTTTGCATCTCTACTTCTTGGCTGAAAAAAATGTTACCTCCAAGTACCTAATATTTTCTAGGTCCTATAAAAGTCCCTTTGATTTTGTTTTTACCAAATTGTGCCTCTCAACTTGTGAGGGTGTGTTGCAGATTTCAATTGTCTGAGACCTATGAAATCTGGAATAAACAAATGGCTATGGTCTTGCACAAGTCTCTTAAGAGTGTGTAGAACTACTGTGATGTAGTAGGTAAATAACTGAAAAATAAAGGACTTGGTAAATACACTCCAGTAATCTGTGATTAGCAAACATCTTGTGCTTTGCTTTTAACTATAATAGCTGCAAAGTAACTGTTCTGAAGTAAATAGTTATATAGCGTGTAACCTGTGACCTCCATCCCCAAATGTAACAAAGAGGATGCAAAACCAAACAAAAAATGTTTTCCCATCTAGTGTCAACCAGGGTTGAACATGAAGTCATATGCTGTCAATTATGGAAATGTAAACAATGATTAACTTGCAGGTGCTCGACACTGTACAGAACCCAGCTGAAGTGGTTAGCATGCTAATGGATCAGGCTGTTAATATCTAAACATGAGGGCGTATGTACATGCATATTTATTTACTTCCTAATCATATGCCTGATGAGTAGTCTGAGTAAGTGTGCTGCCATAGGTATACGAGTTACTTCAAAGTAATGTGTCTTATACAGACCACTGCTGAGGGTGGTACTTGAAGGCATGGCCAGTAGTGAAATCCAGTAATCCCTTCCCAAAAGATTGTTTAAATGGGGCAAGAAGCAAGAGCTTTATGTTCTTTACAATAAAAGAGCGTGGTTTTTTGCTTTTTCATGTTAAATCATTATATATACAAACAGAAGTGGTAATGTTATGTGACTAGAAAGGTGCCCTATACTGCTGCTGATTTTTTTACTCCCTGTATAGGATTAATTACCCTGACAGTCATGCAGTTCCCCTCGTAACTCTGCAGGTGTAATCATTGTGTGGTACAACTTGTATTCAAAAAGGTTTACTGGCTTTTATGCCATTGAAGCTTGCATAAACTTGGAAAGTTGGCAGGAGTTATCTGGACTTGTGTGGTTTCTGTAGAGCAAGAACAGCTGCTCTGCTGGTATCATTTCTCAAACATTTTAGTTGTTAATAGAAGGACAGCTTTCATTAGTTTATTTTAAACACTTCAGCATTTTTCCAAAATAAATTTTCGGGAGAATAACTAGGAGAAGAGTATGTCCATTACACTGTACTGTATCAGGAATCCTACTGATTTTGTTTTAAATATTAGTGTGTCCAGCTAGTGTTCCCTCATAAGGTTCTGTCTGTACCATCACCTTTGTCTTGAAGACAACAACCAGCTATTTGGACAGCATGTGTTTTGGGGGTGGCTGACTGCTTCTGCTTGTATACAGCCTTAAATGATGCTTCTAGATAGCCCACAGTTGGGAGAGGTTAGAGGCATGTATGAATTGCAGTACAGTGCTTAAAGCCACCACATTTGTATTGACACAGGCTATGATGAGTGTATCTTAAACATGGTATCCCTCTGTAGATAGTGAGGTTCTTATGAGAGTATGAGCCTTAAAATGCGTTGCCTACAGAAACAGATGCTGTCAGAATTAGCATTTGTTGATGCTCCACAGATAAAAAATTAGGATCTTAGAAAAAATTCTCTCAAGCAAGTCAATTACTGTGTGGAGGGGTGATCTTGCAAACTTTCCCATGCAGGTTTGGGTTCTGACTGTGCTTTAGTCTTTATAGCTTTTCACCTGCAATTGCTGAGAAGATAATTTTAGGACAATACACCTTTTTGTCTGCCATTCAAATCTATTAAATGACCAAGACAAATAAATGCCAACCAACTTGACAGACTTCAGTGACTTACTGAACTGTGCAGCAATCCTGAATGAAATAATCATGGTTATTAAGATAGTAGGCTGAAAGGATCATAATTTTAATGTTAAGGAGGAAATGTGATGCCCTTCCAGGCAGATAAAATGTTGAACCTGCTACAGTTCCCTGGCAGCAATGATTCTGATAAAGGGGAAATGGGTTGTATTTGTCTCAGCTAACTGTGGTGGTATTTCTCTTGGTTTTCCTTTATTCTTAATGTACTTTTGTTGAGGATAAACCCCTTTGTCATGAGGGAGGCAGGAATATGTTGAAAGGAAGAGAAGAATATAAAAAAATGTGGCAGTGGTTGCATTAATTTTACACTAGGCATGCATGCTGTATCTCTCTTTTCTTTTTTTCTGAGTGTCATTAGCATGAAAAAGAATTAAGTGCTAGTTTCAGAAAACCCCTCTTTTTTTGTTTAATAAGTTGTCCCTTAAATTGGTTAGCTTCGTCTAGCCCTTCTAATATTCTTTACAGAAATAGCATAGTTTTTTCTGGAAATAGTTTTCCCCTAGATGAAATCTAGATTAAAAAAAATTATAGAATCTTTGTTTGTCATTGTTACAACTTTTGAGTAACAACTTTGCACTCACTTTCAAATTCAGAAGTTTGAGGAGGATAGAGTTAAATTAATCTCAGAAATTGCTAGCTGTATGAGTCACTAAATTGGGAACATAAATACTCATAATCTTTGGAAAGAACCTCTCAACATTGTTTTGCTGCATAGTGTCAGCTGCAAAACACAATACAGTATGTTTAGCTTAAAAGTAGTTGTATTTGTATTTGAAATCATAGCTTATGAAAAGGTTTTTGCCCCTTTTTGCTTGTCAAACTCTAACACGAAGTCTGTAGTAGGAGCTAGATTATTACTGTTGTGTTTTGTTTGGTTGTTTGTTGAAAAGAAATGAAAATTTGGAGGGGGTGAAAGGGTAGAGAAGTGGCTAGTGCTGGAGAATTCTCATTGCATGCTGATAGAATGGATAGGTTGCTTTGTTTACTGTGTGGTGCTGAAGCCAGATACTTGAAATAGGAACATCTGGATGTTTTAGTCCAGAGAGAAACAGATTTGTCTGACATATGTAAATATAACATCAGTGATAAAAAAATTCCTTGATATCTGTTTACGTTGAACAGAATACCGCACTTAGTGTTCTCTGTATTCTGCTTAAACAATATATTTAATTTTGTGTGCAGCTTCTGCATTTTAAACCTTCTGTTTTAAATGTTCTGTTCAAGTCTTTGCTAGTGTTTCATAACGTTAGATTTTTTCCTAATCAGATAAGAGGTATTTAGTTGTGTCATGACTAAGACGCAGAGTGCTGAAACATTAAGTTACTTTTTTTTTTTTAAATTGATATGGCAATCAACTACCATACCTAAAAGTGACAAAGCTCACAAACATTCAATTTCTCCCTACACTGCTAAAGTTTCTGAGTTGAAACCACTCAAAGCTCCTGATAACTTTGCAGATTGGACAGTACTGATGAGTCCTTGTGCTTCTATTCTTTATTGCAGTCATATACAGTATTATATAATATGCTGATACTCAGGATAGACTAAACCAGCAGTCTGAATTCTTTCATAACTAGTTTTTCACAGCAGTAACCAGCTGAAGAAAAATCTGTGTTTGTATTTTGGGAATAAAACATGTCCATGTACCTGCTTGTGGTTTCCCCAATGCTGATGTTTTACTATATAAACATATTGAAACAGTTCAGAAAGATGTCCGAGTTGTAACCACATCCTCTCTTTGATGCTGGTCAACTTCTCTATGTGCTCTCATGAAGGTGGTGCAAGATGAATTGTAATGTAATTGGTTGCCTTCCATTTCTTTTGGTAATTTTTTTAGGGAAAAGAGCCAAGTCTTGGTAAACTGAAGGCCTAGTCCTACTGAGAACAGTGGCTTATAGTAGGCTGTATTTCTCCAGCTTGGAACACTATTCCATGTCAGTGCTCTGGCCTGGTATGAACTTTATTTAATTAACTGTTGTCTTTAACCTTTTAATCTACTTTGTGCTGACATTAAATATAACATTCATGCTATTTCAAAAATAAACATCCTCTTTTATATATTGCTGGATAGGCTGTCTATATAGCAAGTGTGTGTGTGTGTATGGGAGAGGGAGCCAAACAGTAATTGCTGTAAGACAGAATCATTACATTATTTTAAAGCTTCTTCTCTATCATCTTGGAGAGTTCTGATGGAATCACTGAATATGGAGTAAAAAGTTATGTGCAGTGCCTGTGGTTCTCTGAACTACTTCCTCCAGATATCTTGATATATACATTTGTGTGAAGTACCTATATCAAACTCACTTGTGCTTCTTAAGAGGACAGAAGGTAACTATTTTTAATGAGGTGTCTCAAAGACAGGAATAAAAAACCTTTCAAAAATATGTATTTTAAAAGTCTTCCAAAACTTCATTCTTTAGTGCATCAGATGCATTTTTAAAGACTTCAAGAGGGTAAGTAATGGTATGCCACATGTGTTCACTGAGGTCAGAACTTACTTGAAATAACCATAGTGTGTGTGAAACAAAGTTTATGGTATGCTAGGCTTGGACTGAAGTAATTACACAATGTGAAATTTCTCAGCACTGCCTGCTACTTGGAGTTGTAGTCAGGAGAGATATTCTTAAAGAGCTTCTTGAGTTTTCACTCTGATTTTACTGAAGTATGCTTTAGTGATATAAAGAGATTTGGCAATTGCAGTATCTGAAAACCTCAGAAAAACAATTTGGATAAAAGATTGGTTTTGGTATTTGTTGTATGCAGTTAAATACTGAAGTTTGTTTTAAAGTTTCAATCTGCCCTTCAACAAGCTATTTGCCCAAGGCTGTTGCTGGTTAGGAGCTGAGTGCTATCAGATGTGAGATACTATGGGCTTGCTAACTATGTGCGTGGAAATGCAACTTTTCAGAAAACAATACAAAAGTAAGTATGTTTGTTCACTAGAAATTACAGACTTTTGTGCAGCTAGTAAGGAAATGGAAAATCGGCTCTTTAATTTTAAGGGTGTTACAATCATGCTTGCTAATTAGTAGTCTAGTGTTCAGGTTTTGTGAGCATAAAGATTTCTCCTTGAGTGAATGACAGTGCTTAACGCACTTATTTTTTTTTCTTTGTAGTAGATGCACATTACTATAGTGATGCTACTGCCTTCTTTTTCATTAGAAGGAATAATAGCTTCTGTGTTAAGGGGTCTTAGGGTTCAGTAAAGGTTTTTTTGTAGTTCTCTTATCAACAAAATATAACAAGATATTTCAACAATGCAAAGCATTTTGGTGAAGCTAAGGAGCTGTGGGAACATGTTTTTTCAGAAGATACTGGTTATTTTTACTTCATCTGTAGTGAACAGCTGTTGAATGATACGTTGTTTTTTAACTACTGCTACTATCTTACTTGTCTAGAGGTACCAATAGGGAGTGGAGGCCAAGGCAAAAAAGATTTTTAGCCTGAGGATCAAAGTGTATCTATACTTTGTAACATGTGTGTGTGTCTGTGGGGGTAACCAGAGAAAGAAAATGGGCTTTGTGTAGGGAATCATGATCAGCTAATACTTTCCCTAATCTGCCAGATGTAAATCACAGGCTAGTTTGAGACCACAGGGTGTTGTGGCTTCAACACTTTTCTTAAAGCTTCTCATTCTTTCTGTTCAAATGATCCTATAATGCTGTTCTGTGCAGGTGTTTGGAGGCTTGAGTGCTGTGCAATATTAAATCATTCCCCCTCCCCCCCACTTATTTTTTTCCTATTTAAGGGCAATTACAGAACTTCCAGAATTAAAGCTAAGTATAAATGAATAAATACACTTAAACATTACACATTTTCAGTTCTTGAGCCGGTGGTTTACCACTACTAGGCTTTTCTCTGCTGTTATGGGGTGTAAGAATCTACACTAAGGCATATGGACTGATAATGCATCAGATGATCAAAGTTAATTATTGTAATGAAAGGATAAAAATTAGTTTCTCTTAAGTTTTCTCTTAAGAGAATTTTTGGGTGCTCACTTCCTTCCGGGTACTCTAGTATCAAACAATCTATACTCAGTCATAGAAGACCAAGTATGCTAAATTTCTGGAGTGTCTTCAAAACCAGCAAGGCTGTTTCTTCAAGGCTGTTCCCTCAATGAGATAGTGACAGTAATGTTAAACACTGTTTAAATGTTTAAAGTCTTTGACGTTGTTTCCCTATGGTTTTGTTCTAGAATTGCCTTTTACCCACTTCCTCCTATTACAGCACAGTACGATCTCTAGGAGAACACCTAATTTAAGTGTATGTTCCTTATCTGGAACACTCAAGGTTCAGTGTACAAACGGAGGATGAAGAACAGAGTATGTCTGAAGCAGTCTCTTAAATTAATATTCATTGACTTGCCTTGGCATCTGGCTTCAAGTTATTAAGAGGGAAGATGATAGATTTATTTCCCTCCATCAAGTTTCATCACGTATAGTGCCTATGCCATAAACTTCAAGTCCAGACAAGAGCTGGATGGTGATATGGAAAGAGGCACCTGTGAACAGCATATTTTTTTCTGAACATTGTTCCTTTGCTTCTTGAATCACATTTAATTTTCTAAGATATTATTACTGGAGGCTGATTTCTGGTGATAGTATTAGTGTTCTGGTTGAATAAATCCTAACCCAGTATATTCCAAACAAAATTTTACTTTGCCAATTTAACTTTAATTTTTTATGGTTCACTTTGAATAGAAACAATATTTTTGGAGAGTATAAGCCTTACAATAACTTTTCTTTCCACAACAGAATAATTCAGTTTTATTTTAGACCTACTGAAGCAGTTTGTGTTCACTAGAAATACTTTCACAAAGTATTCTTAATGCTCGAAAAAAGATATCCCCTTCTACATCTTAAAATAGAAAAGGTTTTATTTAACAATAGTTATTTATTCTGAAGAAAGAGTCTAAGAGCAGTCTGTGGCACAGAAATGAGTCAGGATAGAATCAACAGACTGAGAATTTTTCACTGAAATTACTTTCAAGTAAGAGAAGAAGTGGCAATATTTGGTATCCATGACTCTGGAAAGTGTAGATGGATACCAATTTTCCATTTGTCATTTAGAAACTAAAAAGCTTCTGGTATTTTGACAAGGCCATAAAACTTGTCAGTGATGTGGGGATCAGCTATATAATTACTTCTTGTTCCTGGTAAAGAGTGAAGTAGGACCTGTGTAGACCTGTTGTCAGAACAGGACAACAAAAGAATATCCCTGATGATTTTCCAGAAGCTTGCCTGACTCATTGCTGTCCAGCCTCTGAAGTGTGAATGAGAAGTGCTGCTGGATGACAACACTGAATGAATACTTGGTCCCAAAACTTTCTCCTCCATCTCAAGAGACAGTAAGGAGGGAGGAGTATGATTTGAAAGAAACTGGCTGATCGAGACAAAAAGTCATTCAAAATGCTAGGACTTTGTGCTACAGTAGACAGGGATGACTTGATGGGTACTGCTGAAGCACTGTTCATTCTTTGGCATGGGTGTAAAGTTAGATGCTTTGCACTACTTGCTCCCATATGGAGGAAGTGTGCTCTTGGCTGCTGCAGTGCAGAGGACAGGAGAGGGCTGGGCAGGCATGGTGGTGTTTCCTGTCCCCTTTTGTCAGTGGTAGCTGAGGAAGGTTGCTTGTCCCCCATTGTATCAGCTGGCTGTTATGCCTTTCTCTTCCACATGTCCAAGTGAAGAGTGCATTTGTTTAGTTAGTGGGTGACTTGGCAGATCTCTCATTGGAAACATAGCAGTGGGGGCTGCAAGAGCATGACCATGTGTCTTGAAAGAATATGACTCCTGGTATCCAAAAAGCATGCTGTCTTATCCAGCATATAGATATCTTTCTGAAGGTTTGGTGGATGAGACCTGGCTATTAGAATGAATAAACGCTGATCTCTTGATGCCTTCCTTTTATGTTACAGAAAACACCAGAAGAGGATTTTTATAAGATCCAAAGGTTGTTGAGAGGAAGGAGTACAATATGTTACTGACATTTTCAGATATTAGACTGGAAATGTGAGGGAGTTGAAGTTTGACAAGATGTGTTCCTGTCTGTATTACTTTATGTAGTTCTCTTTGCGGAACATGTGAGAACATAGAATGGGTTTATGCCATATTTCATTTATTTTCTGTTAGGTATATGTCAACATATATCATCAATTGTTCATAGAAAAGTTTGTAACACAGTAACTTTGATCACTTCTGTCCACTGGTTTTACTCTAGTTTCAGTATGGAAGTCTCAGTGCAGAGATATGTATGGAGTGTCTGCTTAGATATTTTCAATGGTGGGGAGGGGAGTGCTGAAAACACCTTTTTTTTCAGTCATACATTGAACACTTGTACTACTGTACTACTAGTTCACAAGTGAACAGTAGAAGTTCTATTATTTTTTTCCAGGAATAGCAACCTTGTGGTTTTGT
Source organism: Elanus axillaris (assembly GCA_026212715.1). Classification (NCBI taxonomy): domain Eukaryota; kingdom Metazoa; phylum Chordata; class Aves; order Accipitriformes; family Accipitridae; genus Elanus; species Elanus axillaris. Next base: position 9,920,569 of record JANZLQ010000037.1, on the reverse strand, counting down.
AATTTGAAGCTTTCAGCTTCCAACTTAGAGAATGAATGGACTGCTTAACCTTCCTTTGAACCCTTGATCTTACTAGTACAAGTGACTGTAAGAGGAGGTAAAACTCTTGTTGGCATAACTTGCATGATCATTGAAGCATCTGGGCTTTCCCAATGTAGGGTAGAAATTAATTACCAAAAGAAAAGTTTTAATTTGCTCTGTCAGGAAATTGCTTCCTGAAAGAGGGGAACTTTGCAGAAGACGTTTTAAGTATGGACTCTTGCATTGTTGCTTTAAAATATATTTAAGAACAACTCCTCTCTTCCTGCACTATTATAGACTAGAGACAAGTAGTAATTTAATTAACTTTCAACACCTGCTGCTGAGCTACTTCTAGAATTACTAGGTTTTGGAGTGAGTTTGGTGGTTTTGTTTATTTGTTGTTGTTGGTTTGGATGTGGTGGTGGTTTGTTGGTTGTTGGGGGTTTTTTTGGTTGGGGTTTTTTTCTGGTTTTTTTTACTATTTTTATTTTTTTTTCCCCAAAATGATCCAACTTCAGAATCAGGACTAAATTTGAGGTCAGGCACAGATCCAATAAGAGGTGATCTGTGTATCAGTCTCTGTTCCTGCCCTTACACAGGTGAGGCTTTTGTTCTCCCTTTCAGAATAGTTTTCTGGATCTTGAAAACAAGATTTCAAGAAATAAATTTGCTCAGAAAGAGAGTGTGCAGAATTTTTATCCCCTTCTATTACAAGGGATGTAAAAAACCCCCCCAAAATTAAGGACCTGTTCTTGTAAGTCCATTCTGTTTTCTCTGGAATGGCAGTACTGCGTGGTCTGCACAGCAAAGGGCAGGCAAAAAGAAAAGTCCAGTCAGGACCAAATAATTTTGGTTGCTGATTTTGGGACTTCTGTCAGATAAACATTCTTGCTAGGGCTGTTTATCTACTCCTGTGTGGAGAGAATTTTGAAACAAAGATTGGCATTCTCTTCAAAGTACTTGTTTTGTTAAAATTGGCCTAATCTGCCTGCCATTGATGGGACACATGCATTGTGCTCAACTTCTCATGCTGTCCATGACTGGCATGTCAAGATTTTGACCCTGGTTTCACACAAGTTAAACCAGCTTTGTAATGGTTCTTTATACCTTTTTGCAAAAAGCAAGGGATTATTGTCTTGACAAGCACAGTCTGTTTTCTGGTTATGTTCTAGTAGATACTAATTAGCATACAGTTGAACCTGTTCTCTGTTAATTAGGTCTTTGTGCTGGTCAAAATGGAAACCAGGTGTCAAATCAAGTCAAGTAAGATGATTTTGATGACTAAAAATATTTTTTTCCTCTCTTTTAAAAGAAAGGGGGGGAAAAAAAGCTATAGGTATAAGAAGTTCCTTGTTAACATTGTGGACCCTGTTACCAAAAAATAAGCTTGCCTTACATAGAGACTTCATTTGTTCTCACCATGCAAGTTGTTTATGTGAAGCGCCTTTGGGTGTATAGACCTTTTTTAAGTGTAACTTCAGAATTGCAATGGTGATAGCCAGCACTTGGAATATGTCTGTGCTGGTTTTGAGAGTGACTTCAGCCATGAATGAATTGTTATTTTCTGCAAATCAGCAAAGTATGATCTTAAGTTATTAAAATATGGATCTTAATTTATTAAAATATGCTAAAAAGCTTCTGTAAGTCTTTACATAGGAGAAATGGAAATTTTCTCCCCAATGTTGTGTGGATTGTTCCATGGCAACACGAGCTGTGACTGCTGGTCTGAATTAACATAACTGACACTACGCATAGCCCTGGATACAGGCTTGCTGACATCAACTCTTTTGGCATGTATTCAGAAAAGTAAACAAAAGACAATCAGTGTTGATTTTGGCATAACTAGCAAGTCCACAAAACTGCCAAATCCTTCTCAATGTACTCATCCAATTAATCCCCATTGATTTAGGACATTTACTTAAGTGAGCAAAACATACTGTATTTGGTCTTAAAAGTTGTTTGAAAGTCTTGGTTTTCAGGTGATTTAGTAAAAATGTTCTTCATTTATATTGTATTTTTTCATGTTTTTTAATGTTGTTCCTTTGTAGAAAAAAAATGAATTCTGACAGCTCAGCACTTACCATGAGTAGCCCTGCTGTAATAAATCAATGTGCCAGAGGAGGAATGGAAGAAGATAAAGTTTGGTAAGCTTTACTTCTACTTTTCTAAGAGGTCAGTAGACAGCAATATTGGGAGATATAGCTTTAAAATTAAGAAAAAGAATTACTTGTTATAAATGTTTGCATTAATTTTGAATTTTTTAACAACAGAGAAGGAAAAAGGGGAATAATTTCTTATTTTGGTTTTGAATTTTTAGCAGATGACCATGGAACAGTTTGTCATGGGGGATGGGCAAGGGAAAAACTCCTGTTCACTTCAGCAGTTCACCAGTTGTACTCATGTTATCTTTCACATATGGCAAGTGTCTTAATCTCCCAATGCTTTTGCTGTGCTTGTGCGATGCCATTACTAGTACCCTTCAGTACTGTGCAGGCTTGTGGTCTGCTGAGATTTGTGCCCTTGGAGACATTACAAAGTCAAATAATTTCTACTTCTTATTTAAAAAAAAAATTTGCACTGGAGAAAAAAAATACTATGCAGTTCAACAATAGATGTGGACAAATGCTTACACTTGAGGACTCTCTATTTGTGAAAATTGCCACGACTGTGCAATGTTTAACACCTCCTTTGGTGTGTTCATGAAGGGCACAGGGCACTGAGAAAGCATTGAGACTACTTCAGCTGCGTTAATGAGAGCCTTTTATTGAAAGCCTGCTGATTTTTACTTGCTGTTGTTCACTGGGGTTTAGCTAGGGTTTTGTTACATTATTTACCATGTAGAAAACAACCAAATAAACTCATGACAGGAAGCATGGCACTCATATGGACAAAAAGCGAACTTGCATTGTTTTTGTAGTCTGAGAAATACTCTTGAAAAGGTAAAGAATTAAATATTAACAAATGAATGTTATATTTCCTGCTGGATCCATGTCAGGAAATCACGTAGACTTCTGTTTTGTTTTTATATGGGATTAAATTAACAGCATCATAGTAACTGGAAAGTAGTTTCTTCTTAAATGTCTCCCACTATTCTACTATCCTGGAATATCCTCAGAGCTAGAAACAAAGTCTTTGGATGAAAGGGGTGGATGAGGAAGACTTGTGAGCTTCCCTACTGACTCCCAAATCTAATGAGGGGTGGGAATTGCCGCATACTATTCCTTTGTTTGATATTTTTACTGGTTTATATCCTGCTTGCGGTATTGAGCAATATAGTTTTGTTTTCTGCATGGCATTTCTTTGTAATGCTTTATGGCAATTCTTTTTAATGTTGATGCAAATAGTGAGAGAGTACAATTTAGGTTATCAAGTATTAGTGTATCATGAATAAATGCTATGTTGTTACAAATGTGTAATTGACCTTGGGGATAGTGGTGCAAAATATCAGAATTTACTTGTCCTTTAGTCTTTGATTTGCTTTTGATCGTGTCTGTCCCGCTCTCCCCGCCCCCCCCCCGCCCCAAATTCTTGTCTATATTTTTTGTGTATACTAATCTACAGTTTTGTAGACATACGTTCAGTCATACTGGCTAATATTTTTATCATTGCCTTCCTGCAATTCTTCATTAAATTAGTCAGGTTGAGCAGAGATTGTTCTCCACGAATTAAACATATCTTTTTATTTAATATCCTAGGAGGCTTAGGAGTTCTAATAAGGAGATAAAACAAATTCCTTTTTTCAGATATTGTAAAATTACCTTGGTATTTGAGGTTAAATAAATATCCATAATTCCAAATGCTCATCGACAGGAGCAGACATGGTCTCAAAGTCCCTTTGTTGTTGCTAGGCCAAGTTATTCAGTGTGTCACTGAGATGTAGAGAATTGTTTCACATTGTAGGATTAGTTTAATGCAATTTACATGGCACGTGGAAATAAAGATTTCTATAACCTCTAGAGTATTTACACTGACTGTATGCTCACCACTGTATACATGGATGTGTGCTTGACAAATGTTTTCAATCAGTAAGATAAATATGAAATGAAAATTTTAAATTAGAATATCACCTTGTAGACTTTGGCTATGAGTAAGTATGTGACAGCTTATGAGAGCGTTAATTGTGGCTGTAGAAACTTGGACAGAATTGTCTTGATATTGAAGCTTTTATTACTGAAAGATAAATAGATGAACACTTCAGTGGTTAAGGTTATATTGAGATTTAACTCTTCTGTGGGCAGAGAATAATATATGCTGTCATAGGTTTTGTGATATCCTTTTATATTTAAGTACCATGTATTAGGTTACAGAAGTGGTATAAAGAGTCAGGTTATCTCTTAATGTAAATTGTGAGGCCTGTGCTGAATTACAAGGAGATAAAAATATTTAACCCAACTTTAGCTGTGCTTCATACATTCTTAAATGTGTTTCAACCTGTATATTAACCAAGAATATCACTTTTACTTTTGTTAGCTTACTTTGTAAACCAAAATCTTGTTTGTTAAAAAGGACACAATGTTTGCCATCTGTGGAATTTCAGTTGGGTTTTTGATTTGAGAAGCTGAATAGCAGTCTGATGCATGTCTGGTATAATGAATGCAAGATGTGGCTGACGTGAGTTCTTTATTGTGACTCAGCTGTTACTTGGTAGGTGCAGTAAATACAATGGTGAAAATTTCATTTAGATCTATGTGGAATATATTTGAAGTTTGCTAAAAAAATTTTTTTTGCTTGGTATTGTGGGGGTTTGAGAGTACTAGACCTGAACAAACATTTTTCTCAGCCTAATGAAGTACAATGTTGCACTTTGATACGGCATCATGCTTTTATTATTTTTTTTTTCACTGTCTGATTCTTGAAACATATTTACATTCTGCTGTGTTCTCAATTGTTTTATTTTCATGAAAATGTGACTGCTGTTAGTCTTAGCAAGATCAGGAATGTATGCTATTAAAAGTATGCAGTGACAGTGGAAATTATTCAATCAAGTCAAAAGTCTCCACAGAGCAAAAGCCCTGAGCAAGACCTTACCTTACCATTTAAACAACATTTATGATGCATGTAAAAGGCTTTGATGTTGCCTAAGGTCATATATTCAGGCCCCCTAGAAATAGAGGGAAAAGTAAATAATTGACTGGTGCTGATTTTTACTTTCAGCCAGAAGACAAAAGTTCTCAATTTTTTTCCTTGACTAAATTATTACTAAAATATGAGCAACAGGTAGATACACTTAATACCAAGGACATTAATATTATACAGCAAACTTGTGGTAGAATTAGCCATATAACCTTAGTATATGGTGAAGTTTTCTCAAGTGCTGTAACTAAACTTGCATGCATTGTATGAATGTTGTGTATATTCCTCAGTAAAAGCATGGTGCATTTGTTCAGGTGGTAAGTGTAAAATGTTTCTCTCTTGTCCCATTCTTTAAAGTTGGGCTCTTTTATATATTTATACTTTGTTTATAAATTGTAACTGATGTTTTAATGACTGTCAGTCAGTATTTTATTCTAATAAACTACCTACTGCATGGTATCCTGTTTTAAATAAAGCTGCCATAAATACTTTTGGCATGATATAATTTTATATAGGGGATAGATTAGAGGATAAATTATAAAATGGAAATAGTTTACTAATTTACTTTCTCCCCCTTTATAGATGATAGTGTAACTTTATAGAAGACAAAATATACTAACGGTACAGTACTAACTAGCTAGAATTTTTAAGTTCATGGACAGGAGTACAAGAAGGAAGAACTCTTAGTTTCAATCTCCCAAAAATGCTAATGGGTATTGTGAATTCCTTGGTTTAACTACTGACTATGAAGAGGACATCTGACACCTTATCTGCTTTTTTTCTCTAGAGCTAATACCAGAAAAAGAATATAATCTGATAAGATCTGAAAAGCTTGTGGAAAAACCCAACCAAAACCATAAGAAGTATCTGCTCTGTTACTTATTTTATTATTGTACAGCCATTTACAAATTCTGCCATTCTGTTTCATGAGTGGTTTGTATCTGCGTAGTTTGGTACTTCTACAAGATAAAGTTAATTGAATTCTCAAATTTGCAGTGCTTCACTTCTATTGCTTTTATTGCTTTATCCCCTCCAACACATGTAATACTACAGCAGCAAAAAAATGCTAGTAGTAGTACTAGCATGACTGCTGTAAATGTCTGATAACTAGAGGGCACCACAGCAGAGTTTGTGTGTGAATCAAATTAAGCTGTTGATAAGCAGGAATACTGAGAAATTTAGGTGATACTAATCGGATGTTAGGACCATTCACTATGTGAGCTAGTATGCAACAGCGCTTGAACAAATAAAGACTTGGGAGCCTTGAAATTCTAGAAGCAACTGATTTGGCAGGTTCTCAGTTTCTTAATGTTGAAAATTGCAAGAAAGGAATTAAAGATAAGGGAGCAAGTGGGAACTGTGTCAATTTGTCTATGCTTACTATGAAAGTAGCTAGCTGGCACATTGTTTTTCTAAACAAATGTGCAGGGGAATTGGAAGTTTTCAGGTTTTGTTATTGTGTGTGGGTTTATAATGTTCTTCCTCTGGGCTGGATGAAATCTTGCTAGTCACTTCTTTATCTTTATACATAGGGTTAAGTGAGGAAGTATTTTGGCTTTTTAAAGCTAATAATTGAAATTTGGGGTTCTGGATCTCTTCTGTGACTGGGTTTGTGGTGCTTTGGTTTTCCATTTCTGTCTCCAAATACTCTGTCATGTTGCTTACTGTGACAGTCACCATCCCTTTTAGAGCAGATCTCTGAAAACTGCCTCTGTCTATCATGAGGTCTGAAGAAATAAATAATAAATTTTAAAACAAGCCAAACAAGCTGTTATATGTGGACTCCAGTGCATTCTGACTGTCTTTGTATATATGACTTGGCTTAAACTGAGTTTGGGGAAAGAAATGTCTTTAAATAATTTTTGTTTGTTCTTTGTATTCTGCTGTAATAGCTAGGTTGTTTTTGTTTCACCTTTCCTTTCCAATCGGAGATGTATTTTTGTTATCTATAAAGGCATGTGGGTACTGGTGCTAACCGTGGCTGAGAGAGCAGTAGCTTGCAAGTAACAAAGTTAAGTATCTTCTGTGAAAACTTTTATTTGGAATCTGTCATTTTTTTTAAGTTACATGTTTCATCAGGGGCTGGAATCAACAGTCATGTTTCTGCACTAAACTTTAATAGAAGAAGAAATAACTTGCTTTCTGATAATTTACTGTAGAAATTGACAATTTGTAACTATTATCTTTGGTGACTTTTTGGGGAAGAGGGAGCTATTGAAACTCCAGTCTGTATAGTAAGAAGACAAACTTGGATACTGAACTTGGGTATTACAGAAAATAATTTCAAAATCAGCTCCATAATTGCATACATTGAAAGAGAAAAGCTTACTGTCATATCTTAATGTAAATGTATCTAGAGTGCAGAGAGATTGTTAGGATCTTACTCCTAACATTGGCTGGTGTGATACATGGTACTGCTTCTTGGCATGCAGTGGCTGGGCAGCCCTTCTGATGAGTTTGGGTCAGCCATCTGCCCTGCATACAGCTGTGTTCTCATGCCTAAAACACAGTCTCTGCAGGATGATGCCTCAACATTGTCTCGCAGAGTTGAAGGAGCCTACTTTTCATGCTCGTTATCGACAAAACAGCCCTTCTAGCTCATCATTGTCTGTATGAGGGCTAGATACCATTACAACACATTGCACTGCTCCTATTTAAAGGGATATTCTAGAAAAGGGACACAGAATGCTAACGATGACCATATTTCATGGGGCTGTCCTCAGGATTCTAGAGGCTTATGCTGTAAATTCAGTATGCTTGAGATTTCAAGGCAGGAAGGAAAGAAGTACAATATGGAATCCCTGAGATTCAGGGACGTATGCACTACCTACTTGCTCTTGCACATCTGGCTTCTGCAGTTCTTAAAACTAGACCAGCTCTAAATAGAGGAATGTTGAATGCAGCAGTGACTTTATGGTTTGTTCCCATGCATATACTATATATATAATCAAATATTCATTCCTTTAGTCAAGTATGTGCTGTTACCTCTGATAAGAAAAACATAAATATTTGCCAGAAATATTAAGGAGTAAAAAGTTGTGTACTGTTCTGTGTTCCCAAAAAAGATGTACTTTAGGTGTTTTCCACTTCCCTTTTAATGGTCCAAGTTAACTTCTGAGTTTTCTATTTCAAAAGGGGAAAAAAAAACCCAAACCAACAGTGGTCTTCTCTGATTTTGAGTAGGTCACCCAAGCCTATACTAAGGATTTACTTCTCTTTTTTTTTTTTTCCAGTACTTTAAAGCAGTGTGGCTAGCCAGAATTTTGGCTTCTATAAGAAAACATGGCACTAGCTGTATTTGAATGAGATTTTAAAACTTTCTTTCAATCACTAAGGTCTGTCATAAGATGTGAGCAAAACAGCCATCAATAAGCAGCAAATTAGTACTTTTAATCAAAATTTAGATTTTCCACCTTGACTATCCAAACCTTATTAAATTAAAATTACTTTCCTGGATCCTGGTTCTATATGCTTTTCTTATTTTGAATTATTTTTTAATTTTGAGTATGAGTAATTTGTAATGATTTGCTAACTTAGTGATAGTTACCCAGAAAAGCTTGTATAAGTTAAAATAAATGCAACATTTTGACAGCAAAAAAAATATTTTTTTTTTCTTAGTATTGTAAGTGACTGAAGAAGATAAGAGCTCTCCTTGGTTTTGGGCTTCACTGAGGCCTCACACATTATTTGGTACTTGGCTGTTCCTTTCCCGAGGCAAGGAATGTGGTATACTTTGGAATATAATTAGGAGCAAAGGTGTTTTACTGTTGTTGTCTTTTTTTTTATTTAATATCATGACTTTAGAAATGTGAAATAGAACATTTTAAGTAGACACAGGAAATACTTAATTGAAACATACCAGTTCTTTTTAAATCAGGAAAACATTTGGGAATGAGGCTTTACAATAATCTGGCTTTTGCAGTGAAGCCAATTTAAAACATTCTAGCCCCTCTGTTGCCTGTTCCCATTTTCACCATTACTTGCCACCACCTCTGCTGTGCCAGTATTGTATTTATACATTCTGTGAATTAGATGAAAATAGTTTTGATTAAAAATAGCTTTCCCAAAAGGAGATAAATTTTTTTTCAGTACTTTTATATGTAGCACAGCTCTACAAATAGTTGTTTGGAGCAGTTCAGAGGGTGAAAAACTGAAGTATGGGGTAGGATACAGTGACCAAGGAAGTGGGGAGTCACAGGATTTGACCACTTTATGAGGACTTCTTTGCCAAAACCTTTTTTTGTCCTAAAATGTTAAAATGGAGTTATAAAATATATAAGGAAAAGTAATCTCAAATAAATAGACTAAAATTCATACCTATCCTCTTTAGATAATTATTTAAAAACATTAGCTTTATGAATAGAAATTTCTTTTTTATCTTTATTTTTGGTGCTATTTCAGAACTGGTTGCAGTATCTGGTATGTATGTTTTCTAGGATTTGCAAGAGCTTCATAGGTGAACATTACTATTTTAAATGATTGGAAAAATTTCTGGCTTCAAAAATATGCATGCAGTATGTAGCTCTCTGATCAAAGGAAGGAAGTAGACTCATGTAGTGGGAGTATTGATTTCAGTGGAGCAATATGAAGTTATAAGAATTTATGGAGCCAGCCCAAGAATGATACAGGCCTGCTTTAAAGACATTTTTCTTATAATTAAATCCCTGTTGTCACTTTTAAGTATTGTATACAATATGTCACAAAAAAAGTTGGTATTGTTAAGATACCCAGTTTGTTTAATAACATAAGCACTGAGCAGTTCTGTTGACTTTACTGGGACTAGTTCACTGTACAATTAACTTGTGAGTAAATTATTACAAGAGCAAAACTTTCTAGCTTTTCCACTGAAAAAATGGCTAGTGCCAAAGGCACTAATTTTGTTAGCCTACTTCTAACAGCAGATATTCTTTAGGAGGCTGGCCCTGTTTTATGTCACAGATGATGGAAAAAAAGAAACAGGAAAGCAAGGGGAAAAGAAATAAAAATACTGGGCTGCAAAAAAGTCAAGAGATGCAGGTTAGCATTTAAAAGAAGCAAGTGTGCAGGGTGGAAGGAGGGGAAAGGAAGGTAGATGGAAGAGGGAAAGTCTCAGGCTGCTGTAAATGTGTTTGTTAGCTGCGCTCTCACGGTTTCCAAAAGAACATTATTATGTGCCTGTTCAGATTTATGTAGCATTTCTATTGCAGCACAGTCCATTCAGTCCATAGTGGTTGGGCTTACTGTGGCTGAGCTCTGATCTCAGTTGTGAAGTGCTTTCTCACTTTTGTAATTCTAGGTTCTTAACAGCTGTTGCTGAGCTAAACTATTTTTGGTCATTCAGTTATTTAGGACTCACCAGGCTTCAATTACACAACTAGCTTCTAATGTGATTTTATTTAATAAGGAAAAATGGTTCACAGTGAAGTTCTGCCCAGTGGCTAGATATCAGATCACTCCCTGAACATATGGGTTATGTTAATATCTGTTGATTATTGTTTTATCTGAGCTTTAAAATTTGGAAACTCTTTGGTATAGCAAAAGTAGTTATTCTGGGGTATTGTGCAAACTGTATTTGAAGATTTTTTTATTTTTAAATTCATCTGCTATTTAAAAACTGAATAGAAATAACACAGTCAACTGAGGTTAAATAGACCGATAAGCCCATGACTGCAATGTGAGCAAAACTAAAATAGGAAAGCAGTGGTAAGCAGTGGAAAAATCTGCATTTACATTATGAGGTAGTATGTAGATACTTACCTTAATGCATGTGGTTTTAATTGCACAACCCTTCTTCCTTTATGAGAATCAGAATAGGGTAGCTAAATTGCTTCATACTGTAGCTCCAAGAAAGGTACTCAAGCTGACTCCAAACTTGTGTGGGAAGTGAGGTTTCATGACGTGAATCATCGTAGTTCTGTTGCAGCTTTTGCCATCTGCTAACAGATGAAGGAAGAATTATACATGTAAAATTAAGAGTGAGAAGAGAAACAAGTTTAACAACCTTCCCTGTTTCTCCTATATCCTTGTTCAATCAGTATAAATGAGTCACCCCGAAGAACTGAATTTAAATGGCTCTAGTCAAGTGCAGTTTAACTGCAGATGTTTGTGATTAAAAAAGGCACATACATGTTTGGAGAATACAAGGTTACAGTGTCTGCAAAAAGGAAATCCCATAGGTTGCAGATTAACACTTTAGATATATCTAGGTAAAATTAATCATATTTGCAAGAGGCCTTAAATTAGTTGTTTTCTAGTAATGTCTTACTGCAAAGACGGGTAATACTCTGCTTGGATAGCTGAAGAATATTCAGGATAGTTAGCATAACTAACAATTATGACAGACTATTTAATAAAGCAGATAAATATTTACAAAAGAGATTAAAAAACCCCTCCAGTTTTATCTTGCCTAATTTTTGTGGTTTATTTAATGTACTTCTCTGCCCATAAAAGGAGTAGTAGCATTGAAAATTGTTATGAAGGAATCATTTGCATTGGGACTTGCCATCGGAGAGCCAGTCCCTTAAAGGAAGTGGATGAAGATCCAGGAGAGTGCCATGGAACATGGAGAGGGTGACTCATACCAGCTTCTGTAGCACACCAAGAGTGAGAGATGAGCATGTGCTGAAATGGTTAAAGTAATAGCAGTTGCCAACTGCTGAGTTTGTCTCATGCACACATGAAAAGGGCTTTGTAACTGAAGAAAATATACCCCAGAGGCAAATACAAGTTTAAACATATGTTTAATCATCATGTCTTACAAAACTTGGTATGGATTGCATTTCTTCGTCCGGGATGGGATAAAAAAAAAAAAAAAATCTTGATTGCTGCCTTAAGAAAGAGAACCATTCAGTCTGCATGCTGGCCTGAATCTGAATCCCACAGGGTGGCAGGCTTGATCTCAAATTGAGAAAGGCTGTTTTCTCAGCCTGGCAGCAGAACAAGTTGCTTTCTGTGTTGAACCCACTGGTGTCCTGGTTGCTGGTTATTCTTCCCACTTCCCACCCTGCCCTTTGCTTTGTTCTGCATAATAAGATATAAGCAGAGGTGAGAGTTATTGATTGGTTGTTTCCAAAGCAATCTTACTGGTCTGAGGCTGCTGCTTGTAGGTAATACTTAGTGGGGTTTTTTTTGCAGGGGCTTCATTTCTTCTCTTTTGGTGAAAGATCACCACTTCCTAGATTCCTGAATAAAAGAGTCATCTGCATTTTGTACCTGTTATTATTTGTCTCTAGGTCTGTTATGAATGATATTTTGTTACATGGCTTTGGTTTAGCAGCTATTTAGGATTTATTAATATTTGAGATAGATTGCAAGATTATGTTGTAGAATTTCAACAGTACTTGAATCATCAGCCAATTTAACAGACTGATTCAATGCAATTTGTTACAATCAAATTTGCAACTTAAGGTTGCAAGAAAATGCAAGAAAAAGATTTGAAAATGGCAAGGATCACCTGAAACTTACAGCAGGGTTGCACACACGAAGGTTAAACAAATCACACATGCAGACAGATAAAAACAATTCTGAACCACACAGGCAAAATAGTTCAAACCAAATCACGAGACAGACAGTAGTTTCCAACCAATGTGCAAATGCACACACAGAGATATACCAGTTCTGAACCAAATTTTACACACGCACACACACACTGAGCTTAACCTGTGATTAAAAGTTCTCTTTTGTGAGTTTAATGAATTACTCATTTTTATGTGCTAGTATGCATCAACGGATGGTCAGTGAACCTCAAGAAATCAGACCTTTTAAGTCTTGTCAAATTGTCGACAGATAGATGATCTTTCAATCCTCCCAGAATCTATCCCAAGAGGTGTCCTGGCTTGGGGGGAGACACTGCTTCACACAGTCTGCTGTGGTCCAGAGAGGTCTAAAGGTCTCGCCTTGGACCGCTGTGTGTAAGGTCTCGAGATGATTGGCTTTGGTTGTTATTTTGCATTCTGGCCGTGATTCCTGCTGAGTCATTCTGATAGACTGTTCAGGCAGCAGATGGCCCAGGTGTGTGCAAGGGGGTGCCTGGCCACCCCAGTCTCGGGCCTACTGTACTTGCAACCGAGATAACAGCTCAACGGGAGATTTTCCCAAAGCATGCATAGCTTATTCTGAGACCTCAGGATGAGCTGGGGTGGGTGGGGGGCGGCTGCACCATCACAAGGTCATGCTTCAAATAATTTCTGTTGGTGTTACCTCTCTTGAAACATTTGCTACTGCTCGGTTATGACTATTGTATTCTACCTGCTTTCACACTGTTATGTATCTCTTTTTTTATTATAGAATTTAGCCTAGGGAGTTAGAACAAACACTTCTGAAATACCGAATTGGTTCCAATTCAATGTCAAGACGTTTTTATCCATGTAAAAGGTAACAACATCTTTAGGCTGCCCTCAATGGTATTTTGTTTATGTATGAGTATTAGTGAACAAGCCAGTGACATGGCTTTTATATTCTGACATACAAGTAAATGGAATGTTCACAAAGAATGTATAGAGTTAAATATACTTAGTTTTTTTAGAGCTGAAGAATGTTTAAAAACTTTAAATTTTAGTTACTTTAATGTAGGAAGGGAGTATAAAAATGTATCAGTCCACCTGTCATTATAAGTTGTTTTTCTTTCTTCTTGATGGAGCATATTGGTGAAATCTAGAAAAGATTTCATAAAGATGAGTGTCACTTTGGACTTGCTGTGGCAGTCAGTCTCCTGGCTGGGACAGGAATCACTGGAACGGAGAAGCTGAATCTGTATAGCTTTATCTAAAGAACCAGGCTTTCTCATTTTGGTATGTTGGATTTTGTTGTGGTTTTTTTTAAATATTTTTTTCCTTCTCTGTGGATGAGAGAAGTGCATGTGACAGGGTCATAATGCAGGTGTGGTGACTAGGCTTGGATCACCAATGTAAATAATTAATACACTGTGGAAGGAGGCCTCAGCATCCCTAACTCATGTTTTGGTCATTTGCAAGTTGAATTTATGATTATAGCAGATGAGAGCTTCTCCTTCAGTGCAGTCTTGCAAATGTAGAACAAATAAATTTGCATAGTTTAGAACAAGGATGGAATTTGTCATCTTGGTTGGTTTTTTTCATGCTGTAGAGCCTCATCTTCTCACTCAGATATACTGCTTTGTACTGCATTTTCTTTTCCTCCTCTATTTTGTGAAAACCCACAAAATTTTCAGAAATAGTAAAGATTTTTATTTGCAAAATATGAAGCATGATAACAAGCAAAGTAAAGGAAAATATTTCCTTCCCTCCTTCATAGTCTGTTCCAATAATGGTGAAAATAAGTTGTGGCCATAGCAAGTTAACAGTGATAAGAGAGTTGTAATGGTTTTAGGTTGTGTTAATTCCCTTAATTTCCATTTCTCTACCAAAAATGTTTAACTCTGGCTAAATTAAATATACAATGATGTGATACTTGAATCATAAACAATAAGTGTTTAATATATCCAGAAAATCTTACATGTTGTAGTAGAAGAGCTTTTAACTGAGTCAGTGGGTTACTCATTATCAATATCCTCCAAAATCATTCTCCCCCCATTAGAGCTGCTTTAGCACATCACCATATTTGATGCACATACTATCCATTTTGTAGGAAAAATGCCATTATTTAAAGATCTCCCTCAGATGGGTTTGATCCTTAAATACTTTGTATAGTATTATGACATCTCAGCAATTAAGTCTTCTGAGCAAGCTAACAGAGAAACAAGGCAAGGTTTTCCTATTTCTGTTTAGAGAAGCTGCAAGATATGACATTAAACTGATGATACTGGTAGTACTTATGGAAGATTTCATCATATACATGTAAAGTTGACAGTTCTTTCTGGAATATGCCTCTACTGCTAAACAGCCCCATCTCTGTTAACTGCTATCAGTACTTCAGGAACAATTAGCCCTGCAGGGACCCTTACTCGTTGTGGGCAGCTGCTAACCACTTACTGCAGTTAAGTCTGTCAGCGTGTTTCAAAACACACCACTTCTGGCATGATTAAAATTTTCCAGGCCTTTTTATCAATTATGTGTCCTACAGGCTTCATTATGTTATATACAGGCTACATTAGCACTATCACCTTTTTGACCATGGAGATTTTCTATTACTTCTTTAACAGAAGGCAATAGGTCCACAGAGGCAAAAGCTGGTATTTGATTTAAATCTAGTGCCGCAATCTCTTCAGTCTTGTGGTGAGTTTTTGTTTTGATTTTGTTTTTTATTATCTGTACCTAGGAACCAGTTTAATACATTTTGGTCTTGTTTTTAAGCAATATTTGGCTTATGAGCTCTAACAAAATATTCTCTGCTTGGTTACATTCCTCCCTCAGCCAGTACCTTTCCCCATTCAATAAAGGCACCTATGTTCAGTGGAGCGTACCAGGTTTTGTTGCATTCCATTGTAGGTAGAGTATGTTTTACTTTTAGGCTGATTTAGAAAAAGCAAGAACTCTTAACTTAAAGCCACTGAACAACATAAAAAAGGCTTCAAAGTAAATTGCAATAAAATATGTGAGTAAATATATATAAAATGTAGAATAGTGTGAATTTCTACTAACCATTTGAAACATTTTGATTTTCTGAGTGTGTGTATGTGCGTGTACCTGTGAAGTGTGCCTGTGACATTTTTATTAAATGTAAAAAGAAAATCCCAGTGATCCACCATTGCCAACTGTCTGTTTCCTGTATGCTTACTCTGCTTCTCTTTTAGAGATTCTTGTCCTCATTTATGATTCCTTTTCACTAAGAGTTCGCTATCTGTTCTTATGAACAGTCTGTTATTATTTATTTGTTCAACATGTAGTACATCTGAACTTCTGGTTAATACCCTAATACTAGGACACTTAAACTCCTATCCGCACCCCCCACCCCTCAAATAGTAAGTGATCATATATTTGTAGTTAATTGACTGTAGAGGGAGCTGGTGATAAAGTTTTCAAGGAAAACAAACATGATGTTTCTATGGGAACATTTAAACATTGTAGTGGTTAGAAACAAAAGACTGATTTTTAACTTGGTCTTTCCTTGAGAGGGCAGGGAAGGCTGGACAATATGTGAATTGTTTACATTAAGCGCATTTTCCTGTGGCTGTGCAAACTTATCTATAGATAAGTGCTGTAAGAGGGGAGGATTTGAGTATGTTTCAAGCAGAATACTTTTGGCCACCTGCAAATCTCTCAGATATAAATTACAGCTTTTCTCTAGTAAGTTGCCATTACATTGCCTTAAAACTGCACAAGCAAATTCCCCAGCTGTATCTGTAGATTCGTTTCTTCCAATGTAGAAAAGAAAACCTGGGCTAATAGTAGTAGCTCATATTAATGTCATTATGAACAGAAACTCAATAAGAACACTGCAAAGTATTGAAAAATACCTGCAAATGTTTCAGAATATCTACTTATATTTGTTAGTATTAAGAATGCATGATTTTCCCCCGACTTTCAACTTCAATATCACTGTAAGAAGCATAAATTAAAATTCAGAAAATTAACTTGGTCTATCTGCACGAATGTAGGTACTCTGTTTCCTGCTGTATCATCATCATCTCGGCCATGTTTTGCACTCAGTGAAGGATAGAAGCTGTCTTTATTTTACTAGCTGTGCAGTTAGTTATGTCTTCATTTAAAAAAATGGATTCTAAAGCTGTATTTAAAAAAGTTAATTCAATTACTACTGTGCTTCTGAGTGTGGAGAATATTTTTGTTTCAAAGACTCTTGTTTATCGTAGCAAATTGCACCAAAAAGGAGGAACTCTCAATTTTTTGTTCTTGGTGTCTCCCCCACCCCACTTTGTACAGAACAGTAAGATAAAGATGGCTCTATTTTGAAAGTGATAGAATGTGTTTCTATTCCACAGATTAAAATGCAAGTTGTATGTGACCAGAAAGGTTTTAAAAAAAAGGCAAAAAAACCCCCAACCCCACTCAAATGTAAAAAACCCTGAGGTATCTTTAATATATTTCATTAGGTATGTTCACATCCAAAACTTTATGTTGTAGTATTTATTACCACAGCAGAACTCAAAAGATCTGGCAAGTCATAACTGGGCCTGCCTAGGCATGTTTCCCTCACTCTCATCATATCTATTATTTGTCTAACTTAATGCAGTAAGTGAAGTCACAGTAAGTCGACTACAAATCAGTAAGTGATTTATATCAATGTGCAGACAGGGTAAGTGATGAAATGCTTTTATTGTACCTTTGTATATAGCACCCTTTCTATCCCATAAGCATATATAGCACCCTTTCTATCCTGTAAGATTTGGTTTTTTTCTTCCCCCAGATATCTATCCTCCTTTTTTCTGAACTGACAACTGACTTAAGGAACTCTTTCTTCTTTCTCCCCTGTGCTGTGTTGACATGGGGGCACTCCATAACAGAACAGAAAATAGGAGGAAATGTCCACCCAGCTCTACACAAATGAAGGAGGAAGCAGGAAGAACAAAATTGGGATTTAGGAGGCTAAATTAGTTTATCATTAAACATTGACATTTATTTGCTCATCTTCTGGTTTATTATTCCTGAAATCACAGAATGATAATAAATGCCTCCAACTCTTGCCTTCCAATCTGTTAGAATATGATCTGGTTAAACTTCTATGGCAGTCTAGTTAGTCAACAGCAATGCCTGTTTTTTAGCATCTTCCTGATCAATTCTTGTAGGAGATAAAGCTGTCTAAAATTTGTTGGGCATCACATGGTTAATCCAGAGGTTAAATAATAGCTCCTTTTCATGGTCTCTTTATTCTGTGATTAAAAATATTTTTCCCACCTTAATGTTTCTTATTTAATCTGCAACTCCTCTGGCACAAGCCAACGTTTGCCTGGTCACATATTCTGTAATTGAGTACTTAATTGATTCTTTTGCATTTCATTTCAACAGAGGTTTGAAATGAATCATGAACTTTTTCCACATTCTGATTTGTATTTCTTTATATTTGGAGGATGTTTTAAATATATATATATATAATGTGCTTGTATTCACCATTTACAGCTTGATTAAAAAAAAAACCCAAAACCATTAAACATGGGAAGAGGGGAATTTAGAGGGAAGGTTCTTGCATATTACAGTGGATAGGCTGCTTAATACCTGTCCATTCAGAATCTTTTAATTTTCCATTTACTGGAGTAGGAGAGTTGTGAGGAAATTGAATTTCTTTTATTATTGCTTGTCATCACATTTTTTGTATGTAAATGAATATACAGTAATTTACAGCAAGATCATAGAGCACAGTGACAGAAAGGTAACTGCGTTACAGGTTTTACATTTTGTGCAGCAGGGGGCTGTATTTATCAATGATATGTGAATAGATGTCTATTGTTTTGTTTTTCTGTGGGGGCTATAAGTGACTACGTAGGGTGTTTAATTGAAAAATATATAATGTTTTAATTCCATTTAAGGACAGTCAAATTTCTCGCACTGGTGTTAGTCCTTTGTTTTGGAGGACTTGTAATATTACAATACTTGGTTTCATGGTAGTTTTTTAGTATCTATATCAAGGTATTGAAAAGGTAAATTCTTCTAGCACGTGAATAATTTATTCTTTTCCTCTTTGAAGGTTATTTCTGAAGGGTTTTGCTCATAGTGTGTATGTATGCTGTGCATGTAGGACTGGACTTTTTTTTCACCAGCAGTGTCCTTCAGGTTTGTATGTGTGCTTTGCAGTTTTCTTCTGTCAACCTGAGGAGGTCTCTTTTACAGCTCCTAAATAGCCTGCTTACAAGACAACTGTGAAATGTCGTCTTACTCTGTACACTGCAGTTTACAAAAACTATATACGGTAACTTTGTAGTCATAATCAGAATAGCGATTTCTTATATTCCTTTGTTTATGTGGCAGCTTCATGCAACTGAAACAGCTGTCCCTGCCTCCCTGAGGAATGCTATCCTGAATGTTCAATCTGTTTGTTGTTCTAGTAAACAGAACAGATGGGACGTGACCATGTTTTAATCCTACCATGCACCTGCCTCAAGCCTTTCAGCAACTGAGTTCTACCTACAGAAACACATAATTTTCACAAAGGGCAGGTAGGAAGATTGACAAAGGACTCTAGAACTGGCAAAAACTTGTTTTTGGTTCTGAATCTCTGGTGTACTTACTTAAAGGAAATGGTTTTGTGTTAAGTTCCATTGAAGATCTTGGGTATCGTTTCCTTCTACATTTCAACTCAAGCTGTTTTAATCAGTGATCCAAATAATATAATTTGCCCAGCAAGGAAACTGTGACTATCTCTTTTGCTAAGGTATCAGTAGTTCTGGGAGCTGTCTCGTCCATCATCAGATCACATTTGATTTAGGATTTTGCATCTGCTAGGTGAACGGATGAGGTTAGTTGGTAGTCTGTGAAACAAGCAGCTGTGTTTCCCCTGAGGAAACTGCTAACCCTTTTTCTCAGCCTAATCTAGCAGTTTAGAAATTGCTCAGGTAAACAAAACTTTGGTGCTACAGAGCAAAATTTGGAATCAGTATGGATGCCTGTTGTCTTGCTTTGTTACAGACTTCATGAAGTGGAAATGTTAACAAAGCATATGAATTTCCATGGCTGCCAGTGCTAATTTGTGTAGGAAAACAGTTATTCAACATATCTGTATTTATTTGAAAGTCAAATATCTAGAATTTCATGTTCTTTACAAAGTGACTCATATGCTTTGAAATTTCTGTGAGAATGGAAAGCTTTTGTGGTGAAGCTGTTGTAAAGGTGTCATAACACCCACTTTTTATGTGTTACTGTCTATTAGACATTGTAAGCTGGTGTGCAAAGATTTACACTTAGAATATCAATGCATGCTTGCAATAAATGTCTTCTATGGTAATTTAATGCCTTAATATCATTTTAGCAATCAGTTAAATCTTGAACACACTATCAGGCAAATTTTTGTTTGCTGGGGCTTTTGCTCACAGTAGAACTCGTTCATTACAAGTGTACTGCAACTCTGTTTACATTCTACTAGAGCAGACACGTAACTTTTTTGATCAGGTTTCCATTTAAAGACAATTTAAAAATACTGTAATGGTGATTTTCTGCATTTTCTTTTCACAGTGCAGTAGAGTTTAGAATGATCATCTTAAAGCTCTTTGTTTACATATCAGACACAGTGTTAATATGTATTTATTTGTGGTTTAGGTTTAACATTAAATATTTTTCACTTGCTAGTAATTTTAAATTTTTCTCTCTTGAGATCAGCCACCTGATTTTATGAACTTTGGGAAAAAACATTGCGCTTTTTTCCCCCCTGAGTAGAGTGGTTGATTCATTACGATAATTTAAAGAACTGACTTTTTTTCCCCTTCCCATAGATTTACTTCAAGAAAAAATGTTGACACATTTTGAGTTTAAAACCCCAAACACCCCCCCACCCCCCGACCCAACTCTCATCTTCTTCAGTAGGACATAAGGGGGAGTGGGAGCTGGAAGTTATGATACCATTTCCTTTGCTTTTCAAGGTACCTAGAAGAGTCAGATTTGCAGAAAGATGAATGTGTGTGGTTTGAAGAAAGCCTAGTTTCCTCAGGAAATGGCATATGACTGTGCTGTCTGTCTTGCCAGTAACTTTTCAACCCATTGCCCAGTTTCATTTTTAAAAAGATGTAAAAAATATCAGAGCCGATAAACTCAAGTTTTAAGGTAATTGTGTATGGGTGGAGGTGAGAGACTCCAGTTAGTACCACCATTGTGAGGAAGGCTGCCAGAGCATAGCAATTTTATGTTCTCTTGGCAGGAGCCTACCAACAGATGTGTTGCTCTGAACTAACCACAGCCTTTTTATGGCAAGAGTGTCATGGAGGTAATGAGAGACAGAGGGTGTGCTGAGGTGTGGGACAAAACACAGGGCCTGCTTCCACAGGAAACCAATCCTTCATCAGCTCTGCCCCTTGCAGAGTCTGTTTGAGTGAGTGTATGGGGGCTAAGAGGTGGTGTCTGCTCACAACAAGAGGATGTCTGCTGTTACCACGTGTGCTCAGTGCTGTATCTCTGTTCTTTACATTCTGATTGAGATCATGAGATCAAATGCTGTGTATAGGACGTGGGTGCTGCTTCACTTAATTTCAAATGGAATGAGAAAGCAGCTTCTTACCATTAATCTTTGCCCTTAACAAAGAGCCCATACTGGGGCATCAGACTTGCAAAGGCTGAGCTCTGTGTGTTCTTCATTGCTACACTACTTCTCCCAAGCGATTGACTCATCGAATCACTGCATACCTATTCTTTCTTTGACAGTTGTCAAGGCTGGGAGATCTGCCCGCAGGGCTGTTAGACAAACAATGCTATTAATGAATTTTGCAGCGTTGTTAAATCGTTAATGTGTTTAATGGGAAAGACCCCACTTTAATTGGAGGTGGGGAGAGTACTGGATGAAGTGAACTCTTTTCATATCAGTTTTTCACAGAATTATAGAACAGCATTTTTTATGCATTTGGAAATGGAAAGTGCTGTACCAAAAGCAAGATGCTGTTTTATCAATCAAGAGGTATTGTATAAGTGATTGGAAAAATCCAGCAGCTTGGCTTCAGGAACATATTTCACATACTCAGAAGAAGTAGGACTATTTACCTTATGTTCCTGTCACTCTGATGGCTACCAACAGTAGTTCTGATATCAGTGACCATAAAGGAAATGGTAAATAATTTTGCATCATCATTGATCAAATCAGCACTTGTTTGATTTCTTCCCTTGTGGTTTGTGACTCTCTTACTTCAGCTGCTGTAATAAGTAGGAATATTGTCCTTGTATTCTGGTGCTTTCTGTATTCAGACTGAAAAAGCTTGCTTGCTCTCTTGTTTTTGTAATTGTAATTAACAAGCTTTTCAATTTTTATAATGAAATACTGCAGTGTATGTCTACATCCTAAACCTAATTAATATACTTCTTTGAAACCTAAATGCATTAGCTGTCAGCAAGAGCAAAGATAAGCATGCCATAATTTAAAGGAATGATATTAAAAAAAGTTTCAGAGGAAACAAGTGGTGAATGACTTGAAAAGAAACAAACCTGGTGAAAATAGAGAATGAAACAGTGTGCAACTGTGCAACTGCTAACATTCAGCAGTGTGACAAAAAGCAATAACTAATGAGTCTAAAACTAGTAGTTTCTGCATGTCGGGGTGAATCTAGTACCATATATTACAAAGTCTTTAAAAATCATAGAGTATTTTCTTTGAAAAAGAATTATACTGTACTAGCTTACATGATGCGAATATATCAATATGTGCAAGGGCAAATAGCCCCAAAATGTTTATTTCTTAGAAAGCATATAATCTCTGGCAAACTTATGTTAAAATTTTTTCTCATATGAGTTACTGGAGCAAACTATATTATTCCTCATGGTTTCATAAATAACTGTGGAAAAACCTTAAAGTTTCATATACAGCTGTGTTTATTTCATAGGACCTTCTGACAATCTTTTCAGTAGGTAATATCAGTTCTGCATTAGTTCTGTTTTGTTTTAAATGTGCTTGAATAGGAAAGTTTTTGTATGTATGGCACAAACACAGAGCAGAAGCAAATGGATTTTTGTTTATGTTTTTTTGAAGACCAAGGTACAGCAGTGTGACCTTAGAAATATTGATAATGTATTGAAATAATGATTTGGGCTCTATTTTTTTCTTACAGCAAAAGTAATCTTAAAAATAATGTAAAGAAGCATTGGATACTTATTAGCAGTAATTTTCCCTTGATGATATATAGAAGTGATGTTTCTCACAGGATTTTTCTGCTTGCAGCTTTCACACATGGCTACTTTTTGACCTTTATGTACTTTTATTACACTTGTTTTGGAAGGCATCTCAAAGCAGGTAATCTGGAGTCAAAGGCCTGAAATTTTAGTTTGACTCTGTCTTCTTCCTATAACAAAATACACCAATACATTTGAAACAGATAATGTGAATGCACGCTATGAGGCAAATGAAATAGCATAGTTAATTATTGCTCTTGCTGCTCTGACATTGTACTTCAGTGAGTGACTGCAGAAGGAAAGCAACTAAACACTTGTATTAATTAAGGTAATTGATAAAAGATCTTATAAATAAGTAAAATAAGAAGGATATATGCTTTCCTGCTTCTAGGCATGGACAGACAATCTTACCTTGAAAAAGATGAGAAAATTTCCTTTATTGGTGGATTAACACTCCACTGGTCTACTTTACAGCAAAATCCCATTTCTTGTCTGATCCACTGGTCTCACATAACATGGTCATTTCTGTTTTTGCAGGAATTGCATTAATTCAGAAGGAAAAACAAAGCAGGGGGTTATGTATTTATCCATGTAAATACTTATTAAAATATATATATGTATTTCTGAAAGAAATGGCTCCAAATCTCTCCTACCCATAAATGCACTTTCTAATGAATGTACGTTGACCTGGGTCAAAATGGAAAATATACACTTTCAGTGTCATCACTGGTATAATGTTATTTTTTTAATTATAGGATTCTGTACTTGTAACAAAATTATTTTATCAACATTTTCTGTATGCTCTAGTAAAATGGTCTTGGGCTGAAATTAGTGTACTGTAGTTAAAGTATTTATATTGAAGAGACTAGAAAATATAACTTGTTGCTGGCAGAAGTAGAGATAAGTGAACATTTTCTGTCCTGAGTTGATATTTTGAATGGAGCTTTAATGGAACCATAGTTTCAACAGGGTTTACTCCATTGCATTCAGGGGGTTCTATAGTAACTACTATGGCAACACTGATGCAGAAAATGTTCCCACAGGAACCCAGCTGTGAATAATAACTAACAACTGAAAACATTTTGCTTTTGCATCTCATTTTAAATATCCCTTCAGAAATGCTGAAAATAGTGAAAGTGTGGGGTTTTGCTTGCTTAGTAGAAAGTCAGTCTAGTCTACTACATGAAAATCCAAGTATTATGAAAGGAGTGTCCGGTTTCAGAAGTATCATCCCTCAGACCTATGAAGAGTGTTGGAAACATTAGGTGTAAAATTTGGCACTGGCTTCAAATGTTTCATATTGTAAAGAAGCTTCCAATGCCAAATATGTATATAAAATCTTGTGCTCAGAAATTGTAACTTAGCTTTTATTAACAGTATTATTTGTTGTGTAAATGGGTTTACATCATTCTTGAAGATAATACTATCATGACAGCCTTCTGACCTTACTGTGCAATGAAGATCAAGGTCACGAAAGTCACATGGTAGAGGTCAGTATTCGTGAACTTCAGTGTCTATTTATAAATTGCCTTCAAAAACTCTTAGGATTTTCACAGAAATAAATTTGTCACTGTTTGTATTAAATGGAGTATCCTGATGTCAGAGGATTCAATATTTATTGAAACTGTTTGTTGTTAAATCTAGCTCTACTTCTAAGTGTAAACTGGCCTTTGTGCATATAGTTGCATCATTTGTATTTATTTCACTTGCATTCAGAACAAAGGGGAAACCAGTCTGGTGTTTATGATAGGAATAAACTTTTAAACTTGAAAGTATTTTAGGGCTTGATTTGGTAGCTTTACTGTCATGGAGTAAGACAAAATGCTTATGGAGCTCAGGGGATTTATAGCCACAATAAAAAATCCCATTGAGTTATATCAAACAAGGGAAACTAAAGTAATCAATAGTAAAAGGACACTGCTAATTCTTTCCCAGATCTAAAAAAGTCTGTTAAAGCTGAATAAGGAAATTGTGAAGATCACTGTTAAATATGAGGAGAAAAAGGTTTTCTAAGCCCAGGGGGCTGATAGTTGCTCTTACAGCTAGTTATGCGACTTAATAGGAATTACTGTGCAGATGAGAATGAAGATGAAATGGAGACTAAATCACTATTTGTTCTATTTGGGTTCCTGCAGTGTACAATCTGCTAATAATGCAAGTGAAATTCTTACAAGTGAAAAAGTGTTCGTAAATCTAGAAGTTGCATAGTTTGATCTTGATGACTTTTATGTAATATAACATATTGCTTTAAACTTTGATTCAGGGCCTCTTGTAGTTTTGGTGCACATAAAATAATTGAGTTAAATAAAAATTACATATGCTGGCAGCTTATTAAAGGAAACTGGTTGTATTGGGTACATAACTATTGAAAATGCTTGTCTACTGATGTTTCAGCTGTAAGTATCTTAAATAAGCATAGTTATGTTTATTGTACCTATTGATCTTAGTAATCTAACAAACTGCAAGTGTTCTCTCCCAGGTTTTATATTCCCCTAAAACCAAAAAGGATGTTTCATTGTGTGCTTATCTTGAAAACAGTACCCAAGTTGGAGGCGGGGGGAAAGAATCCTAAGTCACAGTACTTTAAACTTCTAAATAAAAAACTCTAGAAACAGGGAACGTTGTTTGAAAAAGTTGAGGCTTTTCCCTCAGATTGCTATAAATATTGAAACTCATTCCTATGAAAGGCTTTGTTATCAATAAGTTGATGGATTCCTGAGTTTTTTCACTTAATACTCTGTTCTTTATGTAACTGACAATGCTTAAAGTGTAGGAGAAGTTCTGTGGCCCATGTGTCAGTTATGCTATAGTAAAATACTTGCTTGCGTCCTGAACAGACTCCCAGTATGCTGTGGAGTTTAAGCTTTGGTGAGGTTTTGATGTCCACGTTATTGAACTGTATGTGACAAAGTAGCTAAATGGAATCCACCATGACAGCCTGCAATCCTTTAGGCATGGCAGAGGGCAGAACTAGTGTAGACATGAAATTATGTGGTATAATTTGACTTGGGGGGGGGGGGGGGGGGGAGGTGGGTGGTGGTGG
>JANZLQ010000037.1:9863149-9894687 GCA_026212715.1 Elanus axillaris | reverse complement strand
GGGGGGGGGGAAGGTGGGTGTTGGTGGCTACTGCACACTGAAGTTAAGTTATGGGCATGTATGTATACACTTGGAGAATTTTAGTTTATTAGTTCTGGTGTTGACAGGTCTGTTTCTGTTACCATCTCAAGATAAGATATTCTAGTCTGTCTGCATAGAAATTACAGGAGTGGCTCTTGTCACTCAATGTAAAATACTTCTTCATGCAAGAATTATCTTTCTCAGTGAAACAGTATTCTGAAAGTTACAATCCTCTGTAACTGATCACATTTAATAAAAGCAGGTTTCCTTCTTTGACTGACTGGCTTAATGCTATATCCTTGGAAACGAGGTGTGAAAAGTATCATACAGCACTCTAAAAGGTGTTCAGTTTTTCACTTTTCAACACAGAGAAGCCTTTAAATTTACTGTAGGCCTAATGATGTAATGATCTTTTTGACTTTTTTGTTACAAATCTATATTTTTGGCCTTTTCAGTTGAAATACAAGCTATACTGCAGAAAAAGATAGTTGCAAATGAAGCGATAAGGAAATAGCAGTACAGGAGTTTTAAAATCTTGTATTAGATTGACTTGCCCCCAAATGTTACTTCTTTTAAATAGGGTTGGCCTCTTTATTCAGTCCTTCCGGTCTTTCTAAATGCCTGTTAGTGAACGACAGCTTCGCAGGAATTCATGTTTACCTTCCAGGAGAGGGCTAGATATGAATCCAAACAAAAAGGATTTTCAGAAAACACCCATTTCCTTTATCAAGAACATGATGTGATAGCACTTGAATGATCATTTTGAGGGTGTTAGTCGCTTCTCTGTAGGCTAACTGAAAATGCTGTTTGGTTAGATTTCACAAACTGCTAAGAAATCCCTTGTCTGGTTTCTCTGGGTGAACATTTTTGTTTCTTTCTAACCAGTAAGTATCCAGTCTTGCTAAAGTAAGCAGCTTGAGCATGAATATTGTGAGGTTTTTGCTTGGAAGCATGCTATTTCTGATGCTCTCATGATGGGGGCCATTTAAACACTACCATCACATCTTTTTTTCCCCACGGAGCAGAGGACCTTATCTGAATGGCTGACTGTAGGATGAACATGAGCAAACATTTCTTTTTAATGTTCTCTTTGTAAAGAATTCAATGGGATGAGGTAATGACTAAAAATTAACACACATTACTGCTATTTCTTCTTCCTAGTATTATTGAAGTGCTACAGGAATAATTTTAGGCTGCTGATTCAAAGTGAACCAGTGAATAATCTTTCTAATCTTAGCTTTTACAGTATTAATGAAACAGTGATATTTTGTTACAGAAACATAATACAGGACTCTCTTCTCATCCTCCCCAGCATTAATGCAGCTATACCTTTGTTAAACAGCAGAAAAGCCTATATCGTCCCGTGGGCTCGTGAGTAGCCAGGGCTTTTCAGTTGTGAACCGAGTTCATGTATGTCAAGGGGGATGCTTTTAAAGTGGTATATATCCGATACAATTTATTGCATTAACCTGCAGTAGTTACAGATGAAGAAATAAATTATGCTTAAAGCTTTAAATCAAGCCTGTACTACTTCAGAAGATGAAATGTTACATCATTAGCAATATCTGATTTTCAGATTAAAATGTCAAACATTATTTGGTCTTCAGGTTTTTTTTCCCTCTTCAATAAAATTAATTCTAAATTTTTATGTGAAATTAATCAAATGCAGAAATGAAAAAACATGTTTTGTAGTTTCTTTGGGTTTTATTAGTGATGGGATATTTTATGGTGCTGTGCATTGATTCCTAGTATAAATAAACATGTTCTGAAGAAAGCATGGGAAAAAAGTAGGTGTGGGACAGCTCACTGGTACATGTACCTGCTTCAGTGATGCAGGCTTTCATCTATGTATATCCAGATTCACAAGGGCTGTTTTTCTTTGTTGATATGTTTATGAAGCATAGTTCATGATAGTAGGACAGAAAAAGATTATGTTAATATTCAGGAAGTCAGCCCAGCTAGTAAAAATCAGTGATCTGTTTCTTCCTTGCTGGATATTTTTGTTTCTCTTAAGGTAATAAATGTTCAATCTTGCTCATCTAAGTGGTATTCTTCCACCCACCCCCCCGAATTATTTATCAGTAGACACTATGGGAGCTTGAAGAGCTCATATCTGCAGTATTGGACCTCTGTAAATCAAATACACGCACAATCTTTATAAGATGCTTTGTCTTAGGAAGAAAAGCCTATCAAGTAAACTCTCTATATGAACTTAAAAATTTTCTGATGCAAGTTATACTGTATTAGATTTGTTTTTTTCCTTCTGGAAAATAAATGAAATTTTACCCAATCTCCTTTTAGTGACAAAATGCCCAGGTCTAGTGTAGAAGAGAAAGAGTATTTGACTTTCAAATGAAGGAGTCAGTGTTTTTTTTATTAAGTAGGTCAAACCACTTTTTTTCCCTGCTTTTAAAATCAATACCAAAGCTACATTAATTTATCACTATCCATAACATAAAATATCCAAGAGAATTGGTATTGTTCAAAGCTGAAATGCTCTTGCATATCTCTCAGACTTCACCAGGTAAACCACTTCAAAATTTTGTGTGTGAGTGTAATTTAGTATCACAAATATCCCAATGTGTTAAAATAAATGTGCTTTTATGAACAGTATATTAGTGTACCCTTTTGATAGATTGAGCAGATGATATTACAAAGAAGAGTTCTGAACAGTAAGTACTATTTATTATTTAACAGTATCTTCGTAAAATATTCACAGCTGTAGTAACAACCTTTTATTTTTGCAGATTGAAAAGAATTTTTACTTAGCACAGCTTGTCTCCGAAGTGATTTGAGCTTTCCTTTTATTATCTGAGTATTCGTGTAGATTTGTGAAATATGCTTTTATCTTCAAACAGATGTAGCAGCTGAGTATTTTAAACAAAACACACACAGCTTGGATATTCATATTTAAAAAATACTGTTGTAGTCAGTGATTCTTTGTGCAGAAAGGCTGCAGGATCAAATGAAGAGGTAGAAGTTACTTAAGCTTAGTATAAACTGCCATAAATCGTTCATTTATCTAATCGTCATGCTTCAAGACAGTTAACACTTTTATTAAACATATTAGAAACTTTAAAACATTCAGTGCGTGTTGTAGTCTTTGGATTGCTTTATATACTTTTACTTATTGGTTGTCATTATATAACTAACTACAGCACAGTAAAAGTTGCACAAAACTCCTCCACTGAATTGTTTTGGGCAGCATGTTAATTTGATATCTGAAAATTTTGTCTAAATAAAGATTTCCATAGGGATATCTTTGCCCAACAGATATTTTTATTATGCCTATTCATAGTACGTGTGTGAGGGAACCTAAACAAAATGCTGCACATCTTAAAGACAAAAGCATTATTTTATGACTTTTAATTCTTTTTCTTACTGTTGTCAACAAAATTCTGGGGAACAAAGCCAGGTTCTATCCTGGGGTTTATGCAGAAAGAATAGTTACAGGTCTTATTCAGTCCTGCAAAACCTTTACAGTTTCACTGATCTGTAAATGTTATTGCTACTTGGTGATAGGTGAGAAGAAAAAGATATTTGAGTTTTAATTTAAGTTCCAAGGCAGAATTGCAATATTCTAGGTATATACTTATTAAACTCAACAAATGTAAAATATAGGGTTCATTTTTGCAAAACTGTTCTAAGAAGGATCAGTGTTTTGTTTCCAGACAAGCCTTTACGATGGTGCTGGTTTAATATGAAATACTGGATTTTATTTTTTTTTTCTGAATGCAAGCAGCAGATGGAAAACCATAAACATACTATAAGACAAATAATACCTACTTCAGTCTTGACAGAGATGCATCTTTGTTTTTGATTGTGTTCCACAGTGAAAACCAACGGATGTTTATTCTTAATCCACTTCAGTACTTTATTAGACTTTATGGCAACATCTTGTCTTTATTGTATACAAACTTCTGTAGTACATAGTTGGGAGAGAGAAAACAATGTTTGTCTATCTGTGATAGCTTTTTATTTCATGGTTTATCTTGATCTTCCCCCCCCCCCCCCTTTTTTTTCCTTTTTTCTCCTCAGAACCTCTACAAGTGGTTTTCTTTAGTAAAGCTTTGCTTCATGTTGGGCAGTGTGTAGTACAGCCTTGTGTTACAAGAAAAACAGGGAGTTGATTTATTGTAATTAACCTAATAAACTATATATATTAACTCATGGGCACTAGAAGTTCTAGGACTTTAAGTGATTCTTATGAATCGCAGAATCTGGGACCTTAAAAATTTTAAGCTGATAATTCACTGTATGTTTAATTCAATGGCGACTCGCTCTCCAGGCTACAGAATAGTAGTAAGAAACACTTTGGTTAAACATAGAGGCACAGCTCAGAGGGTATTACCAGTGTCAAAAGTTCCTGCAGTAATAAATGTTTTTTTCAGTAGAATTCCAAATTATCCTTGTTGAACAGCAGGATCACTAAGAAAACAGCAGGCAAGCAAGTCAGTATAGTTCAGTTATTCCCTGGTAAATGTGCCAAGGGATCCAAGATATATCTGAGCTACTAAGATGTGAAGATGTGATTTCCAGGGCTTATTTTGCCAGGGCTGGAGCTTAAAGATCAAATGGAAAATGAACAATTAAAACTCCTAATAAAGAGGAATAGGTGGAATTTGACACTCAACCTTCAGCCATGTCTGTCTCTGAGTATCTTCACTGGCTGCCCTTCCAAGTGGCAGGCCTCTGCTTGCGCTTTTCTTGGACTGGACGGACTTGGTTTCAGGCTTTTATTTCTGTGGTAAACTTTACATGGCAATCTCCAAACCAAGCCGAGCTGACAGGTTTCTGTCTGAAGAGTTCCTATATAGTCCTACTTTCTAGTCTTTCATTCTTGAAACTGCAGTACTGGGGAGAAAATGTTTTGGTGACTTCTAGCTAAAAGAAAAAAGATTCATCTGTACAAAGGTCAAGTATTGCTAAGTTATAGCTTTGAGATTGCTGTTGCAAATAATTGTAGGGAAGAACTCCTCTCCCTCACACATTATGTACTTTTTCTCAGCTGTGATCTGATCTGTGATCATCTATTTGCTGTATTTCAAGAGTGTTAGTCACAGTGCATACAGTTATAGGAACCATCCCTGTCTTGTTCCTGACATCTGAAAAAGCCTTACTATAGTATCAGAGTAATTTATTTTAGACTTATATGCCTCTAAAAGTCAGATCTGCTTATTACTGTTAATGCATATTAATTTGTCTTCTCTTTCCATCATTAAGCTAATGTTTTATGCCAGTGATGACTTTTATTATTTATCTGGTAAATTATTTTATTTCCAAACCAAGTGGCTCTAATACACCTATTGATACAGTATCTTTTCTATCAAAGTGTAACTTTTATTGGTTATTTAAAAAATAGAATTCCTTGACAGTTTTGTAGATTTATGTTTTTGTATTTAAAATATCAAATAGCAATTTAGTATTTTAATAGTTTTATAACACAGACAGGCTGTTTTTTAATTACCTTATATACTGTTGCAGTTGAGAATGTTCAGAAGTAACAACAGTAGTGCCCTATAGATAAAAGAGCAAGACGTTAATTTAAAATGTATTTGAAAACACTCTGCAATAGTTTAATTCTTTTTCAGTACACTTCTCACTGATGTTGACAGTTGGGAAGACCATGAAATCAAAATAACTTTAAGATAGTGAAGGACAAAACTGAAAACTGTAAATGAGGTCTTGTTTTTTTGTAGAACTATGTTACTTGTTACTTGACGTGCAGTTGAGAACAGAACTTGTATTTTACTTCATTTTGATTTAGGGGTATGTTCAGCTGAAAAATGCTGGATCAGAATGGTGGTCATAAACAATTTATGAATATGTTTAGCCTCGATCGTTTCTAGTTATGGGAGCAGTGAGATTTTTAGATAGTCTTTCAGTAAGAGAGTAGGACATTACTTCTGCAGTTTCAATATCTTGGTAAGTTTGAGATGCGCTATATGAAATGGTTGCTTCTAACGGGAAATTAGACTTGATGTATTCACTGTAAACTTTGAATACCCCTGACAGAATAGAAAATAGGGAAAGCATTAGCCAGGCCAGATGGGTAAAAGGGAAAGGTTTTGAAGAAATTACTTAAGGTAGCCCATAGAGTGGTAAATGAGTATAATGCTTAAGCTAGATTTCTGCTCATTAAGAGAATGCTGCACACAATGGGTGAAAAAACAACTTGTGAACAATTTTGTTATATCGTGTATGTATCAGATCAAGCCAGTAAGTCATGGAGGAATATACAGTGGCTTTGATACATTTCACTACCTTTTTAATTAACTCCTTTTGGTAAAACTGGCTTGTTTCATTAGGCTGCTGCATTTGAGGCTCTTTATTAACACTACAATAGTATTAAAAAGAAAGGAGTTAGCATACCATTGTGAATAATAGATTAATTCTCACCAAAATTAATTAAGGACCTTGTCTGATAAGGTAAGGAAGGAAGTTACCTATTGTGAAAACTGGCAAAATGTAGATTTAATATTGTCTGCTCTCTATAAAGACTGTCTGTTGTGTAGTCTGGGATGCTTTCAGTGGATGGGAAAGTTACAGACTGATAACAAATGATTAGTCATCAGCCATCTTTTAGTGGACGGCTTGCAGTTTAGTCTATGTGGATGATACCACAAACTTACTTATTACAAATTTCTCAATTCTTGTTACAAAGTGATTGTGGGAAAAGATAATTTTTAAAGAAAGTTTTCATTCCCTTTTAACTGTTGCCTAAACCATTATAAATCCTGTTATGTTGAAGCTGAAATGTCTTTTGTTTCCCCTATATTCAGGTTAATTAAAATAGAACTAGTGCAATTCTTGACAACCTGGGAAAATAAATGCATGAATAGCATTAAAATATCAGGAAAAAAATGCAGAAATGTAAGTTTAAACATGAGATTTTTTTGAAAAGTGACTAAGGAGCACAACTCTATAGAAAGCTCTCAGTACTTTTTGGAAAAATCTGTCTGGCTCTAGTGTGAGATTGTGAATAAAAAGGGTGCAAAACACTGTTAGGACAATTGATAATTGTGTAACTTGCTCTCGTTAATCACATTTTTCTCTTTTCATAATGCAGTTACAGTTCCAGTGAGGCTTTTGGGTTAGAAATTCAGTTTCATAATATTTTAACTCTGAAAGCTGTAGTAGGAGTATTTATTAGTGGGAGAGTCTTTAACACCAACGTCTGTCATGTATTCTGCCTTGTGCTTTTTAATGACTTTATCAGTGTGCTTGAGATATTGATATTCTTTCTAGTTTGCTGGCTGGTAGAGTGAAAAAAACTGAGATTTACATCTCAACCTTTGATGTTACAAAACTGACTTGGTTGTCACAGAGTTTATTATTTGCATTATGTTGGCATCTAAAAAGGTCTACTATGATCATGGCTCTATGATGTGCATTAAAACACATAATAAGAAAAATGTCTATACAACAAAATAGAGAAGGTAGAAAAAAGACAGAACTATTGCTGTCCTGACTACAGAAAAGAAACTGGGGCATGGTGTGCTGGAGTCCTTCAGGAATTATAAGGAGCAGGAATGACTCCCAGATCTTTCATGTGTTAGTCCAGTGCTTTCACTGCAAAACATCTGTCCTGTTACTGTTGGATGGTGAGGTTTGATAGACAGCCATTTAATTTTGTATTTTTTTAACCAAGTTTTTGTATTCCTGTCATTATTTGTCATCGTTTCTGTAATCTGTGTAATTGCATGGTTGGAGTTGCAGTGTGCTCAGCACTTAAGTCCAGCTGCCAAACTTTTTGTTGGTTTGGTCAACTTCAGCAGGTTAGTCAAGCTTTGATCTGACTTCATGTGTAAGATATCAGCAATGTTTGCCTACCTTTGTAAAGTTAATTTAGATCTTACTGGTGAAAAGCAGTCATTAAGAGCAAGGTGGAGAATGTTATGGTTACTTTTCAGAAATAATTGTACAGTGATAATTATAGGGTAGGAGGTTTTTTGGAAGGAGTAAAAACAGAAGTCAGCTTCTAGTTTTTAGCGTCACACAAAAGTATGGCTAGCTTGCTTTACGTTCGTGCTTCGCATAGCTTTGCTGTTAGGATTAAAGGCTCTTTAGTGTCCCCATCTAGTACAGCTGGCAGACTTCACCATCTTGCATGATGTGACATAACTGCAGCTTCATAGACCCACACTGTTCAGCTCAGGGTTGTCTCTGCTTGTTGAAAATCAGTAGGAGTAGTAAGTTGTTGTTAGACATGCAGCTTCATAGACCCATACTGTTTAGCTTAGGGTTGTCTCTGCTTGTTGAAAATCAGTAGGAGTAGTAAGTTGTTGTTAGACATCAAGTCAGTGTGTCTTTGAAGGCTTGTAAGGCTGCCATGTCCCTTAGCTCTTGATCTGAAATAAAACATTTAACTAAACTGAAGAGAGAAACCTGTCAGAAGTGCATACAAGGAAATCTAAGGTGTCTTAGTATTTGAAGCCTGGGTTTTGTTTTTCTCCCTCTATTGTCACTCTGTTATTGATTTAGAAAATATGACAGCTGAAAATATAAACACTTTTCTTTGTCTTATCTTGCAGGCCGAAACAACAGCAACAGAACAATTTTTCCTTGTTTCCTTCAACCAAGGGCTGGAATTTCAGAGGGGTAAGTTTGGTATTGTTTTGTTCATACTCTGTAACATTCCCTCCTGCTTCATTCTCTTGCAGTGTAACTTCATAGTTAAACCACAATCTGTGAGGACTAAAATCATAGCAAAACAGTTATAGAATGGAACTTGTAATTTTGTGACCTCCTAAAAGTATTTCTAAAAAAAATCCAGCTTTTTTTTATGTGATTGGCTGACTTATTATGAGGCATGGGGGAGATAATTTAATGTAAGTGGGTTAATGGACAATGTGATTTAAAAAAGAAAAAAGAAAAGGATGTGTTTTCATATCTGAAAATAAATCAGCAAAACTGAACTGATATGTACTGATTTTTAAGTGATCTTTTAATCTAATATAGATATTTGTGAAGTTATTTGCTGAAAGCTTGTATATGTGAATTTTGCAGAAGTACAGTTAGAGAATCATAAGAGAAATTACATGGATTTCTTAGGAGGTGGAAGGGACTAGGTTTTTTCTCTGGTTGGCTGAGCAAGGGAATATGGAAGCATGTGTGTTCCCATAGTAATTAAGTGAAAAGGTACATGAAAAAAGCAATGCAACTGAAACTGAGAACCTTAATATTTGTGGGTGGTATCAGGAGCTTTTATTCATGTTTGCTTCAGGTTGTAGAGGTAGATTAATTCTTTCAGAGAGTGATGTTGTCCCCTCTCTGTCCCCTATTACCTGTGAAGCTTTCTACACCATTTGTTGAAAAACTTAATGTGATGCTGGCAGCGTTCAGATGGCAATGGTGTGTGTGTCAGTACTGTAGCCTGGGATACAGTCTAGACGAAGGAGTTGTCACTGCATATTGTATCCAAGTCACAGTGTTACTGTGATCTTTTGGTTCAAGGAAGGGCTTTTCTGTCTTGCAAACTTCATTTGGTATAATAAACAGTAAATTACCATTACCTGTAAAGTGGACTGACTTATACTGAATCTAAAGAGTTCAGTTTTGTATTCAGGAGAGCATATAAAAGTGGTTTCTTTGAGCTTCTTCTAACAAAACATTTATGTACAAAGACATTACTTATATGCTTTGCTGAAAGGGTAAGTGGCACTGACAGGTTTACTGGTCTGTGTTGGTCATAATATGGTAAACTTCATGAACATGAAAACTATTTTTCACAATACCTGATACTGACTTTTGCATTCTAATTTGATATTTTCAACAGAGCATCCACTATTGTTTACTGTGAGCTTTTTATTTTCATCATGTATTTCTTGCATTGCACCACAAAACTGTGGGGATGAAGTTGTCAGCGTTACTGAGAAAATAGTTCCCTCACAGCAGCATTGTCAAGAATGTAAGGAAAATACCGACAACCTCTAACCTGTAGATTAATTATAAATTTCAGGGCCAGTTTAAAAGTAAAATTGACTCTAGTATTTTTCCCAGTTCTCAACTATGCTGGCAAAGTACTTGAGGAAGAAGGTATGAAAGCAGTAGGAAAAGTATTGCAGGTGTGAGTTGTAGCTGAAGAACAATGTTCCCAAGTTCAAAGAGAAATAGCTCACTGGGAATAAGGGCTTAGGGTCAGTAAGTGTTGTGGCATGAAGTCCATGATCCAAGCTGCATGGCAGAGGTGGAGTAGGCTAGTACACGAAGAAAAGAGAATTAGGGAGTAAAAGACTTCACAATCAAGAGGAGAAATCAAGAACCTGAAAGGAGATAGGAATAGGTAGTATTAGAAAAAAACAGGGCAGTGAGTAAAGGATCTTCAAATTGCTTCCTTCATGTGTAGAAATAAAGATCTGTGGGAGTTGTCTGCCACCTTATTTTTAAGGAAACTTATGGGATACTAAGGGAGATGTCAAGTTCTATAGCTGTAGTATTTCATAGAATGCATAGTTGCAGTTAATTGTATGAAACAAACTATTACATCAAGGCAAGAAAGAAACAGTTATCAACTGTTCACTTGATCTGTTTGGATGGTGAAACCAAGACAGTTGAGCACTGGAAAAGAGAGCTGAGCCTCTGATGTTTGCATTGTGCCAGCATCAGCTTTATTTTGATAGAAAAATTGTGTTATGAAAAGCCCAGTGAGCAGACTTGAAGTCACAATGGTTTTCATACAGATGGTGAACGATAAAAGGTTAACTCTGATGTCTTTTCCCAAAGAGGAGTAAAACCTTATTGGGTAAAAGCACTAAGTTAATGTTGACTATGGAGCAGTGCCATGCTTGAGTATAACAAACAAAACTCTAGAGCTAAATTATTCATAGCTATGGTTTTTTAAACATCTATGCTACTCCTATATTACAGACTATAATAGAGGATCATTTCAACAGTCACAGAAAGAGAAGTTGCTAAGCACCAAATTGCAATGCTGTGTTCATGTACCTATCCACTTTGCAGTCAGTTCACTGATTTTAAATGTCTCTGTATCGTGCTGATAAAGTGGACATGTTAAAGCGTCCTTGAACATACACCAACATAAACATCAAAGTAAGGTAAGCAAGGCCTAGATGATAAACATTTACCAAAGAAACTCCTCTGCACTTCTCTTTTCCTCTTCTTACTTAAACTTATCAGAAGAAGCTTTTTTTCCATGTTGAGCAACTCTTTTGAGCCCCATGGTTAGAGATCACATTTAGTTCTTTCAATGGGGATTTCCATGTCAAGATGCTATCATTTATGTGTTTCTACCAATGCAGTTGGTTTTAGATAATAGTAGCAGTTACTTCCAGAACTTTTGGCAGTGCTTAGGTGTCAGTGATATTGATATCAATATTTTTATTTTTATTTTTTTTAATAAATCAGACAATCCTGTTTTAGATTAAATTTAGACTTTTAAGTTACCGAGCAGTTCAATCTCTCTGCTATATGCTTCTCCTGCATATATGTGAGGCAACAGGTTAATTTGGTCTTTGAGGAGATTGTATAGTCTGGTGTCCAGAAATAGACTATTTTAGAGGGAAGGTATTTATAGTGAGAATTGAAATTTCAGAGGAAGAAACACAACCTGTGGAGACAAGAATATTGCAAACTGGAGGGATAGTGTAATGGGAAAACCAGAACATATGAGATTAGGTGTTCGATGTGGTACTCTGAGCAGAAAAGGAATAATGCAAAGGAAGATATTTGGTATAGGGTTGGAGAAGGAAAGAGGAGAAAGCTGCAACTTGGGAAGAGGGATAGTCAGGATGGGAAAATTAGAGAGTAGTGGAAGATGAGACAGACACAGACTGGAAAGGGTTAAAGTATGGAAATGGATGAAAGCTAGTGAGTGTGAAAGCAGAGATAGAAGTATGGAGTGGAAGCAGAAGTCTTCTATAAAACACTACAGGTTAATTAGTTCAGCCTCTGTAAATACTGACTGTGGGAAGATAACAATGCCATGTGGATGGGGAGCAATTTGTGGTCAGGGCTTGGTTAAGGAGGAGAGACATGAATATCTGATGGGATGGGGCCATTCAGAGGAAGGTCAATAATATATATAAAGAAAAGAAGAGTACAGATCTTAGCACAGAGATTGATATTAATCCTATTTTTTCTCTCTCTTCTGGTTGCCATTAGCTCTCACTCCTTTTTTTCTCATCTCCATGCCACCCTTCCCATAAAACCTTGATGCAGATGGAAGGCTTTCCTCAGCACTACTGTTTGGTGCTTATACGTAAGAAGATTGGAAGATGCCAGGATTAAACCTTCTGTGGTTGTTTGCTAGTTTTGATACAGTCTGGAGTTACACACTTGTGTGCTATTTTTTCCATATTAAGAGTAGTCAAGGTTATTTACAAGAAAGTTCTGAACTGAAGAAGACTAAGAATCTCTCCTGGGGAGTTTCAGGTTTCATCTTATCTGTCTTCCCTCCTGCTCCCTTAAAATCATCCACTTCCTGTTTTTGCTAGCAGGATAATTTTCTAGACTTAGTTACATGAATGGTGGGTTGAAGTTACTGAAAGTTTTTAAATTATTTTTTTTCTAATGATGTATTTGGATATGTTTGCAAAAATAGTGGTACATAGTAGTCCCACTGTTGATATGATCACACTTCAGATGGCTATGAAGAAACTGCCAAACAATTAAAAGAAAAGCAGGTACCTGATTAATTAAGAGTATTGGGGTTGTAGGCATAACTGAAGAGGATGCTGGTTTTGTCTCTGTTTATTGCTGATATTTCTCACTACTGTTCCACCAAGAGCTAGCATCATTTCCTGCATATGTTAAACAAACATCTGAACCATTATAATGGTTTCCCTACTTCCCCCACACCAAATTTGGCTGAAGAACTTTAGTCCTAAAATAAAAAAATAGTGGATTCTAAACCAACATTTTCTACTTAAAATAGTTCAAGGCGTGTGTTTGGATTGCAGTTGCCTGAAGACTGAAAATAATTTACTGCAACTAGGCTTCTTCCTATTTCCTCCTTTTTTGCTTCCTTTTTAGTTTTGCAAAAGCATTTAACCAACCAAGCTGCAGATGCGGTCACCTGTGAGGAAGGCTGGTCTAATTTATGAGAAGCCTGACATAAAGATGTGCTAAAAATGCTGAAGGTCAATTTTAGACGTGCAAGTGGTTTCTTTGCTAGTTTTGCTGCAAGTGTGTTTGCAGGGAAAAAGGTGTCTTTCATGCCCTATGGGAAGAATTAAAAACTTTTCAGGCAGTATTTATGAAATAGTATATTTATTTTGCGCAGCCTGGCAGACTTCAGTTATTCCCTTCAGGGTACATGAATCTAAATAAGATAAAAGTTGCTGATAGAAGTTCTTTCCTGGCTTTATCTTCATGATTAATTACATAATTCCATATTACCACAGAAAGCACCTCTTTACCTCTCCTGGATTCTGACTGGCTTTACTTAATGTCTGTATTCACGGATACTCACTTGCTTAAGCAATGATGTTACCTGTAACAGACCCTTATTAGAAGTGATCAGACAGGCCTTTATTCATACTTGTTGAAGCAAAATTATGCACTAATGGCTCTAGATCAAATGTGCTTAAATACCATTATCTCACCATATGACCAATATGATTTTAAAGAACAAGTTATCATATACACTGAAAAGCACATGTGGTTTTCTGTTATTTTAATATACTTGTATGTTGTATGCACGATTGAAATAGCTTCCGGGGGGGCGGAGTTTACTTTGCATAATTGACAGCATAGCTGTGAGTGGAATTATACCTATTATGACTTAACGGTCAGAAATGAGTTCCTTCATGTGTCGTAGAAAGACTCCTCCACCTGGGGGAGTCCTGCTTGCATCCTTGCTCTCCCATGTCTGCTCTGGTACTGTATGCTCATCCATTTTCTTTGTCGAGTGTCCTGTTTCTTCTCACCTCCTGCAGTAGGTTAAAGAGGTGCTAGGTGGATGCTTGATCCCCGACCAGTCTCATTCCCCTTTCTCTTTGAAAAGAATAAGTACAAATGCCATATTCCTTTTGCTCCCTTCTAATTGATGATGTTTTCCTCTGCTCCACTTGCTCCTTTTAGATCTCCTTCTTTCTCTTCCACTGGGTTGCAAGCTCTTCCATTTCAGAGTTTAATTGCTCCAGCACTTCTCCCCTTTTACTGTCTTTGTTCAGGCTTGCTTTTATTCTGTCTCGGTGGAGGTGCTGTTATGCCTCTGTCCAGCATTGACCTTTCTTGGGCCAGAATGTCTGTGATATCTGATACTAGAAGTGGTAAGAAGCAATTCCGTAAGTCTTTCTGCTTTAATGTATTAGAAGATGGATGCTGTAAACATAGGGCCTGTAAAATAGGCTTGGTGGAAGCTGAGTTTCTCTGTAGCCTTGCAGTTCTTCTTTTGGAGCATTGCAGAAGCAGGGAAACTTTACTTCACTGATGATAGCAACAATGTTGGGGGCAATAGGAATGTTAAGAATTCCCTTCCATGATACACAAATGATTTTTATTTGTAGAAGTGTTGGTTTTGATGTCTCCCTCCTTAATCTGTGGGCAGAGTTTTAAATGGTTTAGCTTATTATTGGTTTTGGTTTTGAACAAACCATTTGAACTGTTTTTGATTAGTCACAAGACTGATTTGTCTTGGAATAGCAAGGTTTATGTTGGCAAACAAACAGAGATGCTATCAGAAATTCATTGTGTGGCACTTGCGTAACTGGATAGCAGTCAATTCCATCTGCAGTGCCAAAACACACATCAGAATTGTTGTATTCTTAATGTATACACTGAATTTAAAAAGCAGTTCAGTGTTACTAGTTAGACAATTTTGAAGAATTCAGGAATGTATTATTCCAAACTGATGTGCTGACTTAGCATGATTTGATTACCATGATAAGTTCTACCTACAATGTGTGATGTTAGGTTAGCTATGTCATGTCAGGATGTGTTATTTGAAATTCCAGCAAAACATGGTTTGTCAACATACTAGTTCTTAGGTCTGTGATAAATGGCTGTATCTTTTTGTAGGATCAATGGATAGTGTAAATTACAAGGTTCTTCACATATAGTAGTACTGCAAAAATCATGAACATGTGCTGGGGAGATATCTACGAGTTATTTATGAATGAGTTATAAAGGAAAATGGTACAAGCTGGCCTTTAGATTTCGTCAAGTTTCTAGTAGTTTGGGACTCTGGTAGAAAAACCTGTGCACGTTTTATG
This sequence comes from Elanus axillaris, assembly GCA_026212715.1. NCBI lineage: Eukaryota > Metazoa > Chordata > Aves > Accipitriformes > Accipitridae > Elanus > Elanus axillaris. Next base: position 9,879,490 of record JANZLQ010000037.1, on the reverse strand, counting down.
AGCTGTTATTGCTTGTGCTATCTAGAGAGTGCTGTAATGCTTAGGAGTTTTGCAATGTTTTCATTAGTTCAATTCAGTAGCTGTTTTATTAAACGTACACAGTTTTTATGTTAAAATAATCTATGAGTTAAGTACATAGCCGTTAAACCTGTCCAGTTGCCTAGTTTACAGGGCTAGTTACAAGTTAATGACATGTTAGTTAGATAAAATACACTTTAGATTATGTTTCTTGGGGCAAGAATTTTGAGGCATGGTTATGGAGCACTTGGCTAATGCGTTCTTGAAATGAAGAGACTGTCATAGGCTTGTACATCTGCAAGACTCTTTCATCATTATTTGTATTGTAAAGGGTAGGTATTCTGTTTATTCAAGCTCAGTTATTTAATATTTTGAGGGTTTCTGATAATGAAAATAGTGTGATATCTCCCATTTGTAAGGATTTCATATAATTTCATGTTATCTTTTCACAGAATAGATATTTTCTTGAGAAATACTTTATGCAGTCATTCTGTTAACATTGCAGGGCTTTATTTTATGGATCTTTGTAAGTGCTTGGTAACAAGTTTATTTTTGTTCCGGGTGTGGTTTGTTATTTATAGTAGAAATATTCTGTATATGCTATAAAGCTGTCATGCCAGCTATTTTGCACATACAAACAATACTGAGCTAGAAGCAACATGTGATAAACCAGATAGGTCCAATTGTCATTCTCTTAGGCTAAGTTTGATGTTCTGTTATATAGCAGATTTCCTGTCTTTAATCATAGATTGGGTGTTACCGTGTACTCCTGCTGTCATTTACTGTTCTTTTCTTTGTTCAACAGCAGATGAACTTGACCCTGTTCAATTTAACTCAAACCAAACTCTGCCCATTTCTTTGTATTTGTTTCCCCCCACCCCACCAGTGACTGCTCTTTGAGAACACATGATGTGAAATTACTATTTCCTATGGCTTTTTTTCAGAAACTTGTAATGGTTAACAGGATGATACTGTTGTCTGGTTGAATTTGATGCCACGCAGTCTGAGAAACCAACATTTTAGAAACAATTTTGAGCTATATATTGGTATTTTATTGATGCTACACTATTTCAGATTAGCAATTTTATTTTAAAATTACTAGTGGACATGAATGGTTGTATGCATGGATTTTAATTGTTTTTTTGTTTTTACTAGTCATGGATGCTTGCAGTAGAACTTAGTGTTATTACAACCTATTACAAAGATATGTTATTAACATCACCCTTTTTAAACAAATTGTTGTGATGGTGTGTTGTCTAATTTGCTAGCATTCATATTGTGAAAACTCACTGGTCACTCTAAGTTGATTGTAAAAGTTTCCGGTTTGGCAGTGCTCAAGTAATACTGTTTAAAACTATAGAGTAAGTTTTAAACAAAAAATAAATAAATGGACTACACAGTTGGACAAGACTGCAAAAGCATTATTTGCAGAAGCAGTTGGGAAAGCCTCTGAGGTTTTATTCAAACATCTGCCTCTCCATCTCCACTTCCACAGGTTCTGATTTAGGTTGTCAAGCTGTAAGTGTGACAGAAATCCAAATAAAATATTTTAAAGACCAGGAGAGAAGTAGAGCCTGAAAACTTATGAACTTCTGAAAATGCTTATAAACAGTCCTCAAGAGCTGATGGAAATGAAAAGAAAATTTCAGTTCTTCATGATCTTTTCATTTAAAAGAAGCATTTTGAGTGGGTTTTTTGGTACTCTCTATGAAGACTGCTGTTCATCCCAAACATAAAAGTGCTTTTACAGCCAGATTTGCTCTGAGACATCTCAGTCTTAGAATGAGTCTTAATTATTTTTAAACCAAACATAAGAACAAGATTTCTCTTGAAAGCTAATGCTATTTCTGTGGTTAGAATGTACACAGCAATTAAAAATTATGGCCATCTTTTAAGATCTGACACAAATGCATAATAAGAGTGATACAATGGTGTCTTTTATTTATAGCAGCCTGGAAATAAATTTTATTTACAGTAACAACCAGAAAACAAGGTCTCCATTTTGCTAGATATCATGTAAACATAATAATAAACTATTCTTTTTCTAAAGCATTTATAATCTAAACATTTGTAAGAACATACTGTAATGTTTCTTAAATAATACTAAATTAAATTTTTTAAAGTAAATTCAGATCTGTTGTGGCTCATGAGTTCCACTCACAATGTCAGCTTTTGTAATTCCTTGATTCTGCTATGTGTTCTGAAATGGGATATTAAATCCAATGGAAGATGTATGAAGCATTGTATATCATATGATCCTAAGATGATTTGAGGTAATGTTCTAAAAGTCTGTAAAATGCACATTTAAAAATATTTATTACATTTGGTTCTGATTCGAAAATTGTACCCTGGTGCTGTCTCTCTCTAGATTGTGGTTAATTGTAAACCTTTTCAGAGTTGAATTTAGTGTCATTAAAACACTCATAATGCACAATGAGAAAACAGTTTCAATCTATGTGCCAGCAGGCTCCCCCATGACTTTGGAAAGCTTTATTTCTTTTCCTAACACTGTTTCAAGTTTTCAGTGGTTCACAACCTTAAATATCCTCAAAAGAAGTAGTCTCAGTTTCAACAATTACTCTGTCCTCTCAGACACTTCCAGTCCAAAGCAGACCAGTAGCCTTGTGAAAAGGTCATAAAATGAGGGCAGTTATACCAATCCTATAAAGATTAGATTGCATGCCCTGACTAGAAGGATGCTAGAAGAAGATGGGAGAGAAGAATCACAGTACTTTGAGGGTACTCAGTTGGGCAGTGGCTGGTGCATTTCAGTGTGATGCTTCTGGGCTACTACAGTTAAATAGGCAATAAGAAAACTTGTGACAATCTTTCACATTCTGGGAAGCATCATCTTAAGAGTTTGCCAAATAGTTATCTCTGGAAGTATATGTGAGAAGTGATGAACTCAACAGTTTCTATTATGGGGGATAGGATGGGCAAATTTGGAAGTCTTGCAGAGAAATTGCTACCAGTGAGCACCTCTCCCAACTGTTAGAAGGAGCCAGGTCAAGCCTTTGAATCCCTACTTGACTGTAACCACAGAATTAGGAATCAGTTGACACAGCCAGGCTGCTTCTTAGCACATGCCAGTTAGGTAGAGACCAGTGTTCCAGCCTGTGAGGTGTTATGACAGGAATTTCAGTTAGATAAAATACAGTCAAAGGCAATCCAAGAGGTGATGTCAGCAGGTACCCTAAAAGTATCTTGTAGAGTAGACAAAAGCAGGATCAAAACCAGTATGTCATCTATTGAGGATTACTATCATGCAAGCTTTTGTGTATACTCCTGTTTGTTTAAATTATTATGACCTTTTATTGTCTTGTAGTAATATTTTGTTGAAGAGTGCAGAACCTGTTATTTGCACAAGAACTTGAGCCCCCTCATAGCTTAATTCTTCAAGTAAATTACTTCCCTCATGCCACTGTCACCTACTGAAATGGATTAAAGCTTCAGAAGTTGTTTCTTTTTTTAAAGGGAATATTTAAGTAGGATGACATCTTTCTTCCGAGTTAAGAGTACTTCTTTTCAATAACTTTTTTATTTAATAGCCAGCCAATAGTAAATGTGTATCATCAAATGCCAACCTTGAGAAGGGTTTCCTCCAACAAGTAAATCAAAGAATGGGTTCACTGCTACACAAAGTTTGAAGTCAGCACCCTTAAAAACACAGTTTCTGAAAAGAGGGAGATAGCTGCAGGTTTTTTTGAATGGCCTGGTGGCTGCATGTGAACCTGCATTTAACTTGCTTAGGCTTCTGGATAGGGAAAAGGGGAATGTAATATATCTTCCTACCAGAGCACTTCAGATGTGTATGTTCCCCTTCGTTGTACAGTTAAAAATTCTAGTTGCAGCAGTAGGATACTGCCCTGAAAGAATGATTTTGTTTTATTCTTTTTATTTTCTTACTTTTAAGAACTATAGAGAAGAAAGCAACGATGAAACTGTTTAGGTAGTTTTGCTTGCACTTTGCTATCATTTTGATAAGATCAGTCAGCAGAAGATACTTGGAAACTGACTGTATACTGTCTGCATAAAGACTCACCATATGCTTGTTATAAGCATTTGACAGACTTCAATTTTATGCCACCCCAATGCTTTGGGCACTTTACAAGTGAGAATACTAAGGTGGGAAAGTTTCTCAGACAAAGTGTTGTCACGTATTTTCTTTTTAATTTAAATCATTAATATCTTGTGTTCATTCTTTGTTCCTGTAAACCAAACTTATAGTAACATTTAATTCTTTTTACCCACTGTTTTGTGGCTGTTTCTGACTATTTGATCCTGTGTTCATGGTGCTATCTTGTTTCATGTTTTGTTACTGCATTGGACTCAGCAGCACTGCTATAGCTGCACAGAGACTGAATGAACAGCTTTCGTATGTTTATGTATTTTGTCAATTATATTTTCTTGACCTCAATCTTTTGAGGCAGTTGCTGCCTGGAGTCTAGATAAAATGTCTTAGATTTCCTTCCTTGGTACTTATGTGCATGTTTACAATATATGTGAGTTTAAGCTGCACTTTCAGATGGAAGCTGTTGATGTTGCTGTCAGTGATGTGCAGAGTACCAGACTGATACAAAGCTGCAGGGAAAAAACACAAAGACAATGTTTTATTTACTCAGACATTAGAGAGCAGGATTTAGCATCCTGTTAACCTGTGTTGATTGATACAGGTAGGGAGGACAGACTGTTTTAAACTTTGTTTACTAGATTGATGAGAAGTTTGCTTGGCCCATCTTATGCCTGACACTAGGCTGAAGTCTGTGGTATCTGTCTTTAGGCTTCTTAAATTCTGATGGCTACTGAGGCAGAAGGTTATAGGTGACCGAAGAAATAGTGAAAGTGTGAATATAAAGAAGCATAGCAAGTTAAAGAGTTTGCATGTTGTGGTCTCCAGGAAATGGAATACAGAAATCTGAATGTTACCAGGTAATCTGATTGAGAAATGCCTGCCTACCTAACTTCATTTTTGGTGCAATTTAAGACCTATGAAAACCATACCACTTCAAAAATTTGTGCCCTGGTATTTGAGCATGGGTGAGCGATTACCAAATTCTGATAGTAAAGGATTAGGGTTTCCTATGATGGGGTGAATAATTGTTTAAGAATAGCTTGGATCTACTGACAGCCTAATGACAAGTTAATGGAGAGAAAGAAAAGAATCACTGAAAAAATTTCTAGGCTTTTGTATAGAATTTATATGGATTCTTCTGCTGGAAGGGTCTGAAAACAAGGCAGCTAAGATTTGGCTTTAGCTCATCTTTGGGCAGGGGAGACAGGCCAACAGCATTTACAGTATCCCAGAAGTGAAATACTTCAGTAATTTTGTTGAAGTCTTGGCCTAAAATGTCTGCTTCCTGAAAATTCTTTCAATTAGTATTTTTTGTCTGCAGAGAGATGCGATGGCTCTTGTTGTCAAAGGAGTTGGTTGCTGACTGACACCAGTTTTACCTTTTATCCTCCTCCTCCAAGCTCAGCAGAAAATTTTTTGAACTGATGAACGATTACATCAGCTCACTAAGGACCTGTTTTCTTTAAAAATGAAGTTCAAATTGTTCTTAGCTTACTACGAAAATTAAAATTTGTCTTGAAATTCTTGCCTACTGCAGAGTTTTGCAGAACAACTCAGTGTCAATAGATCTAAGCAAATCATGAAAGATTGAACAGGGTAGAGACAGGTCAAGAGTGAGGTGTAAGGATGTAGGGTATGTGAAATAATTATGTGTGTGTGCACAAAAATGTATTCATCTTCTGTTTATTATACTGAAAAGTTGATTTTTTTATATGTTAAAATGAAACAGTTGAGTAATACATTCAGCTGTTTTTCTTTGTCCATTATGGATACTTGCCTGAGCTTTGCTTTTCACACAATTATTAAGTCTTAAACAAACAAAAAAGTCTTTTTGGAATAGTAGTAGGAAGATATTCTGTCTTCTGATGTGACTAATCAATAAGTCTTCTAAAACCAACAATGCACTATCTTACAAATGTATAGAAAATATTTTAAAAGGCAAGCACTCAAGAAACTTTTTGCTGTGTATTTGCAGTGAGTGTACAAAGGATCAGAAAAGTTCCAGGATTTTACTTTTCCCTCTATTTGCACTTGTTCTTTACATTAGAGTCCACAGATGCTTTAAAAAAGAACCAAATCTCATATATCTCTCAACAGTTCCTTTTTACTAGGTTCTGAGGACAATTTCACTTGCCCAAAATAGTTAATTTGGTTTGTAATGCAGGAAAGATGAAGGAATGCTATTTTAAATCACTCAATTTTAGTTGCCATATAAAGCACTCTGTTTCAGTTGCTTATGATGATTATGGATTTCATTTTTGGGCATTAATATGCTGCATTGTTTTCTAGCTAACTTTGGCTAAGGGAAGTTGATATCTATATACGTCTAGATTTTGAAGAAGGCTGGTCAAATGCACATCTAAACTGGTATATATGAATCATATGCAAATACAAATTTTCATATTGTGTGTGGGAAGTTATGTATTTTGATAACTTGCAGATTAGCACCTCATGAAACTTAACTTTTCTTATCTTGAAGTAAATTAACTTAATATGATGGCCAAATGAGGCAATTAGTTGACTGAGTGTATGTTAAGGGAAAATACGTACTAGAAAATGCTAGTGACCTAGTTAGTATGTTTGAGAGAGACCACTGAAGACTCATTAGCAGATCAGTCTCTCTGTTGTTCTTGTCCAAAGAATGATTTGGCATGCAAATATAAGAGCTCTGAAGGCGCATTATATTTCGTAGTTTGGATTAGGAGTCTGGAACCTAATCCTCCAAGTTTACTGACTTCAAGTTCTCAGTCATGTTGATGACCAGTGTGTATGTGTCCAGGGAGTCCTTGCAGGAGGAGATGCGCAGTTTTGAAATGTCAAGTGGGCTGGGAAATTTTGTGTCATTGAGGTAGCAACAGTCTTATTTGATATTTTTAAGGCAGCAATAACTTTGTTTAAAGTTTTCTTGATGCTTAAGGTATATAGATTTCCAAACTCCAGTCAAATGAAGATTCACTGGGTTTCATACGATACAGTTGCTAAAGTCTTTCTTATCTAGATTGGTGAAGAATCAGCAAAAATGGAGTTTCTTTCATTAGTTATACTGAACTATCAGAGATAAAATCAAGCTTTGCTCTTTCTTCACATGTCCTCACATGCAAAATTTGGGTGCTGTGCCAAGCTCATTTTTGGGCCTTGATCCTGTGCTGATTCTGAAACATTATGTGCTGAGTTCTTGCCATTATGGCTTTGTTAATTTAAGATCTCCTGTTTAGCTGATCTCTTAATTTCTGAAATACTGAAAGTTTTCTGTGAACTAAATGTTTAAATGTTCTACTCAGTGTCTACTAGCTCTTTTTTTTTTCTGAGGCATCTACATTTGGAGATAGTTGTCTGCCCTTGAGTTTAAAGCCCATTGCTGCTGTTTAAGACAGAGAATTGCACAGGTAGGAGATGGACTGTGTTTCAGTTACCGAGCCTCAAAGTTCCCAAAGACCTACCTATTACTTGAAAAACATGTTAATGATGTCTCTACCTTTACCATACTGGTACCATTCACTTGTAATTTTTAAAACACTTTTGTCTGTTTCAAATATTACTTGAAGCAGCCTATGAGGAAGAACCACAATAGAGATGGACATGGCAATACATATCACTCAGCTTCTGACACTTCTAGTACACTGCATGACAGGAAGTGAGAGCAAACTGTGTGGCTGCATGGGGAGGAGTTCCTGCTGAAAAGTGAAGGAGAGACATAGGGACTCCTTTGTAGCAAAGACTTTTTTCACTGTCACGCCAAAAATTAAGAAACCTTCTAAAACCCGAGTGCAATACGAAGTACCCCATGGTGTGGTGTTGCTTTTTTGTGCATCATCAGGTAAGTGTAAATTTTGGATCATGTTACTTTTTATTGTTTGTGTGTGTGGTATTGTAGTAAGTTGAAATTGCACAGAAATTGCTGCCAAGCATGCCAGGATTTAAAATTGGGTATTAATGAAACCAAAACGTTGCTTAGCAGGTATGTTTCCTTCTGTAAGGAGAGAAATTTGTTAAAAGGTTACATTAATATACCCTGATATTCCCAATGGGATGGATGACTGTTTATTTTTCTCTAAGTATTGGTAGTTTATTGCTACAAGATGGTGGTGTTATGTTTCTGGTTTTGGTTTTTTATCATACATGTGTAAAATCTGTCTCCTTGTGTGAAAATGAGAATTTCAGCTGATGCTAGAGTTTAAATGGGAACATTTATAGATATATGCATGAGTCTGTCCGTTGTCAAAGTGAAAGCTGTAACATCCTATTTACAGTGTATTTACAGTGCATAATGATTCTGCTCTGCAGCATGTGTATGTGGTATCACCTGCAGTTTTAGACATTGCACTTTGGAAAGATGTAGACAGAAAAGTAGCAAGATTGATAATAACTGTAGAAAATACAGCCTATGAAGAAGGTTTAAAAGATTTTGCGCCATGTTGTGTGTAGAAAAATAACACTTGATATGAGGTACGAGTATACATTTGTCTCTGAGTGTGTGGGAACAATTACGAAGTTGGTACTTATTCCCTGTATTTGCCAAGGGTAGCACAGGAATAAGCGGGCTTATTTCATAGCAAGGGAGGTTTATGTTAAATATTTTGGGGGGAACGGTTACCGGCTGTAACATTAAGCAGTAGAACAGAGTATACAATTATATTATAAAATCTGTCATTTCAAACTTTTCAGGATAATTTAGAAAGAGCTGCATTGTACACATTGACCTGTTTTACATGCTGCAATGGTTAGCATTTACTACCTGATTGTTCTTAATGATTTGTATGGGATTTCAGTTTTGGGCTGTTAATAATATGTGAATAAGAGTAGCACGTTAGGGTCACAAGTGCACAAATCTGTTCCCTTAACTTTGCACCTCTAGTCCGAGCGTGTAGCATCCTTCCACTTGTTGGAAAACTAGAGCTTCCTCTTACATAAGAAGCGAAGTTATTTCAAGATATATGCAAATATGTTGAATAAAACTGTACTTTGAAGTTCTTAGAAACATGATAAAGGTGGGGACCTCTAGTGCAAGGCAAGCAAGTCAAGGATATGTTCAAGGGACTATATGCTCTTGGATTTGCAGTGGAGAATGTGACTTAAGTACACTGAAGCTTAAGACTGGATTGTTAATTGGGATCTATATTTTTTCCCCCTGTTTCCAGTGACAGTTTTCAATAGAGAGAGATGATCTGTGATCAATTTATTGCACAGAATGTTTTTAAGATGCTATCTGGAATGTTTTATGCTTATTATTTTTAATTATTTAATTATTATTATTTATTATTTTTAACTTATTATTATTTAATACTGACTTAAATAATGTTTATTATTTATTATTATTTATTATTATTTTTATTTATTATTAGTAATGTTTAAGAAAGGTAAATAAAAATTGCAACAGGCTCAGAAAGTTTAAGACTGTCAGAGAAATGAAGAGCTATTCAACTAGTGAAAATTAGTTTAATAGATGTTATATGTTTGAATTCTCAGTTCTTATTTAATAGCTTAAGAATGGGACTGGTGATTACTAACTGCCATGCTGTTAAATTGGTGTAGTCTTTCTGGATGTACTTAATGTGCATATTTGCTGTGGCTATATATTTTAAATATCTTTCACTTGAAAATTTATAGCAGAAGAAATCCAATAAAGGCCACAGTTTTATGGAACACCAGGGAGATGCATGTTTATGAAGTAAAATCACACATTGTCTAGCATCTATTAATATTGCTGAGCTCACGTCAAAATCTTTTAAGTTGGGTGCAAATTCCACCTGTTCTATATGCTTTGTGCAAAATGATATGTCTTTATCTTGTCGCCCAGTTTCAATGAAACTGATGAAAAGTTTTACAAAAATAAAGTAATTCAAGAATCAGGAGTCACATGGATATTGACCAATAACCCATAAGCTTGTTTCCTGAGAAATGGATCTAGAGTGTTTGTGCTTATATGTATTGAACCCCCAAATAGATATAGCAACATGTAATTTTAGTAAAGTGGTATTGTTTTTATCTGCAGAAAAAGCCATTTTGGGTGCAGCCACTGTATCTATTCTGTGTGATGCTGAAGAAGAACACTTGGAATGCTTAGATCAGAAACCATATGCAGGAATCTGTGGGGGGTTTTAAAGGTACAGAAGCATAATGGTGCTGAATGCAGGAGACTGGGGGAAAGCAGACTAGCAGTACAGTATTAGAATAATAAGGGACTACTGCAGTTTATGCAAATGTAAGCCAACTGAATGCCACATGGAGACCTAGTTTATGGAAATTTTTTCTTTCTGCTGTATGTGGTTCCAGTACTTAGAGCTTGGATTTCTGATGCTGTGCTCTTTTACAGTAAAAAGCTCTTTTGGATCCCTGACACTTTTAAAAACAAAGAAAGAATAAAGCCCCCAAACCAAAGCATTAAATAATATAATGAAAATAATAATGAAATGTCATTTGAATTAATCTGCTTGTCAAGTGGGAAAATTTCATTGTTATTCTTGTTCCAATAAAAAAAGTCTTACCTCTTACATACACGGATGTAGCAGTTTTGGAACCAGAAGTGGTGGCTGACAGCTGTGATTAAATGGTAAACTGCAGCAAGTACAGGTCATTGCTGTCCAGTCAGAGTAAGTCCCCATGCCTTCAAGTGTGCAAAACCTTTAAGGGTAGAGTTAGAGCACTGAAATTGCCCAACTTTGTCCTTGCTTTTACAACTCGACCTATAATAAACTCCCTTGACACAAACATACAAGGCTGGGAACTGCAACTTCATCACATCAGCTTGCCAAAGGCAAAGGAAGCCAGGGATTACTTGCCTGCTGACTGATGATATTACTTGGGGGTGCAAAGAACTGGATCAGACAGATCCCAGCTGAAAAGTGTTTGTGAGAACAGAAGATGAATCTAAAGAGTGTATGGACTTTTTTAAATTGCATCTTAGTTTTCATTTATGTGCTAGGTGAATTTAGAATCCTTAGATATTGATGCTACATAAGATTTATGTAGCAATCTTAAGGTTTTGACTGAGAAAGGATCCTATAATAAACATTGCTGTTCACTTGTTTAACAAAGAACTCCTATGGAAAAAGAAATAAAAATATGTACCTTATTTAACTGAATTTGATTCAGACTTTATAGTAAACTGTGAAAATGTTTCAGCATGTTTAACCCTCTGCTAGATTCCAGTGACTGATACTCTCCCCCATCTTCTGAAAAGGGGAAGGAAGAAGGTTAAATAAAGATAGAATAAATACCAGTCCTCAAACAAAGCTCTGCTGATCCTTGTCCTTACAGCATCCCGTACATGCACACCCATTTCCTGTTGTTAATGTTAAACACATTGAACATAACTTTCATTTCATTGTTCACTTCTGTATTCATTTCATAATACGTTGACCAGAAAATCTCAAATCCATCACAATAAGCACTACAGAAATAAAGCTTGCTCTCTCTGCTCAGAGAAAGGTGAAAAGGAGCTGCCATTTTGTCTGGCAGAGATGCGAACGATTCCTCAGAAGTGCTTAGATAGTTTCAGTGGCAAAGGCTTAAGTGTCATTGCTTCACCTCCATTTCAGAGTTTTCTGCTGTGTTGTAACAGACTTAGACTCTGTTTTTTCATTCATTTTGTTTGGGACATCAGGAAAAACAAGTTTGTTACTAACAGCAATATACAAAGAGTCTGCCAGCTGAACATGCGCAGAGTGGGAAATAGAACAAAGGTAGAGCTTTGTACCAGACTAGGTGCAAACTGTGCTATTGGGTCATCTCTGACTATTTCTCCCTCAATAGGAATAAAGATTTGGTTTAGAATTTTGTGCCACTCTTGAGAAAAAGAAACTTGTAATATCTTTGATGTTCTGAACAGTAGAGGGCAGTGGAAATATATGCAGAAACCAGTTTTATTATAAAACTAAGGAATTTTTGGCTCTCTTTAGAGCTTAAGCACATTCTTTTTGCCAACACAACGTAAAAAACTGTGAATTGGAATGCAGGATAACAAGTTCTGTTCTTTTTGTAAAATTTTGTATTAGAATTCAGTATTCTGAAGTTATGGTCCCCAAAAGTGTCTATGATGCATAATTCAGCTAAAAAAAGGCACTATGCTCTAGGAAACCTTGTTTTAAGATGCTGTTGTCTTCCCATGCCTTTAAGCTCTTATAGCTGTCGGTGGTTTGCCATGGAAGTGAAAGATAAGCAGGGAAAAATAATGGTACTGGCATGAAGGTGAGTGATAGGCTATGGTAAAGTGAAAAGAGGGCTGGCCTTAAAAGATGAGAGGAGATGCATCTCTCTGAGCTTAAACTACGGAATGAATTATCACTTGTTTGTGAACTTGTGATTGGTTAGCTCTGAACCAAACTTAGCAGGAATACCATATTCAACAGGAAATTCAGAGTTTTCTAGCTGGTTATTGTAGACCAAGATACTTAATGTGATTGGTACAACATGGTCTCCCTCTATACAGACTTCTTTCTAGAACTGTGCATTGTATCAGCCAGGCCAAAGGTGGGGGTTGGGGGGGGGGGGTTGGCATCTGTACCTTTATTTCATCGTAGACACTTGAATGTCATTGCAACAGTAGTGTGATAAGATGGAAAATGGGTAATCCTATTTGAGGCTTATTCTTGTTTCAGTATCACAAGTGTCCTGGCTTGAAGCTGAGTAATGTGATACCACTGCTGCCTCTTCTAGTTCTCTTCAGAAGTCTGCTTTGTGATGTTATATCACATCACCTGTGGCAGGAAATGTTAAATTAGTCATTATTCAACTAACCTTAAGATAGAAGGTTATTAATCTTTTGCCTAGTAATTTTATACCTAATTTGAGCTGGATTTGTTTACTGAGTGATAAGAGCAGGTGTGAAAAATGTCGAAGTGTTTAGTCAGAATTTCATTCTGTTGTATTTGGAAGACCAAACTGAAATATTTTAACTTTTTTGTGTTCTGGCTGTGTCATGTGTGAAACTTCTGGAAACATTTTACATTCATCTGGAGGAGAATTGAAATACTTCCCTCCCAGTCAAGTTTGTCATTATTTCTTTCATCCTACTTCACTTCTTACGTACCTTTTAACATCTGTTTTGTACTATTTGTGCCTCATCACTGGACTCTGTGTCCTGACTCAGAATCCTCCATGCTCTGCAGTATAACTAACTGGGAGCTTGATACCTTTGAGATCATTTGAATGTGATTTGAAATGGGGACAGTGAAAACTTGAAACAGATCTTCTAACATAGAAGCAACAGCAGGTGGAGGTTTTGGAGTCATTAAAGGAATAAATTAGGGCTTCTTAAGAGAGGGATCAACATATTATGGGTGTGGAAGTACTGACAAACTACAGGGGGAAAATGATGAGGGCTGGACTGTCCAAATATTCTTTTGAACATACTAGCTTCTGTACATGTTATGTATTTAAGAAATAGAAGAGTTCTTGGAATCACTAATATACTTGAATAGATACATGTGGATTTTGCTGATAAAAAATTATTTACATATCAAGTGAATTTATAAGCTAACTGGATTTTTTTTGAAGGAATGTTGTATAAAAACAGTGTGATTAGAAATTCACATGGAAGTCTGGACTATTGTTGTGATTTGATGTCTTTATAGAGAGAAAATGATGGTATGTTCCTGCCTTATTCCTGGCTGCTTAAACATCGACTGTGACTCCTAGTGCTGAGTGTCTGATGACAACGAGACTATCAATGACTGATGACAATGACTGTCATCAGGCATTTGATGTGAAGGTTCCTTGTAGATTGAGAGAGCTCTCAGATAGCTAAGAAGATACCAATTGCTTTTTAAAATTAGAAGAAACCATGTAGTGGAGTTGCTTTTCATTACAGACGTAGTCTGCCCTTTGGAGTGTGGCTTGAACCTTTTCTGGCCTATGATGTTTGGCTTTCTGTTAAGCATTTGGTCTGTTTTCTCCCTGCTTTCCACATTAATCCCTTTTGAATTTTGTTTTTGACTATACATGATCTCTTCAATTTGTTTTTCATTGGTTGGTTTTGGATTTTTAACTCAGTCTGATAGAGATCATGTTCCTTGGGTTGTCCTTGGTAACAGTGTACCATAAACTGGAGAGGAGCATAAAACCCAGGACAGTGAATCCCTTCTTGTCTTTTCCTCACCAGTAAAAATGATTAAAAAAATTTGTTGGCTAAATGGTTTTCCCTCTTCTGCATTATTGCAAATTTTGGTTTTGTTTTGTTCTGTTAAAGGGGCTTTATTTTTTGATTAAACTTGTATAACATAGGACAGACTTGGTGAAAATGCAGTGTTTATACATTAATGAACTAATGTGTTCATTGGGTCATTATTCACAACCTAATTTTCTTTCATAACAGTAGGCAATTGATTAGGAAATCAATCGCATATCAAATAGTTAGAGATCTAAAATATGTTTACATTCATGCCTTTTTAGATATTTTCCCCTGAAAATGCAGTGTGGGGTGATGTTCTGCTATGAGAATTAGGATTGGGAGTCCACAGATGCTCTCATTATTGAACTTTGCAAAAAAATATGTTAACTTTCATTTTGCCACCTAGAAATCCTTTTAAAGACACTTTGAATTATTACTGGTATGGAAAACTGTTTTTTTAACTTAGACTTAATGATGTTTACGCAAATAATTTTTAGTTCATTGCATACTTCCCTCCCTCTAAACCTTAATAGGACATTCAAAGGAACCATAGTAGAACATGTTGTGGTGTTTGCCTTGTTTTTTAAAAAAGAAAGAAAGAAACAAAATGTATGTGATATGTACATATATATATGTATTTGTATATGCTTTTATAGTTTATATTTATGTGTGTAGATATATGCACCTCTGCCAACTTATATTTATTTAAATCATATATTAGAACTCCTTATGAAGTTGCTTTTTTCCAATTAGTAATGTTGAAGTGTGCCCAGATGCATTTTCTAGAAAGACTACCGTTTTTAGGTATTTTTATATGAAAACAATTTGAAATATGGAATGATTAAATGGTTTTTAGCTTTTCTTTATTTGGGACTTTTTGTTTTGGGGTGTGTGGAGAAAGTCTTTGGTAGAATGGATGGATCCTCATTTGTTAAATTGATTTCTGTATGAAAAAAGGGCTTAAAAAGTAAGTTATTTTGTGTTTTGCTTTGAAGTGAGTCTGTCTGACTTAGAAGGTTTAGGGGTATTATGCACCTATGCAAATGCATTGCTTAAACTATTATTTATTTTGATGCCAGTCTGAGTGCATACACATTTCTAAGGAATTAGAATGGATAAATGATTTAGCAAAAGTCAGAGATTCTTGTGAAAAGCATTTCCTTCCCCATCACAGGATGTTTTTTTTTTATCAAGCTATTTTTGTGCATCTTTGCATTTCATCTCCCAGGTGCTAAAATATAAATCTCTGGTATTGATAACTAAAACCCTGTGATGGAGAGAGGATGTTAATCCAGCCTTCCTATAACAATGTCTTATTGCTCTAATTCTTTTAATTAAATCACTGCTTTAATATATAATTGGATATCTTACTTTCTCATCTCCTGTGAGATAATTATCGAGAACAACTCTTTCCTGATATGTTAAGACCAGGAAGTGTTCTGTCTCTGTAACCATGGATGTAATCACAGTCTTTTAGGCAACAGTGTCACAAACATGGATCAAGATTCAAAATTGTTATACAACCAGTCACTGTGGTCTGGGACTTAGATTTTTTTTTTAACTTTTTTTAATTTTTTTTTCCCAGAAGACAAAAAAAACCCCACCGTGGTGTGATAGAAAATGTTTTTCAGTCTAGAGGTACATGTTCAGATGCATTCAATGCATCTGTATGAGCAGTCAGAAAACAGAGACACAATTATGTTCAGAATAGATACTTGGTATTGGTATACTTTTTTCATGCAGACCTTTTTTAAGGTCTACAAATGTGCAGGAGAGGGGAGTTATTGAAGTGTTGCAACCTATCCTTTTTTCCCAGCAGGGCAAACAACTTTCTAATGTTTTTCAATTTAGTTTATTTCAAGTACATAAAAATTCTGACAAAGAAATAGTTGTGGTTTAACCCCAGTTGCCAACTAAGCACCACGCAGCCGCTCACTCACACGCCCCTACTCCCCACCTCCCCAGTAGGAAGAGGGAGAAAATCGGGAAAAGAAGTAAAACTTGTGGGTTGAGATAAGATCACTCAGACACAGAAGGAAGACTTGCTCCAGGTTATCAGGGACGGAATGTTCCTTTTCCATGAATTTTAAAGAAGGCAGTGTAAACCCATTTTGAATAAACAGCTTGCCAATGGGGAAAAAAG
>JANZLQ010000037.1:9822145-9846886 GCA_026212715.1 Elanus axillaris | reverse complement strand
CTGAACATCCTCCTTAAATTGTGGGGCCCAGAGCTGCACACACTACTCAAGGTGAGGCTGCACCAATGCTAAATACCGCAGGATAATCACCTCTTTTGACTGGCTGCTTATGCTGTGGTTGATGCACCCTCTTGGCTGCCAGGGCACACTGCTGACTCACATTGACCCTGCTGTTAACCAGCACCCCAGGTCCCTTTCTGCAGGGCTACTCTCCAGCCACTCCTTTTGCAGTACTGCTGTATCTATGGTTTCAGTGCTGCTTATACACAGCCAATAATGGCGTAATCAATCTAGTTGAACGCTTGCCTGGTCCTGCTCCACAGGAGATCAGTAAGTAATAGGCAGAGTTAATGAAACCATGTGCAAAATAAGGGAAGACCTTAAGGCGTTTCCTTTGTCAAAGTACCTAAGCCTATAGTTTGGCAGACTCTTAAGTGTTTGAATAGCCTCGTTGAAATAACTGCTGGAAGTCAGAGGAACTACTTAAATGCTTGAAGATAGATAATCCTGTTCAAGCGTTCTTCACTGAATTGCAGTGTGATCTGTAGAATTTAAATTCCATGCGTCTTCTAAAAATCTTTGAAAGATTAAGAGATGCATTATTAAGAGATGTCTGAAGAGCATCTGAACAAAAGGAAGCACGTCCACTTGCTATTTATGATCTTGACTAAAAAAGTCAGTTAGACCAAACAAGTTAGTGTACTGTTAAGACATGTAACAGTTGAGCAAAATGTGATAACACAAATTCCAGAGCTAAGGATGATTGATATGTGCATAAAGATACAATAAACAGTAAAAATTAAACAGAAATGCCTGAGTGAAAAAAAAAGATTCAATTTATTGAGTATGCCTTTTCTGGTTTGAGATCCTTTCTTTGTGCAGTTCTTGGCATTCTGCAGTCTTTGACGGGGCAATAAAGCAGGATTTTGTGAGGAACTCATTGGTTCCTAGAAAGCAATTTTTCTTCTATTGGTGTTTTTTTGTTTTGTTTTGTTTTTTCCTGATGAGGCATACTCAGTATTACTGCTCCTAAACTGAAATACGTGTAACTATGGAGCAAGACAGACATTCTGAAACCCCTTACAGGAATCCAGGGATGATTTTCAGGTATTGCAAAGCTATGGCTTACACCTTTGCTGTCTATTCTGATTGTTGATCAAATCTGAAATTGTGATAAAGTCTTGGGAGCTGTGGAGGACTTGTGGTACAAAACTGGAAACAGGTTATCCCAATTCTTAGAGTCAGTGTTTTTTTGGTGAGATTAACCATGGTCGTGCAAATTTTTTCTTCCCTTGACTGTAATGACAAAAGAGAAGAAAATGAACTAAGGTTTTGCCTCCAAATCAGAACTGTTTCATCCCAAAGATCCATTCAGTCTGTATGCTTTGCTCCAAAGTGCAGCCAATTACCTGACTGAAAAATACAAGAGACAAAAGAGAACTTTATCTTGAAGATATACAAAAAAATTGTTATTTTTATGACATCTGCACATAACACTATTTATCACTGATTCCGTCAAAAGGAGTATACCTACGCCTGTGTTAGACTGAAAATAATTAGTTCGGATAATAATAGTAATGTATGTTAGGTTCAGTTCAGGCAGGCTGTCTGGTTATTAGATGAGGGTCCTAAATGAGCCTTGCAATGTGTACTGAGTTCTGAAGAAGCATATTATACTACTTGTGGCAGGTATTTATAAACCCTCTTGGCCACATCTACATAAAGTGCAGTCCAGCACTTCTTAAGCTACAGCAGTTATTTTGTGTGTGGAATACTAAAAGTGAGTTTTTGATTAATGTCCTTTAATATCTTTTCTATTCTATGCAGTCTTTAGAACAGTGAATTTATAGGCAGATGGTTGTTAGCATTGTAGTATTTTCCACTTACTGTTCATATCTCATTGCAGTGTAGTAATTTGTTAAACTGAAAGGTATTTTCTTGAATTATGCTGGTTTTCTTTATGGTATTCCTCCATAATGGTAAACAGCCGTTGAAGTTTGAATTCAGTTTAAATTACTTTTTGGTTACAGAACCAGACTTGATGTATGCTTATTTCAACATGGCAAAACCCAGGAGCATTTGTGAACAAAAATTAGCCAGATGTTATTGACAGCTATGAAGTTGGATATCCATCAAGAAATGTATGTGGTGATTGGCTTGATGAAGATTTGCAGTGGACATGTAGTTGCATTTTCATAATGAAATTGAATCAAGAAACAAAAGTTGTTACAGTTTGGTTTATTTGCAGGTCAAAATAAAAACTGATGTTATTTCTACATTGATAAATATTACATAATCCAATACATTTTCTAAAATTAAATTTTATATATCATCATTGGTAACTGTATTTTATATTGAATCTATAATATGGACCATGCAGACAGCATTTGTAAGAAAAATGAAGGCTCCATGTAAGCAATGTGTTGGGTGTGCCCATTAGTCAGAGAGCTGAATTCTTCCAAGTTATGTTATACTTCTGATTAAAACAGTATACCTATAATTATTCTATTGAAGAGGGAAAGATGGCCCATTCATCTTCAAATAATAACTGCTGGGAGTGTTTGACATAGTCCAGTGCTTACTGAAATTTCAAGTGGAAGTCAGGTCAGGATTTAATGGAATTAGCATGGCTGTATTCTTTAAAGTCCATAAACTTCTGTAAGGCCAGCTACATTTTGGATATGCCTGTAGAAGTGACCAACCATAACAGGTAATTAAGTCTGTACATAAATACACTGGTATGCCTCTAACATCATAGGGTTAGGATAGGCCTCATGAAGGCATTTGTCCCATCCATCTCTGTTGGTCGTTGAATTAAATGATAATGAAGTTATTCATTACAGATATTTCTGCAAGTTTTTTTTAGAAGTCTCTGCTGCTTCTGCAAGCAATCCAGGCTATAGCTTCTCTGTGTCTATCGTTAACAAGATTTTCCTAGTCACAAACCAGTTTAAGACACTGCCTTATACCATACATGATAGTTTGGATCAACGTCAGAATATAGAATCCAGTGAACAGATACGGACAGGGGATCCTATACTACACTTTTCACAGTATCCAGAACCTACTGATAAGCAAAGTTATTTCAGATGATGTCTTTTGCTTAAAAAGAGTTTAAAATAATCATTTTAACGAAGCGCAGCAATAGTTGATCTTTTGGTTAGGCAAATCAGAGAAGGTGCTACTTGTTTCAGCAAATCAGAAGTTAAAGCAATTTTATCAGTATGTTGGCCTGATTTTCATTAAATATTAGATTATCTCTGCCTATATCTTCTGAGAAAACTGTTATACTAGGTTGTGGGGTTTGGGTTGGGATTTTTTTGTTTGTTTTTGTTGTTTTTTAAACTGGCTACATTTTAGCAGGAGAATTGTTCTCAACTTCGTGATCAAGAGCTTAGCCACAAGAAAAAAAAACAAAGACAAGCCTCATAACTATAAATCTTATCAGTATTTTGTCACTGGTAGTATTACTGCACAAAATTTTCTATTAGATACTTTCTACTTTTGGCTGGTATGATAAGAGTTGCACACAGATACTTAAGGTTACGTGGTCTGCTTGGCTTTTGTTTATTCCAGCATGAGCCTTAAGTTTTCTGTGTAACTTCAGTGAACTATCTGACCTCTATCTTGATCAGATTCTTATCTGAAAAATACGAATAATTATGCTTGTTTGTTTTCCTAAGCTGCTTTGTGACCCAAATGCAAAAATTTCTAAAGGAGTGTTCTGCACTACTATTGCCAATGACTACAATTGGAAGGGGTATATACCAGTGCAGGCTGTTAACCAAGGTCATTTCAGTGCAGAATAGTAAAAGAAGACATAAGCAGGTGAATCTTAAAGTTTATTGTAACAGAGAAGCATAACACAATTTTTCATAAAAGATTCATTAGTTTTCTCTGGGGGCATTTTTCAATGCCATGGTAATCTTAGAATATTATCTCTGCATAGCAGTGATTTGCCAATTAATTTGGTAGCCCTTAGGTCCCCTTATCTCTTGGAGAAACTTTTTTTTTATTACTTCTACTATTCCATTATTACTGTAGCTATGTAATCTGGACAGCTGAAGGATATCTGCTTACAGCTGCTGACTCACTTTGTTATGCAACTGCACCCTTTCCTACGCCATGGTGTGAAAAGCAGCAAGGAGGGGGGAAAAACCCCAGCAAATAGAAGCCCAAGTGTTTGGAAATGCTCTAAGAGTATTTTACAGAAAACAATGTTATTGTTTACATGTCTGTGAATGTGTTTCTCAATAGAATATTAGTGTGTCAGCTTTACTGATGAACAAACATGCAGGAAAAAAAGAGAATTAAAACTCACAGAGCAATATGCTTGGTGGTTAAGCTACAACGACTAACACACAGGAGGCTGAACAAGATAATTTAGTCACGTTTAGACCTACAGGCAATGAGCCTGTAACGCACATAGCATCACAGGACTCTACAAGTCTGCTTACAAAAATTAGATTTTAAGATTAGACTGAGAATTTTTGAGTTTATTCTGAGCACTGGACTGTCATAAAACCATCCTGCCTGTGTGAGGACAGAATATCTGAACTGGTAACTTCTGAGATCTTTACAGTTATTTGAACTTGTTCATTTAGATAACTACAGAAATTAGTAGAAAATACAACAATTTTGCTGTGAACCTGCAAGGTTCATACATGGAGTCTTCATTCACTCAGCTGTAGATTTGCGGGGGCAAATCCAAATCTGCTGCTATATTGGAAAATTTTCATTTATTTTCTCTATACTCTCTCCTGCTTTATCTGCTAAATCAGTCATTAGTTGGATTAAAAGGTCTATTCTTTTAATTGATCTGTTAATTCTTTAGGCAATGGTTGTATAACAACCCAGCTGATATTTTTCACTACTGTTCTCAAGGAAACCAGTGCTTCAAGGATTTGACTGTGTCTTAGGAAATGCTGAGACTTTCAGCTGCTACTTTTGTATATGGAATACATTATTTAAACTGTATATATATGCTTTGTACTGATAATGGAGGTTGCCCTTTGAGTTTTGTTTGCCCCTAAGAGCTTAATCCCTTCATGGAGGAGGGATTCACTTGATTTAGCTCAGTAATCTAGCTGCTTTAGTGAACACTTGATAGAATTGGAAACTGAACTGCAATCTTTTTAAAGCTCTCCTTCCCAGAATGCAAGCAGTTTAGTTGCCAAAGGTATTTCTTTGCACTCTTTAGAAGTGTAGGGATGGATGTATATATCTGCATAGAATTGTCAAAGGTGCTGAAGCATTTGATTTCCGAACGTGACTGTAGGTAACAATACATTTCAATATCTGCTGGTGTGTGCTTAATAGCTCTACTCAATTTTAACTCACTGTGAGAATGTAATTGACTTTTGATTTGATTTTGTAAAAATGTTATTTAGAAGATGGCAATATTCCACTAGTCTGTGTTTTCTTTAGCATGTTGATTTAAAACACTTTATAAATTTTTGTGTATTTCCTTGTAAAACTGTTACGATTTGAGGATTTTTCCCTTCCAAATTACTTCACTGTACTTTATTATGTTTGAAAAGAAATGTAAATTTGTCATCCTTATGTGTTTAGAAAAAACTTGATTTCAATATTTGTAGGGCATGTACCTCATGTAGCATATTACAGAATAAGTGACTTACCTACATGATAAGGTAGAATAAAGCATTAAGGTGGTGTTCTGAATATTAAGTTTATCCTATACCAGCTGCATATTACTGAAAAATTGAGGCATTTTATAATGATTTAGTTTTACTACTATGTGAATAAATAATGGATTATTAAAGCTTTTAGGGATTCATATTACATAAAACAAGAATGTGTTCCTACTGGTGTAACTGTAAGCTGTGTAGATACCCTGGTAATTACAAGGAGTATTCATGGCATTACTAGAATTACAATTTACCTATTTAAGCCCAAAGTTTTAATTCTACGATTTTGCTTTTCTGTCTTATAAACTAGTTCTTCAATGAAAAGTAAAAACTGGCAATGTGTTATTTGTCCTTGTTTGAATACACCATCTTTCAAGATATCTCACTTATCTTAGTTTTTAATTATGGGACATGAGGCTTAAATATATAACCTTGCTGAAGAGCCTTGGTGTTCTTCTCGTAGCTCCTGCTCTTCTGTAAACATTAGTGAAGAGCTTTGAAAGTAAATGAAACCAATTGCGGACTTCCAGAAGTGCAATAATTAACAAAACAAATACAACCCCTTAGCTGGAGGGGGAGAAGCTGGCAGTAAATTTCCTCTTCCTGTGAAGTTAATGGAATTTCTTCCAGAAACCTTTGATTTCAGCCAAAGAATAGGGACCCTGATTATGTGAAAAAATTAACAAAGACAAGTTGCAAGTTTTAATAGGCATATGCTCTTATTTATTACTTACAGGTATCTTTGTATCAGATCTGTCAGCATCTAAATTGCATATTTTTGCCTAATGTGTATCTATTGTTGGGTCTAAAAGGTGGTCAGTGATGTGTATGGGATGGGATGTAAACAGGATGGGACTTCGGAAGGGGCAAGCTGTGCAACTGCATTTGTCATGAGAGCAGAAGCATTCTTTGAGAGTCTGCACTAGTATTTGTTATGCCTATGAACTATTTACTAATAAACCATTAAGTAAAGTTCTGAAAGTATTTATAGGTAGTACAGAGGAGTTGGATAAAGTTTTTCTTACCTCTTTTATGAAAGCTCCATAGTCGCTTCTTAATTAAGCCAAAAGAGTTCATTCTAAGGCATAAAGCTGAGAGTTGTCTGAGCATTGCTGTATTGGAATATAAGTTGCATACATTATGTTATTTATTGTATACATTGTGTTATTTCCGGGAGATTTGTTTTTTTCATATTCTGTTGTTTCTTGCTTACATCTGAAGCATGTTAATTGTGCTCCTTTTGTGATTTCTTTTATTTTATACCATTGCTTCTTAGAATAGCACAGTGACTTCCTGCACACTGTGTGAAATTTGCTCTGAATTCAAGCAGCTTGTGTATTTCAACATTTGAAGATATTTTTGGTTTTAGAGTAGAACCTCCTGCCAGGATATGCAGCTTTTTATGCCCTCTTCTGCTCACATGAAATTTTTAACAGTGTATAGATAATGAAATTGCTGCCCATGTCTATGTGGAATTGGCCAAAAAACTGATGCGGAGGCTGGGTTTGTGCCTATCTGGAGTTATGAGACTATTTGTGGTTATGACACACATTTCTCATGAACTTCATGTATCACTTACTTTTTCTGTGGCTTGTTTTCACTGGTTATAAAATTCTGATGAGCTTATTTTTCCTTAGCGATACTATAAGAATTCATTCATACTACACAAAATGTTATTAAAATGGAAGCTGCTATTCTGTTATTCTTATGTGATTGGAATTGAGGTTGCTTTGCTTGCATAATTTCAGGACCTGCTGAGGTTGAGGTAGTCTTTTGATGTAGGATGCATAGCTGTGAAAGAAGCAGAGTAAAAGCACTGCCAGGAAGTACTTCAGTAAAAATTTGTTAAAATCCGTTTACTGCATGAAGTCAATGCAGTGGTGTTCTGTTATATAGTAAGAAGGGGGGAAAAAAAGGGATAAGAGCCATTATAGCATGGCTGAGATAACAGTGAAAACTCATCTCTGCCAGAATATTTTCTAGCCAGTACCTGCATCAAATTCTCACTTGACTTTTCTGCATACAGGCTTTTAAAATGTCATATTAAACAGGCACTTTATTTTACATTTACAGAAGTTCCAAAATACACTAACTGGCCAAAGAGACAGCTGAGGATAATATGGCCCCTTTGTTGCCATTGGCCATCCGTCGTTCCTCTCCCTTGTTTTTTTAAATTCAGAGATTTTTATTTTATTTTATTTTTTTAATGGGGGTTGGGTGATGGTGGGAAGGAAAGACCAATAAAACAGGATACCACCCGCATCTTGGGTCATGAATGGGTTGCCTAAATCCTCAGGAAGTTAAGATGGTATGCCTCAGGAAAAGCAATTTTCCCCATGGCTTCCTAGGAGGGAGACTTTTTTTTTTCCCTGTTCTGTGTCTGGGGATAGGAAGAATGAATGTTTGCTTCCATTAAATTAGATGCTTTGTTTCCAAAATAATTTCTTTAGTAGCAGTAGTGTAGCTATACTGTGATTCTTACTGTTGTCATCTGTCTTTTAGTGGTCTTTATTTACATTAGCAGAAAACATAAATAGTGTCAACATATTAACAGTTTTTTATCCATTAGTTAAGCAATGATGTATCTCTTGCTATATATATTTGCTCACATTTGTCACTTTTAGTGTTCTTTAAAAATAACTTCCTCTTTGTGGTGTTCACTGTTTTAAGTAGGCTAAAAAACCTCTACAAATGAGAGATATAGATGAGGACAGGTGAAAAAGCAGTTCTTAACATTAAAGAGACCACAAAGTTTTAAATATACAGGTCCTGGATGCATTTGCTGATAAACCTAATCCTCTAGTTTTCTCTTAGTGACCTTAGTTTAAGAAGCAAAGAATTGGTGCATTCAGCAGTGTTTAGTTTTTTTCTTTTAATCTGATGTGTGAGGTTATTCCAAAATGCAAACCTTTATGCAAGTGAGAAAGGAAGGATTGATAGAGCCTTTGTAAAACAGTTCCTGTGATGTATGTAGGTACTGCTACACATGTAATGAAGCTATGCCATATTTTATTATACCTTGCATAACTTCCCACTTCTTAAAAGTAATCCCAAAAAAGTGAGTTAAGATCTCCCATTGAGTAAAGAAATAGGAAATGGAAGTGGGAAGAAAACGTTAATGGCAACACTGATCCTTCTTCTGTTAAAGGATTGTCAGAAAAGCTAAAATGTCATAGCTCTTCCATGTGGAAGCTTCTATATAGAAAATGTAGGTTTTATCCTTGGGGGTTGTAAAAGCTAATGAAGGAACCATTTATTTTTCTCATGTTAGTGTCCCTTCCTAATACAGAAAAAGTTTGAGCCAGCCAAGCTTGCACTTTGTGATTTTGGAGTAGCATCACCTGAAAAATACTTGAATGGCTTCTTTCTCCTTAACAGAGTTATTAATAATAACTACTTTAAGTGGTGTGTATATATATAGCAAAACTGAATCAATGACAACACTGTGAAGCTTCAAATCAGTGCAAGTTCCACTGTAAGTAGCAATCACTGACACTCTTAGATTCTGGTAGCTGTTTATGTGATGTAGCTATAAATTTACAGAATTAATCTGTGCTGATTTTTTTTTTTTAGTATACATTGTTTGTGAAGGAATTACAGGCTGCTTTGCAGATAAGTTGTAAGAGCAGTTAAAGCAAAACCCAACCCTGTGTTTTACTGAAGAAGCATTTTTTAGTTATTTCTCACAAAGAATCACTCTGAATCTTGACTGAGTTGTTTAATGAAGTGCTGTCCATTTCCAAAAATTGGCTGAGGAGAAAAACAGCTGAAGACAAGGTACTAGATACACTTTGCTCATAAGCTTTTATTGAAGTATGCAATCTGTTTAGAAGTGTACTTAAGGGGTCCCAGACAGAGAAGCATAGGGACCCAGGCCAGCTTAGGAGAACAGGAGCTGTTAAGATACTGTTTATGATGGACATCTCATTAAGCTGCTGCTAAGGTAAATCTTCTACTGAAGTTTTTAGGGAGAAAAAACACTTAAACATCTGGAACAGAAGATACAGGATCAGGAACTCCCAAATTCTAAAATTTATTCCAGATACAACTTCCATCGTGAACTCTCTTCTTGCATAACTTTTCATCTGGTTTGAAATTCTCCTTCCTGAAGCAGGAGGCATGCTTTACTGCTTTATAGGACTAGTGTAAGAAATTTGTAGGGTATTCTGAAGAGGAAAATTATTTTGGTAGAGGTGTTTCCTCAGAACTTTAGAAGGGAAGCTTCATTCAAGAGAAACAATCCAAAACATACAACAGAGATTCTCTAAAGTTTTTTGAAGTTAAAAAAAAAAAGGGGGGGGATGGGGGGACGGACGGGACGGGACATGACGACTTACATTGAGACTCTTTCTGGATACTAGAAATATTCTTTAAGATCTGCTGTTACTTAACAACAAAAATAAATGGAACGAAATGCTGCAAAAATACCTGGATATCTTTTTTAGTCTATACCCATCCAAAAGAGTGTTCTTTAAAACACAGCAGTTAAATATCTGGCCTCATCTCTGGGAAGGTGGCTTGTCCTGAACATGAAGAGGTGATCAAGAAGAAAAGTTAGAGAAATGACATTCCTGTCATGAGTTGGTGAGTACATGAAGCTGATGGCATTCCTCATCCTGGCTTTCCAGCTGAATTAGTAGTTGAAATGTTGGTTCTGCGTACTGAGACGTTCCAGCTGAGACTGTCTGTAACAGCCACATGAATCATATGGCTTTAGACAGATGATTTAAAATAATTCTAAGACCAAAAAGCCTAAAAATGTCAAAGGCTATTGTTTATTAGGTAGGATAACTATTCTTACTGTACCTGTTTGTTTGGGTAATAGCTTAGCAGCTGACTGAGAGACCCAAATGGTAAAAAAGTTTGCTAGAGGCACTGTCATCTGTTTGTTAATTTGCATTTGGCTTTACTGTTTTACCTTTCCACATTTTGTAGCAATAAAAGAGTATTAAAGAAAGCAGCAATGTTTTTTCTATAGTGCTTCCCATGTTTGGGTCCACTTCATTAATTAATTCCAGGCTGCCAATTACAGGAGGCAGCTGAAATAAAAACCTACTCTTGATGTTGACACATCCCCTCCCCCCAGTCAGGTGTGACATGCTAAAACTATATGTGACTCAGTGGAACAGGAAGAAGTAACACTTGCAGATTTAATTAAGACAAGGTGTCTTTAAAGTTTCTTCCCCCATCCCCCTCATCCTCCAGTTATTTCCTGATACATTTTTGGGACCAACTTTAGCAAGTTTAGGAAGGAACAGGTTTAAAAAATAGATGCATGCTTCCTGAAAAGGACCATTGAAAGCTTCCACTCAGTTTCACAAACAAGACATAACCCTCATCCTAGAAGAACTGAATATAGTAGAAAAGAAACTGTGGTCATAGATATTAGAATTTTTTCACATGTGGAAAAATATTTAACAAAATTATTATATCAGAATCTTAAAAACTGTAAGCAAATATGTTATCTCTTAAGAGTGTTTCTTTCCTATTTTTGCCTTTTTTTCACTGGTAAATACTAGTGGGCATATCGAGTTTCATTTGACTTTTTTTTTATGTGTGTCATGTCAACTGTTCAATTACTTTGCTAGTATTGGTCACCTCACAAGCACAGCTGTTACTAATTACTAGAGGCAAAAGGTCTAAAATGGTGGTCCTGAGATTATGGATGACAGACAGCACTGTCTCTAAGATTACCTTAATGTTTCTTGTAGCCATATAAAATTTAGAAAACAATTCCCAATTACAAGTCTGAAGTTGTCAGTAGCATACCACTTGCTTAATATTGTTGTCCACAATCCCTAAAGTTTGGGCATTACCAATGAAAAATCTGTGTAGCTTTTATTTCTAAAGAATGTCTGACTCTTGAGCCCACTTGCTAGCAAAATGTACTTACAGAGGTATCTGTACATGGGTATATCATGGTCAGAAGGCAAAACTGGATTTGTACTGTACACTTCTGTAAGGTTAGGTAGGGAATGAGGAACACTGTATAGTATTTCTGATGTAATTTTTTAGCATAATGTTTGGTGACATTTTCCTACTGAGTTGGGCATGAAGTCCTAATGAAAGCTGCTCATCTCTAAACACTAGAGATGGAATCGGGACAGATTTATCAGGTTTAAAATTTCCCTCTTTCTGTCTTTTTGCAAGAAATAGGTCTCTCTGTAGTAATTTGTTAATTGGGTTTCTCTCTGTTACCATTATTTTGGAAAATTGGCAGTATCTCACTCAAACCTGCTTTCTCATAGTCTGGATACAACCATAAAAATTGGCTAATGTGATTTTTTGATTGCATTGCACCTTACAAATGGTGTGGGGATATTGCAATTCTGACAAATGTTAGATCCGAAGCTGATTAATTTAGAGGATTTTGCAGCTCAAATGTTGCAGATGTTGAGAAAGAATGTGAGCAGGCAATGATTAAAAAAAAACCCCAAATCCAAACTGCACAAAAAAACCAAGCTCCCTTCCACCCCCCAAGCTGTTATATCTTGGGAAATAATATCTGAATCATAATTGTATTGTAGTTATACTGTAGATATCTAAATGTCTAACTCAGGAAAAAAGAAGTGCTAGTAGGGTAGGTAGCAGTTGTGAAACAAGTATACTGCTACAAGCCATAAGACTATGCCTTACATAAGATCTATTGCCTGGTTATTGTATCTTTCCCATGTGAGTGAGTAATATCAGACAAGTGATTTAGTTTCATAGAGATCAGGGAGGCTGCTCATGTTCAAAAAGGTCTTTGTAGCTTCTTATTTCAGCTGTTTGGCTTGTTCATGTGATGTGGTTAATATATCCTGCAATGACACATTTTAATGCGCATCTGCTGTTAGATAGCACGTACGAAAATAAATGTAACTTCCTGAACTAACAAAACAGATTCTTATTGTGATAAAACTGCAATCATTTTGGGAGGATAGATATCCTTTATTTTAATACAAATACCAGATTTAGCGGAAGCCATTATGAACAGAAGCAACAGGAGCAGGTAGTCTCTAAATGTTTGGACATTTAGACAAAAACAAACCCACCAAATTCCAGAGAACAGTACGTAACAACATACCTGCTTTTCTATTCCAGAATTGAAGAGCATTCCTATCTTTATTATACTGCAGTGCTTTTATGAAGCTGTCCTTTCAGCCTTTCAATTTTGATTCAGCTGTGCAATGGCTGGACATTTTATAGGACTTAAATACTTAGGTTTTTATTTTGTGGATTATTATTGCAGCTCCCTTAGGTCATCCTGAATATCCAGTCTATGCTCTCTTCCCCTGTCCTGTTTTGTTTTAGGAAGGAATGGAGTAGTGAATTCAAGGAGAGCTTGCAGAGCACAGTGAGAACACCTGTACCAGACAATGTGCTTGAAGTACAACATAAGGATTAACATTTTTCCTTCTACTTTATTGCAATAAGTTCACATGCCAGCACTCTGTTTGCTCTTGCTTTTTCTCCTAATTGTTTGGCATTTTGATTATACTTTTGTATTCATTATTTAATTAGCATATCTGGAATAAGGTAAGTATACAGGCAGTAGAATATATCATGCTTCTAATCGATAATTATTACTGGAAATCAAAATGAAGGCCCTGTATCCTGCAGCCTGGAAAAACACGGGTTTTAACCCTATTGCACCTTTTACTTCTCTTTTTCACTTTCAACATTTATATGTGACAGAATTTTTTTGCTTCAACCTACGTTAGCTGTTCTGGATGGTGGTAAGTTTAGTTTTGGATTCTTTGGTTTTTATTTCCCCCCTCTCCCCTGTGCAGTGATTTCTATTTTTCTTAATTCACTTTTTTCTAAGAGGAATTTAGCTCATTGGTAAGTCAGTAAGATGGCTTCCATTGTTACCTTCTTCTGTTATTAATACATCTAAATTAGCCTAAGTTGCTGATACTCAAATTACATTAAATTATACCAGTGCAATGTTTTTGATATGGGTGAACTATAACCTGCTTGGAGTTCTGGCAAAACTTCCTTTGATTTCAGTGTGGCCAGGGTTTTTCTTTTGTGGTTTGCCCCTCTCTTTAGGTCTAAAAGACATAACAAAATGAAAATAAAAGGTTTTTTTCTCTGGTTTGGGCATAGAAATACTTTGTTTATACTGTCTTTCAAGGTAATAAAAATCAGAAAACAGTTAGTTGTTAAAATACTTGCAAGCCATTGTAACTACAGCAAATGTAGTTACTGACAAGTGTTACATGATCGGTAGTAGCCTAGAACTCATACATGAACTCATATTTTGAGAGTTTAAGAGTGAAATATGATTTTTTTTTAGGAGGAATTATTTTATTCAAGATCACTTGCATCTTTACTTAAACTGCTGTTTTTGTGCAAGATTGAAGATTCAGTGAAGCACAAGGAGTGTCTCTGGGAATTTAGAGTGTGCAGTATTGTGTAGAGTTTGCTAGGGGCATATTCATAGTACATAGCCTTCATAACAAAAATTGATCTACCCATCAATTACGGAACATGTATTACCACACATAAAATTCAGATACAAGAATTTATTTAATGCGATAGTGCCGTATCTTCTAAAACTATTTTGCTGTCTTCTTGAGTGGCATCAGACTCACCTGAGAAGTAGGTCCTCTTATATGCCCTATGTCTGATTTTGCTTATTATTTCCAAGTCATCATTAGTTTCTGGTCTTTTCTATTTACAAAGCTAAAGTTCTCCAGGATCTTACTATGTTGCGTTTTGATTATTGCAACAACCTTTTTTTCCCTGAGTTTAACAAAACTAGTTTTGCCTTCTATTTATATAGCCAAATTTTATTACAAAAACCATTTTCCTAGGTGGTCACTTTGATCATGCTGTGCTGCTCTTTGCATTGGTCTAACAACTTCTATTTTGTATCAACCAGAAAGTACAAAGGCTTTTGAAAGAACAGATCAATTATTTATCTCAATCCCACAAATCATTCTGCCATTGAAGTGGTTCAGTCATGTTCCTGTCTGGTCTAGAATACCAGCTTTCATTCTTATCTTTATTATTTTTTTTTTTTAAATCTGTATGCTTTTTTCCCCCCCTATATAGCCCTGTATTTTCAGAACTCTCCCCAAAAGGTATGTGATGGTCGGAACAAACTTGACAGCTGTTAATCATCTTGGGCTCTGAAACCAATGCTTGGTATTAAAAGTATACAGCCTCTTTTTTTTTTTTTTTTTTTTTTGCTATACTTTGTTTAACATGCATCATAAGAAAAAAAATTATGGCTACAGGTTCATATTTAGGTTTCCTCATGTTGTTCTGAAGTCTCTTATGTTAAAACTTTTCTGTTTTCTAGGGTTTTAAGAGGACAGTATGTTCATTTTTGTGCAGGGCTTTGAAGATACAATATTTGACATCCATGTAATTAACACCAAACTGAATTATATAATAAAATCAGAATGTTTCCTATAACATTTGAATATATCATCTTGCTTTTCTGTTCAGTCAATCGCTAAGTTTTCACGACTAATAGATTCAAAAATTCTGTTCCGATGCAATTTTGAGTTGTTTCTTAGCTTTTAAAATAATAACTAATATTTTACCTGTGGTAGTTAGAATTACTTTCCAAGACTTTCTTTTCCATTTTCAATTATTGACTATCTCTGCTATTTTGGGAACAAAGTTAACTGTGGTCTTTAGGAACCTGTCTAAAATTCATAGTTTTTGGGAAATGGTAAGCTTATGGTGGATCATGGTTGCAGATTTGATAATGGAGATAATATTAAAGTAGGATGTACTTGACCTCTTTGCCAGATATCAGTTTGTGGTTAACAGCTTGACCAGCAAGGAAATAGCCTTCAGAATTTATAGTTTGCATTCGTGAACCAAGAAAGAAGTATTCAGGAAAAGTGTTTCTTATTTATATTTTTATGTTTCAATTAAAAGTTACTATAGTAACTTCTGTACTGTATGGGTTTACTTCGTTTTATTTGCACTTGCGAAGATAATTATTTTGCAACTTCAAATAAAACCTTTTTGTAACCTGAAGTAAAACATCCCTGGGAATGGCTTCTCAATTCCCTGATTCTTGATCAATGGGTATGAACAAAGAAGTTCTGTCTTAGTGTGAGGTTTTGGTGTCCCTTTGAAGATGTTATGTTCCATTTCAACTGTCTCTGAAAGATTAGTCACATTGTTGCTAATGCTACATCATCTTCAAGGTCATACATCTACAGTGCGGATGGTACTGGGAGTAGGTGTCTTCTGTCATTTGTTGATGCATTATCAGTTTTTGCAAGGACAATTCTTTTTGAAGTTATATCATGGTTCTCCTCCCCCCTCATAGGGAGAGGATGTGGGTAAGAGAAAGATGATTTAATTGTTTTTGTGTTCATTTTTGTCTAATTTTTTTTTTGTACAGTATGTCATAGCACATGGGAATTGAACAACATTTCTGAAAGATTAGTGGACCGCAATAGTGGAATGTTGCAATTGGATAATCACTGTGATAATTTGGATTGTAAGGCATTGTGTGATCTGTAGAACTATTCAGGACCAAAGGTGGAGTTTTTCTGCAATGGGTTGTCAGTGAGTATTTTAGTGTGAAAGAAGACATCTCAGGTTCAAGATTGCTACTGTAGTTGAGATACCAGACTGTTCTTACTGTTTGTAAAGGACTTCATAGTCTCACTGTTTTGCTTGACTATCATCAGTCTTTCTCATGGATGTCTTGTAACCAGTGTCAACAAATTCTTAGTTGTTTAACTTTGGGTCTAGAAACGCTGCTGGCATCTCCTTGCCTATGTTCTAGAAAAGGGTACATCGTGCTCAGGAGAACATGAAATCAGTCTCAAGGTTTGTGTTCTAAATATTTATTCAAGAAGCAAAGATGTTTTCTTAATTTCAAGATATTCAAATTGGCAAAAAAACATCACTAGAAGATGAGTCATAGTGCACAGTTGTTATGGAAATTAATATGTGGGTCTGTTTTTTAAATAAATAAGTAAATAAAGCTTCTGATCCAAAACTTTCATCCAAAAAAACTGAAATGCTGACAGTATTCTTTGGGTATGACTTCATGAAGTAACATAAGCTCAGCTAACAGTTTATAGCTATTAAGAGCAGAAAAATGAGCCTTTTCCCTGTCCTGTCCTTACTTGTACTTGTGCGCTTTTCCACCATTTACCTTTGGTGAGTTCTGGTGCTTTTCTCATGGCACACTAATCTATTTGGCTCACAAAACCAGCAGAAAAGAAACCTGGCAAAAGAGGGTATTTTTGTGGTTTTGGACTGCTGACTTACTTGTGTGATGGGATGAGTGCTGAAGTTGGCATAAGGTGGCAGGGAGGGACTACACAGGGGGATGGTACAGTGTCAGTGGAAGAGCATGAAAAGAGGGAGGAGAAGGAATTTGGATAGAGGAGAGGGGAATGAGATTTGTACTTTCATGAGGTGCAAATTGTGAATTCACTCAGTCATACTGTAAAATCCTATTCTTTGTCAGCACTTCAAGACTTTATTTGCATCTTGAGTACAGCACTTCCCAAAGTAAAAACTCATTCCAAAATTAATAAAAATAAAATATTAATGAAGGGTAGAATGTGATTAACTCAGGTTAACTTCTCAGGACTGGGAAGAATCATAATAACAGATAAATGTAGTAAAATGTGTCCAACTGAACACAATAAAATGTATAACAAGGTTTGATATTTGTACGACTAGGTAAATAAATGAATAGGAGAAGAAAATTCAAAAGGCCTAAGTCTTATTTTTTTGCTGCTTTTATTTCTGACCTGCAGAAGGACATATATACCTAAAAGCTCTTCTGTTGTTGTTAGTTTGTTTTGGGGGTTTGGTTTGGGTTTGGAGGGGAGAGGTTGTTTGTTGGGTTGGTTTGTGGGTTTTTGTTTATTTTTTTGTTTTTCCCCCCAGTTACATAGTTTGGTCTAATAAACAGTATTAACCCCAAACTTTGCTTTACATATTGCAGTTGGAGGGGATGGTTGGAAGAACAAAGTAAGTGGCATTTGGCCAATATTACATTTGAGATAGTTACAGAGTGCGGAAAATTCCTGCTACTACTTAGAGTAGAATTTTCTTCTTGCTCATATCTAGGCATACATGCCTATCTAGGCATACAGCAAAAGATTACAAAATACTATCCTCTCTGGGGATAAATATTATAGAGTTACTAATGTAATATAAATGTTGTTATAATAAAATTTAATCAAAACAAAAAATAGACCACTACTGTGATGTCTCAGTAAACACTCTGCATTAGAGAGAATGGTTTCTTACGAAGAAATTTGTTACTTAATTCTCTAGTCAGCAGGAGTGCTCTGGAGAGAAATTCCTGCTCCCACACCACCTGTAACTTAAACAGTATTTTAATTAAATTTAATCTCATTTAAACGTCATACAAGTGGTTCCAGTAATTTCCTCTCCCTAGAATACCTCATCCACGGTAAAATTTCAGGAAAGGATGCTACACTTCGTGTCTTCGTTTCACTTTCTATAGAACTAGACTGGCTCTTTAAAATCCCCATTGATAAATGAGTACAATCCTTCCAACCTCCTCCTTTCTGCTCTCCCCAGGGAAGTATACTTAGACAAGCTCAAGCAACTTTGTTATAAGCGTTCCTCATGAAGGGTCATTTTATCCAGCCTCACCACACCCTGTGCATTACCTCACGAGGGACCACCGTGGTTCATAATTAGTTTGCGCTGCTGGGTGTGGTAGCGGGGTGGAGAAGCATGAATCCTTCCTGATTTTTCTAGGTGGGCCATCATTAGTCTTTAGCTGCAGACCAGTCACCGTAACAGTTTTTATATATGAATCTGAGGCAGCTTTAAAAATGGGTTGTTATTGTCTTCCTAAGGGAAGCTCATGTCTCAGAGCAAATGCAATTGTTAGAGCGCATCCTTTAACTGCACAGTACTTTCTATAGTAATCCAAAGTTACATGAATTTAGTAAAAGGAAAACAAACAAACAAAACAACTTGGCAGGTTGTTTCATCTCTTTGTCTTTGAGAGCAAATGTTCCACAGGCTACGTTTATATGATGAAATAATGCATGCATGTCTGAACGCCTGCAGAGTGCTTTACAAGCTGGATGCGTGTTCATACAATAAAACGTTCATGATGAGTTGTATGGCAATCATGACTCCATCAGTTCAACATGAGTGTGCTTCGCTAGAAAGATGATATTTTGAAATAGCCATCATTCACACTGGAAGACAATGGAGAGTCCTGCTATTTATTAATTGTATTTGACAAAACTTAGAGGCATAGTTCAGGGCATCTTGGCTGCAAATCCCAAGGCACCAGCCCATGGTAACAGTGAGGAAACGTAACTTCCTCCTTCTCTTGTTACTTCATAAGCTGCACAAATAAGGGTCATATGAAAGGTGTAGTCTTCAAATGGAGAATCTGGACAGAATAGAAATCTGGGTTTCAGTTTTGTAATGTCAGATATTCCCCAGAGATGCGTTTCTTTGTTCTGCACTGATCTTTCCAGGATTAGGATTCTACCTGGAAAAATTACAGCTGTGGTTTTTGAGAGAACATTTTTAGTGGTAATCACTTATTCTGTAATCATATTTTTATTGGAATTTCTCAGCACCAATGTGTTTAATCAAGTGGTCTTTTCATAATATTTATTACCTAGTAAATTGTAACTTTCATGACCATGTGTACTATCCATGTTTGCAATGAGGAAACTGCAGTTTCTTCAACAGCTGTCTAACTGCCTGATAAATACCCTTTATCTAGCAGTTTATACGCTTTCTAGCTACTCATAACTGTCAGTATTTCTGCATTCCAACTCCAGAGCAGATTCAAATTTATTATGTTTGGTTGGAATGACTGTTTCAAAAGTCTTTTGTTTGTTTGCATGTGGCCTTGGTTTTGGTGTTTGGTGTTTGTTTGTTTTGTTTTTGTTTTTCTCAAAGGAAAGCTTCCTAATGATTACCCTGAAAAGATACTGGGGAATGTTGAAGAGAGGCTTCAGAGATACTCATTAAGTGCAGAATTGTGTGTGTACAAGGGGCATTAGCTTGGTTAACTTTCACTGGTCATTTCAGAATAGTAGGAGTAGCAGCTTTTCTTTGAATATTTTTAGTGAAATTGTACCTCTCCTAGATGGTGGCTTCTGTTTTGGGTTTGGGTTTTTTTTTTTTTTGAGAAACTGCATACATTGAATGGATACATATGTGAGAGAATACTCCATAAACTGCAAACTACTGAGATTTTTTTTTTCCTTGAAATGTGTATGCAATATTTCTACTTAATTTCAGGTTTTTATGGTGGCTAAAATTTCCAGAAACAACATATCCCAAGTACTCTTTGCACACTTAGCCAAATTTGTATAGGAGATTCTTGTCCTCTGCAACATACTTTATATTAAATCTTTTATTCCCTCCATAAACCTGGAGTAACTTAGCTAGACAGCAGAACTACTCTACTCAGGATGACTCAGAGACTACTGGATAACCTGATATTTTTACAGCAATTAATCTTTTTTGAAAACAAAGCAATGGACTGTTTATTGTTCTTAATGTAATTTTCTTAAAATCAGTGGAGAATATAGTATATCTGAAGATGACAGTGATAGCATAGTTGGTTTCGTTAGTTTGTTTGGGGTTTTTTTAAGCGTTATACCTTTTCTTAAATTCTTGTCTTGTTACTGGAAACTTGTTACATAGGCATATATTTCACCAAGAAAATATTTATGTGCATAAGTGTATATTTCTAAGTCATCAGAATGGACAGATCAAAAGGAAAAGCTCCCATACATATAAATCACAGGAGAAATACAGTTAGTGTTTTTCTTTCAGCTTTGCTAGTTGTACTTAAGAAAATAAACAGACTGAATTGCTGCAACTAAGGCTAGACTGCTGCTTAGGCATCATAGTCAAACACAGACCAACACCAAGGAAAGGGCTCTTTTACACTGGGTGAGGTAAGAAAAGCAGAGTCAGGCAGACAGACACTCAGAGTCTGTTACTTCTTGGCATACCAATTTTTTTATGAAAAATTAATTGTATTTATCTGACTAATTTTTTTTTAACAGCTTGGCAAAGCAGATTTTGACTTTTAAATAGGAAAGCGGTCACATTAGCATACCAGGAGGAAAAATGTAATTGAAATCTGGGTGTAGACACTTAAAAATATTTCTGTTTAATAACAGATTCTGCATTTCTGTCCAAAGGCAGTTACAGCATGTTGGCAAAGATCATGTTAAAACTTAAACAAAACAACAAAAACACCAACTCAAATCTTTAAACAATGTATTTTTGAGTTTTCTTCCTTAGGCAGAGTTCAGCTTTAATTGATGATTTTTTGTTCCACTGCACCCCTTAAAGCCCATGACTTCAATGTTTGAAGATTCTTCACTTCATTGGGTCTTCCTTATTTAAACATTGAGATGAAATCTTTCAGTTCCTTTTGCTACTGCTTAGCATAATGGCTTCTTAACTATTCTTGAAAAGGAAACAGGATTTTTTTTTGTTTTTTTTATTCTTTTGCCATCATATTTTGGATCCTTTGAGAAATCTTTAATCAACTGCATTTTAATTTTAAAATGACTGATCAAAGCTATATGAATCTCAAAGACTTGCGTAAGATGAAAAGAAATTCTAGCCACATATAAAGGTATTCTTAGGGTTCAAACCCTAAATATTTCAAAGGACTTTGCCACGCAGACGGATGTTTTTGCAATAATTACTTCACTATTAGGTTTTGAATGTGTGAGGAAACTAACTGAAGGCATTTGTGTGAACAAGACAATCGCAGAACAACTCTGTGAGTGAACTTCAGTCCTGAACCATGTCAATGGTGGTAGATACCTTTCTTGAGCAGGGCTTTCTGGAGTTACCATACAGTTTACTTACTTCTCCCTGACAGATAATAACTGGCAGAGTAAATTGTGCCTTTGGCCAAAGTAAATTAAAAAAACCCAAAACAAACAAA
This sequence comes from Elanus axillaris, assembly GCA_026212715.1. Lineage (NCBI taxonomy): Eukaryota > Metazoa > Chordata > Aves > Accipitriformes > Accipitridae > Elanus > Elanus axillaris. The sequence goes on along the minus strand of JANZLQ010000037.1, from coordinate 9,825,331 downwards.
CCCCCCAAAACATGTTCCAGAAATGGCAAAACTGATGCACTGGTCTGCTGTGCAATCTAGTTGTTAGCACTATTTTTTCTTAAATGTTAGTTTCTTTTTTGAAAGTAGCTTGCAATTCAGATCTAATTTTTACAGTGTTAATGTAGATTTGTAGTTGAAGTATAATTTTTTGAATGAGTGGACTCACTGGATTCAAACTTACAAGATTCCTTAGTGGTATCATTGAAACCTTTATTTCTCCAACTATGTAACTAGAGTTCACTACGGAGTCTTTCAACCAGAAGTTCATTAACTGACTGACATTTGGCTCTGCTTGGGTGTGTGTGCACATACACACACTACAGTGACTAGTGATGGGCAGTCACTTTGCATTCTAAATTAATGTAGAAATGAAATGTAAATGTAAATCAGTACTGACCAAGTTTGTAAGATCTTTCAGAATGGACTCCAAGTGTTGTATTTCATATGCAATACAGAAGGGACTTAATACCACGATTAAACTGACACAGTTTTGATTATAAGTGTACATAACATTCTACAGACAAATTCAGTTCTCTAGAAGAGCTAGTTGTTTGAGATAATACCACTGTGTTATGCCATCAGATAATATGATACTTATAAAGTTAGGTGCTATTCATCAATGAACTTTGCGTCAAAATACCAGTTCTAAAACTATATTTACACTCTTCTGGTGAAGTAAACAAACATCTAAAGCATCTAATGAATCCTGGTTTAGGTGTTCATTGAAGTCCATCTTGTAGGTGCAAGATGCTCTGAAACTTATTGATATGAAGGTCCTGCCTATTTTTAAGAATCATATTCCTCTTAAGACAGATTGTTCTCTTGTTTCTCAAGACTGCTTAGTCAAGCTGAAGTGTATTGGCCTGATTAATGGAGAAATGACAGAATGCCTCTCTTGGCATATTTTTTATGTGTATAAATGGAAGTTCATTATTTCAGTCTCCAGACCAGTACACTCTTGTCCTGTGTGAAGTGCTCTTTATGCTGTGAAGCATGTTACAGGATTAGAATGCTTTGAGGACAAGCCCTGAAGGCATTTTGTCTATACTGATTTAAATGAGGCTGATTTAAAAAATGGTGTCAGCATACACATTCATAAAGAAACATACACAGATGGTATTTGAAGTCAAGGCTTCTTGGTCTTAAATGGTTACACAGCGGCTGCAGCGTTCTCAGGAGGTTCTGGACCATTTTATGCAACGTGTGCGTATTGGTGTTTTAATATGCTTGATATCTGAGAAGAAACCATCCAACATTACCAGGTTGTGTTCAGAGGTGTTTCCTCTGAATGTCACACTGAAGATGACTTGCAAAAATGAATGCATGTTCATGTGAATGAAACAATTGTAGCTTCAGAAATCCTCAGGTAAGACAGGTAGTCTTCAAATAAAATGCTACATTCTTTTCATATTTTTTTTAAATAGGGAAAGGAAGGGGGCTGCAGCAAAGATTAATCTAACATAATATCAAATCTCCAATGGTGGTCAGCAGTAAATGCTTAGGGAAGAGTACAGAACAGAAATAGCCTGTCATGATGTTCCCCCCAAATGCTGTCCTAGTAGCCAAGAACTTGTGTCTGAGAAGCCTTCTTATAAGGAGCATATGTGACAAATACTTCCACTGTATATAACACAGAAATTGTACATAATATGAAGAATTAGCTTGTTTTTCTGTGCTCTGAATCTCCAACCATCTGGTTTAATTAGATGTACTGTTATTTCCCTCTAGTTGAATGCAGTGAAGAAAATAATTCCCTCTTTGCTTTCTCTGTCAATCATGGTTTATAGATCTTTATCACACCTGCTCGGATTTCTCTTTTCTTCTCCAAAATGTCATGTCTGCTTAAGTATTCTTTACATGAAAGCTGTTCCATGCCTGTTGTAAACACTTTTGCTTTCAGTGAACCCTGTCCTGTCCTACTATGATGGAGATGAGGAGAGTGGTACTGCACATAACACTCAAAATGTTCAATTGTCACATTTCCTTCCAGAATAATTGAACATCTGGAAGTATGGATAACTTTGTTCCTACAAATTTCCAGGAACTGCGGGGCTGGGAAACTAGTGGGGTTTTATGAGCAGATGACTACAAAATAGAGAGGTCTGCATGACAGGCACCAGGATAGCAGCTCTGCCTCTACTGTGGTTGCTCCTGAAAATGCCTAGGAGGCTAAGTGTGAGACACGTTATATGTTTGGTATATCGGTGAAGTCAAAGGGAAGTGTCCAAATGAGGTCTGCCATTGGACTAACTTATTCTAAGGCCACTATTCTCTGATTAACAACCTTTAGGAAAATAAATGCTTGTAAAGCAACTCCATCATACACTCTGCCTTTAAAACCAGCAAATTCTTTAAAACTCTGTAGTTATTCTTGGTTGTGCTCCTTCCCTTTGACTGAACCTACCCTTCCCTCCTCCCCCTGTCCAGCTTCCTACTCCGTTTCCTTTTCCTTGTCTCCCATATACTCTTTTTGGCAGATTGATCCTGTATTGCAGACAGGGTCCTGAACACTTCCTCTTTCTTTCCAAGGAATTTTTCCTACCTTTGTCCTAAGGTAGACATCAAACAGAATTTGCCTGGCTGCACAGACACTCAGTGCCCTCTGAGAGACGTTAGGCAAAGGTATTTTTCCACTTTCTCAGCTTGTTACAATGAGGGGTGCGGGCAGGAGAGCTCTTTTGAGTAAACAATAGCAACACAAGTGAAATTTGAAAAACACAAGAAACAAACGTCTGCTTGCCAGACAGGATGTTGTGGCAACATAAGGGGATGCCGCCTCCCTCCTCTGATCGGGAGGCGCCTTGCACCCAGAACGGAGATGCCCGTGCCGTCCGTAGGACTGCACACTGTATCTGGGACACGACTACTGTGCCGCTTGGGACTGCTGCTACTTGCCATGATGCCCCGCACTTCCTGTCAGATCCGCCCAACACTCACTGAGCCGCAGTTGGCCCGTGAGAAGCAAGCAGGAACGCCGGGTTACGCTTTGCCTTTGTCCTCTCGCCGTTGCGAACGTCACACGGCGCCGTCAGCGAGGCGGAGAAGCCCCCGCGCGGGCGCAGAGAAGGTCCGGCCGCGGGGCGGAGCAGCCCGGCCCGCCGGCAGCCGCGGGCGCCTGGGGGAGTTCCGCTGCCCCGCCCCGCGGGCGGGCCCGGAGCGGGGGGG